>BLSH010063818.1:123623-139154 GCA_018402905.1 Glandirana rugosa
GCAGGCAGTGACACAGGTGGGAGCAATTTGCAGGCAGTGACACAGGTGGGGCAGTTTACAGCCAGTGACACAGGTGGGGCAGTTTGCAGCCAGTGACATAGGTGAGGGCAGTTTGCAGCCAGTGACACAGGTGGGGGCAGTTTGCAGGCAGCGACACAGGTGGGGCAGTTTGCAGCCAGGGACACAGGTGGGGGCAGTTTGCAGCCAGTGACACAGGTGGGGGCAGTTTGCAGGCAGCGACACAGGAGGGGCAGTTTGCAGCCAGTGACACAAGTGGGGGCAGTTTGCAGCCAGTGACACAGGTGGGGTACATTGCAGAGTCTCCCCTCCCCCGTACTTACCCCATCCAGCAGGCAGGATTCTTGTTGCAGAGATTCGGCATGCGAGAGCGCGCTGGGTCTGCAGAGTTCGGCACACGGAGAGCGGCTGTCCCCCCCCTCATCGGTCCCCGGGCGGTCATGGTCTCTGTGGGAGCGGAAGTCACCTCCGCTGCCACAGTGACCCGCCCCCGGCCAGGCATCCAATCACCCTGAGCGGAGGCTCAGGGCAGCCAATCAAGCTATGAGTGTGCGCCTGCTCAGCGCACACTCATAGCTTTTAATGGCCGACCAATAGGCTCACTACTTGGCTGTCACATGACAGCCAAGGAGCCGAAAAAAAAAAAAAAAAGAGAAAGTCAATGTACCGGCGCCACCTGCAGGTGGGCGGGGTTGACCTTTTTTTTTTCTTCCTCTTTTGCCGGCGGGGAGGCAGCGCCCCAGCGCCCCTCCCACACCAGCCGTCGCTAAAGCATTATTAAAATCACAGAATTTAAAAAATTCCAGTTACACTTACCGGTAACGGTGTTTCTGGGAATTCTTCCAGGACGGCACAGCTGAGAGATGACGGTCTCACCTGGACAGGAAACACAATCAAGAACAGAGTTTAAAAGGCCCCACCCCTCCCTCTGCCCCTCAGTTGAGACAAAGTATTAACCCACACCAGTGCACGAGTGCATCCCTCTGTGAAAACAGACAACACCAACACATACATGGGTGGGAAGTAGGCCTGCCGTCCTGGAAGAATTCCCAGAAACACCGTTACCGGTAAGTGTAACTGGAATTTTCTCACGTCATTCTTTCAGGACGGCACAGTTGAGATGATGAGCAAGGAGCTCAGGCCTACCTTTAGGGTGGGACCACTGCCTGCAGGACTTTTCTCCCAAACACCAGGTCCTGAGGTGACAACAACTCAATCCTGTAGTGCCTCAGGAACGTGTTCTGGCTTGACCACGTGGCCGCTTTACAGATCTGGTCAATCAAAGCACCCGCCTTTTCAGCCCAGGAGGTCACCAGAGACCTAGTGGAATGAGCTTTCAATCGAGCAGGGGCTGATTTACCGGCCTGCTCGTAAGCTACTAAAATTGCCTGCCTTATCCACCCTGCCACGGTCGACTTGAATGCCTGGAGACCCTTCCTCTGGCCCCAGAAATTAATTAACAAATGATTAGACCTTCTGAACTCCTTGACTCGGTCTAAGTAAATTAATAGACAATGACTAACGTCTAACGTGTGAAAACCAGCTTCTTTCTCATTCCGAGGGGCTGCGCAAAACGAGGGGAGAACAATCTCCTGGCTCCTATGAAACTGTGAAGCCACCTTAGGGAGGTATAGGGGGTCCTGCCTGAGTACAACCCTGTCCTCCAAAATCGACAAAAAAGGCTCTTTAACTGTCAGAGCCTGTAAATCTCCTATCCTTCTGGCTGACGTAATTGCCAAGAGGAAGGCCATTTTCAACGAAAGAAACTTAAAGGTCGTCTGAGCTACCGACTCAAACGGTTCCCTGGTCAGGGTATCCAGGACTAGGGACAAATCCCACGGTGGAAATCCCTTTAGCTTTACCGGGGTTACCCTTTCCCTGGCTAACAAAAATCTTTTTATAAGCGGGTCCCCCGCTAACCTCCTATCTAAAAAAACAGATAGGGCAGCCACTTGAACCCTGAGGGTCTTGACTGCTAGGCCCAAATCCACCCCGTGCTGAAGAAAATCCAGGACGGAAGCAGTCTCTTGACCTGGGACTTTTCTTGCCGTACACCAGCAAGAGAAGACCCCCCAGATCTTGGCATAAATGCGCCTGGTGACTGGCTTCCTACTCAGCAGGAGGGTATCAATTACCTTCTCTGAGCACCCTTTACCCCTAAGGAGCTCCCTTTCAAGCACCAGGCCATCAGGGCCAGGAACCCTGGATCGGGATGCCACACCAGGCCCTGGCGGAGAAGATCCTGCCTGAGAGGCAGATGACGTGGCGGGGTGACTGACCACCTCCTCAGAGTGGGAAACCATGCCCTTCTTGGCCACCAGGGAGTGACAAGAATGAGACGCATCCTTGTCCGGCTTAGCTTCTGCAGTACTCTGGGGATGAGCACGAGAGGAGGGAAAGCATATGCTAGCCCGAAATCCCATCGGTGAGCTAGAGCATCTACTCCTCCCGATTCTGCCTCTTTGGTGAGAGAAAATAATCTTGGAACCTTCCTGTTCTCTCTGGAAGCAAAGAGGTTCACTTCCGGTGCCCCAAACTGCTGTTTTACTAGAGGGAAGACTTCCTCGCATAATTCCCATTCTCCTTGGTGAACAGGCCGTCTGCTCAAAAAGTCCGCTTCCACATTGAGATCCCCCCTTATGTGGACCGCAGAGATTGAGGGAATCCTTTTCTCTGCCCACTCTAAGATCTCCTGTGCTAGCCTGGCTAGCCTTCGGGACTTGGTCCCTCCTTGGTGGTTCAGGTAGTCTACTGCACGTTGTCCGAGATGACCTGAACCTCCCTTTCCTGAATCCGGTCCCTGAACACCTTCAGGGCTTCCCTGACTGCCAGGAGCTCTCTGAAGTTGGATGAGGCCCTGCTCTGCCCCCGATCCCAGGATCCCTGGGCTCGAAGTTCTTCCAGGTGGGCCCCCCACCCCCACGCGCTCGCGCCGGTGGTAATGCTTAGAGGTTTCTGTTGGGCCCAGGGGTGACCTTCTGACCCCCACCCTGGCCTGAGCCACCACCCCAGAGTTTTCCTCACTCTCTCCGGGAGGGACACTTTTCCTTCCAAAGATGATTCCTTCCTGTCCCAACTGGTAAGCAGGAGTCTCTGGAGATCCCAAGAGTGTAGCTGGGCCCAGGGTATCGCAGGAATGCACGATTTCATGAGGCCCAGGACCCTCATCATGGCCCTCAATGACACCCGCTTGGCGTCGGACAAGTCCGACACTGCCCCTTGAACCTTTGCTACCTTTTCTTGGGGGGAGAAACATTTTCTGTGCTACCGAATCCACCTTGTAGCCCAGAAAGCCCTTCGTCTGCGAAGGCTCTAGGGAGGATTTCTCCCAGCTGATCATCCATCTGACTTTTTCCAGGGTGGTGATCACTCTGTCCGGTCCGACTACACCTGCTCCCGGGACGAGCCGTAAACCAGCATGTGGTCCAAGTATGGGATCAGGGCAACCCCTTGGAGGTGGAGATAAGATACCACTTCCGCAAGGACTTTCGTGAAGATCCTTGGACTGGAAGCCAGTCCAAAGGGAAGAGCCCTGAATTGCCAGTGCTGAATGCCCTGCTTCGTCCTGATTGCAAAGCGCAGAAACTTTTGATGCTCTGGGGCAATAGGGACATGAAGGTAGGCATCCTTCAGATCCAACGTGATCATGAAAACTCCCTCCCAGAGGTGTCTTCTGACCGTGTAGATACTTTCCATCCGGAACTTCTTGTACCTCAGGTGCTTGTTTAGTTTCCGAAGATTTATAATGAGTCTGAATTTTCCTGAGGGTTTTACCACCACAAAAATATGGGAGTAAAACCCCCACCCCTGCTGGTCCCCTGGGGCCGGAGTGATTACCTCCTGAGCCACTAATTCTCGGACGCTCTGCAGGAGCCCCCCCGCTTTCTGCAGATCTCTGGATAAACGTGTTTAAACAAAATTTGGAGGCGGGGTGGACAGAAGCTCCAACCTGTACCCCCCTTCTATTAGGTGGAGAATGTATGGACTCTGGGTGATCTTCCTCCACTGAGGGAGGAACCACCAGAGCCTCCCACCAACCCGTGGGTTGGCGTCACTTAGCTTCCTTAGTGGAAGGGCGGGGGTCGGAAAAAAGGATTCCCCCTTTTTGCTTTTCCTTCCTGAACCCCCACTTTTTCCCTGCCTCCCTTTTACCTTTGAACCTGTCCTTGGCAGGGGTGCCTCGAAAAAATTTCCTGTCCTTACCCTTCTTTGGCTTTACATGAAATTTCTTCCCTTTCTCTGTAGATCGGGACAACACCTGCTCCAGGCCTGCCCCAAAGATCAGGGAGCCCTCAAAGGGTAACCCACAGAGGCGAGATTTGGACGAAAAATCTCCGTCCCATGTTTTTACCCATAGTGCTCTCCTCGATGAGTTCAGGAGGGCTGCTGACTTGGCCGTAGCTCTCACTGTTTCCACCGCTGAATCAGCCAGGAAGGCTACCGCCTTTCCAATTGCTTTCAGGGAATCTGCAACCCCCTTGGGACTCATCCCCCTGGCTACCTGGTCCACTAACCTGTTCACCCAGGCATCTGTGTTCCTAGCTACATAGGCCGAGGCCAGTGCCGGGCCCATAGCTGCGGCGTTAGCCTCCCAAGCCCTACGCAGCAAAGTCTCCGACTTCCTGTCCATCTGATCGGGGATATTTCCCGCATCCTCGAAGGATAAATCAGAACGCTTGGATACCTGAGCCAGGGAGGGATCTTAAGGAACTTTTCCTCATCTGCCTCGCTAAAGGGGCACTTGCGTTTCCAGGTCTTCATCTTTAGGATTTTTCTCTCTGGTTCCTTCCACTCTCTCAAAATGATATTCCTAAGGGACTGGTGAACCGGGAGAGATTTTGACTGAGGTTTAGACAACCCCCTGTACATTCTGTCCTGGGGTGAAACCTTAGGAGCTGGCTGCTGGATCCCCTCGGACGAATAGATCGCCCTCAGGAGGCCTTCCATATCCTCTGTGGAGAACAGGTGCCTACCAGGTCTAGATTCCTCACTGTCCTGGGAATCCTGATCTGAGTTTCCCCCCCTCCTCTGGGGAGCTAAGTCCCGAAGGGTCAGCTTGCTCTTCCCCTGAGTCAGGCTCCGCTGGGGTCCTAACGGAAGTCCCTGTGCTACACCAGGAGAACCCCCCTGGGATTGGAAATACTCCCTACCAGAAGGGGACTCAGCATGGCCACTGACCTTAGTGGCAGCTTTAAAACTTTGAAACACAAGACACATACGCCGCCTGATTAACTTAACAGGCAAAGGGACACCTAATGCCCCCCCTCCCCGTTACCAAATTGCCATCTGTGGGGATGGAGCTACGGACATAGAGCCCCATCCCCCCACCGCGATCAGGGAGACTCGCCCCGAGGTCCCTTGATTGCAGAGGGTTTAAACAAGTGGGGCAAAGACACCCCGTGGTGACCCCAATCCCGGGGGAAAAAGCCAGCAGGCAAAGGGGGGACACTCTATCAGCATGATATCCCAAAGGGACCCCGCCCCCCTCCTGCTATGACCAGGCAGACTCACCCCCCGTGGTCTCTTTGATCATTGAGGGCTCTTCCAGCCCACTCTCCTTCTCCATGTGGCCCCTCTCTGGTCCCTCCAGGAGTAAAACGGCCCCTGAGTGGAGAATATCCGGACCTCCTGTGCCGCCGCACCGCATGCTCACGCGCTGCTGGCCACCGCCATGTTCCCGGAGCCCTCCGGACATGGCCTCTAGCGAAGCTTGCCCCGCCTCCCAACTGCCAGGTGGACCTGGAGATCCCGAGCAGGATCAAGCTTCCCCAGTGCGCAAAGCCGAGCCGCCTCAGCCCGGAGCTCCGTGCGATGGTCAGCCAAAGCTGGAGAGGAACAGGAATGTGGTCCCCCGGGTCCTGGGGAAGCCCCACTGTGCCCCGGATCCCGGTATCGAGGGGGGAGGGAGATGGACAGGGGCCCCACCAGCCGTTCCACAGTCGCCCCCTCCCCCCCACCCCCACCGACCCCCCTTGGGGGTTCTTCAAGGGAAGCCCTCTGGCATTGACATCTGTCCCCGACTGGCACCCCCCGGCTGCCCTAAGGTCGGTGTCCAGGGGGGAGATCTCAGCCCCAGGCCTTGATCCATATACTAAAAAAATAAATGTTTCGCTGCTCCTGTGGGGAAACACAATCAAAAACTGAGGGGCAGGGGGAGGGGTGGGGCCTTTTAAACTCTGTTCTTGATTGTGTTTCCCGTCCAGGTGAGACCGTCATCTCTCAGCTGTGCCGTCCCGGAAGAATGAAGTGAGAAACTTTATTTTGCATTGATACATGTCCCCTAGGGTAGGACACTTTTTAGGGCAATAACTTGCATATAAACCTTTAAAATGAGCACTTTTGATTCTTCGTGTTCGGGTCCCCTAGACTTTAACAGTGTTTGAATATTCGCACAAATTTTTTGCCTGTTCACATGTCCTGGTGTGAACCGAACCGCGAGGTGTTCAGCCCATCCCTACTTATAACCCTGATTCGGGAACCCCTGGTAGTATAGACAGGTGGTTCAGGAGTGCAGGATGGCACGAGGGCTCGTGGGAGTCTCAGATGTAGCGTGGGTAGATCTAGAAGAACTCGTGCTGGTGTGGTAGAGTAGTCAGTACAAGCCAGGTCAGCAGCAGTCAGGCAAAAGGAACAGGCAAGAGTAGTCGGGTACAGGCAGGGTTGGCAATAGGCGGGCAGCAAGGTACACAGGGTTCAGACAGGTGGATGGTCGTTGGGTAAGCCGAGGTTGGTGCAGGCAGAAAGCAAGGCAGAGTCAGGGCAAGTTGGGTCACAGATACAGGAACACTCAGGAAACAGATAGCTGGGGACACTGGTAAAGCTGTAAAACGGACAGCACCGGCTAGTCCGTGTGGCGCCCTGGCCATCAGGGACGTGCCCGAGCATGCTCCCGTGCGCACCTGCCGCATGCGCGTCTATGCAATTGAATGGACATTCTGCCCGGAATGTTCTGTGGGTGTTCCTGACAATCCCATTGTGCACAGGGTTAACCATATGATACCTGGAAATTAGATGCAACACGGGCCATACTACTCATGTTTGTGGTGCCACCTCATTGTTTGATGGAGCTGTTTGGCTGTACCCCCTTCTTCTTATTGACCTTATCCTCTAAATCAATGGTTTTCAACTCCTGTCCACAGGACCCACTAACAGGCCAGGTTTGCAGTATACTGAAATAGATCACAGGTGATATCATTTGTGATTGCAGTATTCTAATCTGCATATCCCCAAGGTAATACTTAAAATCTGGCCTGTTAGTGGGTCCTGAGGGCAGGAGTTGAGAACCACTGCTCTAAATGTTCCTTATCATCAGGGGCAGTAGTACCCCCATCACCAGTAGTACAGCCCACAGCCTAAGCAATATCATAGGCAAAATGTTGTCATGCAATGCTGCAGCTTTTAAGCCTGGTGAAAAAGAACCACTCTTGAGCCAGAGCTACTGGCAGTTCTCCAGGCCCAGGCTGGAAAAGGGCACCAGTTGAAAACCAGCAAAGTATGTGTGATAATGGCACTAACCTGCTGTCCGCCCTTCACTATGGGGAATCTCACTCATGTGCCTTGCCTAATCCATGTGTCATGGCACCTGAGGTCAGGTGACAGATGCGCACCGCAGGAGTGTGAATCGCACCACTGAAGTGTGAAGTACGCGATAATGTTGCAACATGCACTGCAAGGTTGTGGAGCTATTGCTGACTGCTGCTAATGAGTTCCGGCTGATACGAGGAGAGGGCCCCCTAGAGCAGGGACACTGAAACACAGGGAGCTAGTATATCAGTTTCCCCAGGTAGCGGAATCTAAGAGCCAATGGGTGTTCACCAGAGCCTCTAGTGGTGAGGGTGGATTTGGCTGCAACTGGATCCAGGTCGGGGGCCCCTAGCTCACGCTCAGGCTGGCTACAGGTGGTAGAGGGGAGGCAGCAGCACAGGAATAGCAAGAATAGTTAGAGGGATAGCGAAGGGTCAGGGCTACAAGCAGACAGGAGAAACCGAGAACAAGCCGAAGATCGAGGTATCAGGCAGGAAGGGATATTCAGACAAGCCAAAGATGAGAGCACGGATAAGACTCAGAGACAACCACACCCAATCCACACATGCACTTCATAGGGACATGGTCGGTGACTAGCCTAAATGGTCTCCCCAAGAGATAATACTTCAGGGCGTCTAAGGCCCATTTGATGGCTAAGCACTCTTTTTCGACAATGGCAACATTTCTCTCATGCCTGTTCATTTTTCTGCTTAGGTACATAACTAGTTGCTCCTCACCGTCTCTGATCTAGAAAAGTAAAGCCCCTAGTCCCACATCAGAGGCGTCAGTCTGCACGACAAACTCCCTTGAGAAATCCGTGGTCACAAGCACCGGTTGTGCATAAAGTGCTTGCTTCAACATCCGGAATGCCTTTTTGACCTCAGGATTCCACTTCACCATAACCAACCCTCTAGCTTTTGTCAAATCTGTTAGAGGTACGGCAATGGTGGGTATGAACCGTATGTAGTACCCCATGATCCCCAGGAAGGCATGCACTTGCTTTTTAGTTAGCGGTTGGTGCCATTTTTGGATTGCCTCAATTTTATTGGTCTGCGGCTTAACTAGTCCGCGACCAATAATGTGGCCAAGGTATTTGGCCTCCTCTAGCCCTATGGCACACTTCTTTGGGTTGGCCGTGAGTCCCGCTTTCTGAAGGGACTCCACTACAGCTTGTACCCGGGGCAAATGAGACTCCCAATCGGGGCTGTGGATGATAACATCATCCAAATAGGCTTTTGCATAGAGGCGATGTGGTCTTAGTGTTTTGTCCATCATTCTCTAGAATGATACCAAGGCCCCGTGCAAACCAAATGGCATCCGCTTGTACTGAAATGACCCTTCAGGGGTAGAAAAGGCAGTCTTCGCCTTTGCTGACTCTGTTAGAGGTATCTGCCCATAGCCCTTAGTTAGGTCTAGGGTTGTTATGTACCGGACACCTCCGAACCGGTCTATAAGTTCGTCAACCTGAGGCATCGGGTATGCATCAAACTTGGACATGCTATTCAACTTCCTAAAGTCATTACAGAACCTGATAGTGCCATCAGCCTTTGGGACTAGCACTATGGGGCTCAACCAGTCACTGTGGGACTCCTCTATCATGTCCAACTCTAACATGGTTTTGATTTCTTTCGCCACTGCCTTGTGCCTAGCCTCAGGGATTCTATAGGGCTTCACATTTATGCGAACACCTGGTTCCGTAACTATGTCATGCTGGATCACTGAGGTCAGTCCGGGTAAAGGGGAGAAAAAGTCTCCATTTTTACTCACAAACCCTTTAACGTCATTTTGTTGCGCTATGGACAAGGAGCATTAGGTGTCACTGGTACCCTGTCCATTTGAGGAGAGGACACGGTCAGTAAAGTCTCTCTGTCCTTCCACAGTTTTAAGAGATTAACATGATAAATTTGTTCCGGTTTCCTTTTCCTTGGCTGGTAAACTTGTAGTTTGCCTCCCCTATAGAGTTCAGCAAACACCTGGATGTTCGGGTTCGGCGGGTTCGGCCGAACTTCGCGGAAACGTTCGGGTTCGGTACCGAACGTTATCCAAACTTTACCCATTGAAGTCAATGTGGACCCGAACTTTTCGGCACAAAAATGACTGTAAAAAAGTCCTGGAATGTGCTAGAGGGCTGCAAAAGGAAGAAAAATGGGAGATGTTATTAGATCTGCAATCTGTCCCTCAAAGCAGTAGTAATCTCTACCTAGTCCAGTATCAGATCGTTCTGTAATCAGATCGTTCTGTAATGCAGGATGAGAGATCGTTCTGTAATCAGATCG
Organism: Glandirana rugosa; assembly: GCA_018402905.1. Taxonomy (NCBI): domain Eukaryota; kingdom Metazoa; phylum Chordata; class Amphibia; order Anura; family Ranidae; genus Glandirana; species Glandirana rugosa. Next base: position 133,442 of record BLSH010063818.1, read on the forward strand.
TTCTGTAATGCAGGATGAGAGATCGTTCTGTAATCAGAACGTTCTGTAATGCAGGATGAGATGTTATAGATCTACAATCTGTCCCTCAAAGCAGTAGTAGTAATCTCTACCTAGTTATTATCACTGCAATCTGTCCCTCACAGCAGTAGTAGTAATCTCTACCTAGTTATTAGATCTGCAATCTGTCCCTCACAATCTGTCCCTCACAGCGCCAGCAGCATCCTCTCCCTACACTAACCTGAGAGCATGTGACATGCAGCACTGTGACTCCAGCCTCATATAGAGGCTGGGTTACACGATGCACTGGCTAATCACAGCCATGCCATTAGTAGGCATGGCTGTGATGGCTTCTAGGGAAAACCAGTGAAACACTTGCTGATTGGCTGCCCTGCAGCTATTCAACATGCGTGATAAAATAGCAGAACCCAGAATCCGAACGTTTTTCTCAAACTTTCGGGTTCGGTACACAGACACCCAAAAGTTCGGTACGGACCCGAACTTTACAGTTCGGGTTCGCTCAACTCTACTCCCCTACTCTTTCCCTAACTTCAAAAGGGACCCTTCCACTTGGCTAGGAATTTACTATAGTGGGGACTAGTACCAGCACTCTGTCCCCGGGGTTGAAAGTTCAGGTCTTGGCACCCTGATTATAAACCCTCCTCTGGGCTTCCTGGGCTAGCTCCATATGTTATCATACAAGGGGCAGGACAGCTGCGATTCAATCCTGCATCAATGAGATATGCTCTATGATGCTTCTATACGGGGTGGCTTTTCATTCCTATGTTTCTTTTGTGACATCTAACAGTCCCCTGGGATGTCTACCATACAAGAGTTCAAATGGGGACAAACCCGTAGATGCCTGCAGAACCTCTTGTATGGCAAACATGAGATCTGGCAGCAAACAATTCCAATTTCTCCCATCTTTGTCAACCACCTTTTTCAGCATACTTTTGAGGGTTTTATTAAATCTCTCCACAAGTCCGTCCGTTTGGGGGTGGAAGACAGAGGTACGGAGATAGGAGATTTTGTACAACTTGCACAATTCCTTAGTAACTCTAGACATAAACGGGGTGCCATGATCTTTTAGGATCTCTTTTGGGATCCCCACACAACTAAACACCTATACCAATTCCTTGGCGATAGTCTTAGTGGAGGTATTCCACAAGGGGATGGCTTCAGTATAGCGTGTCGCATAGTCAAGGATTACCAGAATGTGCTGGTGGCAGACTTTACTACTACTACTACTGCAAAAATGGGGTGATGGTGCAGATATTTGACACTCAGGGCATGAGTCACAGTATTCTTTGATATCTGCATACATCCTGGGCCAGATGAACCGCTGGGTTATTCTCTCCCTAGTCATCTCCATACCCAGATGTCCCCCCTTTATATCACCATGGACCAAGTCTAGCACCATCCTGTGATAGGGTGTGGGAACCACTAGCTGTTCTACCTCGTCCTCAACCTGTTTTAGCACCTGACAACAAATTGTAAGGAAAAGACACCCCATCCATCATCTTCACATTTTCCCTGGCTCTAATGAGGGTGACATCTCATAAATGTTATGTAAAAAAATCCTCTCTCCTGACCTCTAAGTCAGGTTTCACATTCTGTCCACTCTCACTGTTAGAGTCAGAGATGTTATCTTGTTCATTAACCTCTAGCTGGGAGCTATCTTCCAGCTCCTCCAGTTTCCCAGCCATTACAGGAAAATGAAGAGGGTCTCCTTCTTCCTTGGTCCTGCCAACAGTCTCCCCTTCCATATGGCAAAAGGGGTCTGGTGAGAGTTTCCGTGCTTCCCCAGCAGGGGGAGCTCTATCCTCCAGACTCCCTGTGCCTTCCCATAACCTTCAAAAAATGGGGAAAATCTCTCCCCACTAGGTCTTCATGAAGCAGTAAAGGTACCACCCCCACTGAATGTGTCACACTGCCCCAAGGGGTGTCAATCTTAACCACCGCAGTCTGGTAGTCCCAAGTGTCCCCATGAATGCAAATGACCCAGATAGTACTAGGGTGTAATTTTGCAGGTTTCACACGATTGCTGTTGACTACTGTCGCAACACTACCAGAATCAAGCAGTGCAGTGACTGGCTTTCCATCAACAGAAATCACACACATGTTTTTGCATTCAATCCTGACGAGACCCAGTACATCCGACCTGTGCAAAAAGAGAAAAGCGTCTTTTCATATAAGCATAATCACATTGCATGGGTTCATCATTCAGGGGACAATTAGCAGCAGTATGACCTAATGCATGGCAAAGGTAGCATTCTATATGGCCTATACCCAGTCTTCTCAAGGGTCTCACAGACCTTCTTGGCTTCTTTGGCCACTATCCAGGTCTGGAGTCCACAGTGCCAGTCAGCAGAAAAATTTTACCACTTTCGGCTTTGACAGATTAAACCACCTCACGCGCTACACAGTTGAAAGCCGGCTTGTGCTATATCAGTAAACTGGCCGGCCAGGGTGCACTGTGGATTAATCTGCCAAAGCCGAAAGTGGTAAAATAGTCCACTGACCGTCACCTATCACTCGGCACCGCTGAACACAGAGAGACCCGGAGATTTTTTTTTATATATACAGCTGGACAGCGGGGGGAGTAGTGTATTGTTGCAGAGGATTGGGAGTCCTTATCCGCTCACCTCGCCCCCAGGCAGCCCAGCTCCAGAGGAACAGACAAGCACTGCACCCGGGACCTAAGAAGAAGCTGCCCAGACCAGGAACTGGGGGAGGGCTAACATTAATTGGCACTGGTATGGCTGCATTTAATTTGGGGGGGTCGGTACCAGGGGGGTCTTGGGCACAGGTGAGGCTACAGTAGTGGGCGCAGGTGAGGCTGCAATGGTGGGCACAGGTGAGACTACAATGGTGGGCACAGGTGAGGCTATAATGGTGGGCACAGGTGAGGCTGCACTAATGGGCACTGAGAAAGTTGTTAATATTTGTGTAACTTTATTCTGCAGAAAACATTTACTGTCACTTCATGAGAAATTATGATTGCGTGTATAGGGGCAGGGCATGGTAGGGGTTGGGTGGAGTAACTGATGAAGAGTAACCCTTAAGGCCTGGCTAGTAGTTTAGGACTTGAGATTCTGAACCCTACCGTCACACGTTTGTTATTTTTTTAAACAAAATTAAAACTTTTAAAATCACTTTTATGTGGTGAAACATGTTAGATGGGCAAAAGTTTTTCTCGTTTTGGTTTTTAATCAGGTGCCTTTAATTTACATTTACATTATACAATGTAATTTACATTTAATTTTAATTTACAGGGTGGACTATGGATCCTTTATAAGCTGGAGGTTAGCTAGTCCCTTTATAAGATAGTAAGGACTAGGACTAGGAAAGTTAGCTGATGAACAGGCTTGGTAGAATTCTGTTTTTTTATAGTGAAACTTAGTGAATTTTGTTGGAGATTTCTTTTTTTTAATAAGGACTGACAGAAGTTTCTGATACAGTGGTATTCATTTTCACAGCCTGAGAATGTAGCAGTAGACAAAAAGAGGGTTTTTAGACCAGTGGTCCTGACTCTACAGTCCACCTTTCAAAATATTGATTATGCTAATATGCAGGGTTTTTTTCTCTGAAAATAGGTACAGAAACTCAATCACGACCACCTCCCTTTACACACACCCTCCAAACTGAATTAAATAGTGGGTGTTGTCAAAGTTCACTTACAGCGAGAGCGTCTTAACATGGCCATTAAATACTAGGAGTGTATTATATACAGAGCACAGAGTTCGGGGGGGGGGGGGGTTACACACGGACTGCAGAGTTTGGGGTGTGCTACGTAAATAGTGCAGAGTTCAGGTGTACACTGCATACATAGTGCAGAGTTTAGGGGTGCGCTACACACAGAGTGCAGAATTCAGCCTCCCTCCACAGCTGCTTACCTCTGCACCCCCATCCACATCTCACCTCTACTGCCCCATCTCCTTAAAAGCTCCACCATCTTCCATGTCTTATTTTTGTTGCTGTATTAAGCTGAAGCACCCAGTCAACTCTACCTCTCTCACTTGTGGGGAGATCATCCAGTGGTGATGTTGGCATTTGAACTGCACCCCTGACTAGGGTTGCCACCTGAACGGGATTCACCCGGACAGTACGGGTTTAGAGTGATGTGCCCGGGTCTCCTTCCTCCTCTCTCCCGGACACATGATTCAGCCTGCACTCTGCCTCTGAGTTCCATCTGCTTAGCTGGTGGCCAGGAAGGAACATGAATAGTTAATTTAATCACTCAGGCAGACGTTTTTATCTTTAGGCCCCTTTCACACACACGGACCGTTTGTCAGTTTTTCATCCATCCGTTGACGGATGAAAAACGGACATTAATGCAACTCTATGGAAAAACTGATGACAACTGATGATCAGCTATTTTCATCAGTTTTCATCCGCTTCCGTCAGCATCCGTTTTTTTGAACGGATGAAAGTCCTATTTTTCATCCGTCAAAAAAACGGATCGGACGAAAAACGGATGTAAACTGACGAACGGTCAGTTTTTCATCCGTTTTTGCATTGGTAGTGAATGTAAAAAAAAACTGATGAAAAACTGATGACCACTGATGAAAAACGGATGAAAAAACGGATGAAAAAACGGATGAAAAACTGATGAAAAACGGATGAACTGATGAACGGTCCGTGTGTGTGAAAGGGGCCTTATTTAGCCGTTCTGCCAATCTTATCTGGGTCCCGACTTCCACTTCTATTGCGATCAGCTGGCAGGGACTATTTGATGATTTTCGGGCTCAGGCAGAGTGATCCTTGTCTTGTACTGCGTTCCCGGCAATTACATTGCCCAGCTGATCACTATAGATGTGGAAGTCGGACTCAGATAAGATTGTCAGAAGGGCTGAATAAAGATAAGGACTTGTGCCTGAGTGATTCTATTAACTCCTCGTGTTCCTTCCTGACCACCAGCTGAGCAGATAAAGCCACAGTCCAGCCTGGATCTCCACAGCAGGTAAGCTCTTGAGTCCAGGGGGTTAAATAGTCCTTTCCCTTCCCCTGGCCCCCAGCTGAGCAGAAGTTTTTTGTAATTGCTGCAGACAAGAGCTTTTAAGAGCCGGTTCACACTGAGGCGACTCAAGTCGCCTGACAAGTCGTTCCCATGCATTGCAATGGAACCGTTCTAATAGGAGCGACTCAGGTCGCTCCGACTTAGAAAAAGGTTCCTGCACTATTTTTGGTGCGACCTCAGCGCGACTTGCATTGACTTCTTTGGTAATGTGACCTCGCCGCGCTGAACGTCCCGTTTCGTTCAGCGGGGTGAGCTCCGCTGGAGTCGCACCGAACGTTCCTCTGAAGAATGGTTTCTTCAGTTACGTTCAGCGCGACTCCAGCGTGGTTTTTATCACGTCCTTGGAAAAAGATTCAGCCTCGCTGGACTCAGCGAGGATAATCTTGCCAAGGTAACGTTACGTACCCTTGCTGAACAGTCCGCTGAACTCAGCGGAGTCACACTTGGCCGAGAATTTTCGAGAACAGACGTCGTTAATGTTTTTTGAAGACGAGTCGACCCCCGGTCCCCTTCCCTTTCCTGATAAATTGGGGGACCTGAGTTCTCGAATGGACGACACCTCTAGGTCCGACCTGACACCGAAATAGACGAGTCGACCACCAGTCCTTCCTTGTGCTCCTCAATTATCTTAGTGAGTCCGTGTTCAGGAATAGAAATAAGTCGGGAAGACTGTTAGAATAGACTCAGGCTGAAGGT
>BLSH010063818.1:165636-200506 GCA_018402905.1 Glandirana rugosa
GGGGGGCAGTGAGGTCGGACCGGTGAGCAGGGGGAGGGTTGGTGTGGGGTGGCAGGCTGGAGTGACGGGGGGGTAGATGTCTCTGTTTGTTTGCCGCCCCCCCCCCACTGATGGAGCACCAGCCACCACTGTTGGCCGCTATATGAACATCCTCTTCTGGCAGCATTTTACACTTTAGGTGGGTGGCCGGGTGGGTGATCAGGGAGGTAAAACCTCAGCTTAACAGCCTGTTTTTGCCGCTCACCAGCTATCCATGTGACACAGGCCTCATTGTGTCTGGAAGAGTGTTGTAATCCAAGTTCATCCACATTTTTTTTCTGAGTGGAATGATCCATTTTTTTAAGAATATAGTTGTGTATTTGAAATGTTAGGCCTATATCAATGGTCACTAGGCACAGTATAAACTCTGAAGTGCAATTTAGTTCCTATTCTGAGCAGTCTCATGTAATATAAGCATCAAAAAAATGAATCCTTACTAAATGGTATAGTAAATACTGCACCAGTGGGGGAACCATTCTAGGGTCACTGGTAACAAAGTTTCAGCCTGTGACAACGGCGTATAGACCCATAGAGGTTTGTGTGATTGGGCAGCAGGTACAGGCATGATCACATACATGTACGTGACAGCCTTCTTACCTGTTTGGCCCTCTGCTGGCCTGTGCTGTGATTGGACACAATCTGATTGTACAGTCCCTGTGTGATCTGCTTTAGATTTACCAAAACTTTAAAATTGGAGGACTTATCATATAGCCAATCACTATGTATCCAGTCAGGCAGGCTCTTGCACTACATAGTTGATGGTAGATCTAAAGGAGTTTGAACAATCAGATTGTATAGAGTAATGTGAGCTTTACGGAACCCAGGACATGCTTCTCCTGTTTTCAAAATTACAGCTTTATCCATATGAGCTGTTAGCTGATTGCTCAGCTCCTGCACACTCTGCCAAATGAACAATCTATGGCTGTGTATTTAGTGAGAACGATATAACCTGATTACATAGGAAAACATACACCTGATGAAGGGTGGTATTGATCTGCTGGAGTAGGAGGGTGCATGATGCAGGGTGTGTGCTAATGAGAGAATGGCAAACTCCTTTCTGTGTCAAGTCCCAAGGAAGTCCAGGAAGTACTCAAAGTTTTTTTTAGCCAGCTAGCTGGACACAGAGGTAAGGGGTGTGTAATATAAATGGAAAGCTTTTTTTATTTCTGCAAAAGAATAAATTAATGGTATATTGGTACAGAAAGGAGCTGGAACTTAAGGCCCGTACACACGATGTGAAATTCGGACGGTTTTCGGATCATTAGTATGGTCCTTTCAACAGCCGATTTAGATTTTTCGGAAGACAAAAGCTGGATGTGCAGACTATAAAAAAATTTTCGTAAGTCAACTCAACATCCGATTTTTGCCTCAATAGTACGGTTTTTGTACGGAAAAAATCATAAGAGCACGATTACGCATGCTCAGGAACCAAAAAATACATACAAAGCTATTCAACACATGACATTGAATTCGGTCATACAAAAATGTTTGTATGGTTAGTAGGGTTGCCACCTCATCCCTTTAAACCCGAATACATATTAATTACACAGGTTCTGTGGATAATTAAGATGGTAATTAAATTCACTTAGTGCCTTATCTGTATTAAATTAGCCCCAGAACCTGTGTAGTTAATATGTGTTCGGGTTTAAAAGGATGAGGTGGCAACTTTAATGGTTAGTAACCTCTTCACTTTTGACATGAGACTAGCATCCAACAAAAAACAAATGTTTGGTTGTCCGAAAATCTAAGCGTGTGTACTAGGGTTGCCACCTCATCCCTTTAAAACCGAACACATATGAATTACACAGGTTCTCTGGCAGATTAAGGTGGTAATTAAACTCACTTGGTGCCTCATCTGCATTAAATTAGCCTCAGAACCTGTGCAATTCATATGTGTTCGGGTTTAAAGGGATGAGGTAGCAACCCTAGTGTGTACGAGGGTTTCGAATAAAAAGGTGAACTTAGCCTTTAAGCTTTACCAGGTGAACATTCAGGCCTCAGCTGATGCTGGCTCTGGTCATAAGGTTTGTCAGCTGGCTCTCTAGGTTTGGTTGAGCTTCTTCTGTTAACCTGTTGGTTTATGTGGGCATTTTAGCTTTCGTTTGTTGTGTTTCTCACCTCACGGTTTGACTTTTTATTCATTTGGACAACCCAATCAGGGCCATCCTTAACCATTTCCCGTCCGTGCTAAAGCTGAAAGACGGCTACAGCGAGGACCTGAATTGCCGGGAGTTCACGAGTTGCCTGCGGGTTGTGCGCGATGCGCTCTGTGATCACCAAGTCAATGAGACTCGACTGATCACAATTCGTTGTATGGGGCCAGTAACAGTTGATCAAGTGATGTAAACAAAAGATCAGTAATTTGCTTTTTTTTCCCTCACGCTGATAGCGTGAGGGAAAAAAAAGCCGAGCACCGGCTCCTGAAAGAGCGACATCGGTCCTGCACACGGAGAGGCACTGCTGCTATGCAATGCCCTCCAGTGCCACCTACAGATGCACATCAGTGCAGCCTACCAGTGCCCATCTGTGACACCTATCAGTGCTCACCAGTGCTGTCAACCATCACTGCCTCATTATCATTGCCATCTATCAGTTATGCAGATCAGTGTTACCTATCAGTACAGCTTATCAGTGCCACCCATTAGTGTCATTCAGTGCTGCCTATCAGTACCCGTCAGTGCCACCTCATCAGTGCCCACCAGTGCCACCTCATCAGTGCCCATCAATGACACCTCATCAGTGCCCATCAATGCAGCCTACCAGTGCCCATCAATGCAGCCTACCAGTGCCCATAAGCGCAGCCTATCAGTGTCCATCAGTGCCCATCAGTGCTGCCTCATCAGTGCACATCAATGAAGGAGAAAAATTACGTGTTTTCAAAATTTTATACCAAACTATGAATCTGTTTTTTTTTTCCCTTCAGCATTTTCGTTTTTTTTTTTTAAAAAAACCTAGCAGTGATTAAATACCACCAAAAGAAAGCTCTATTTGTGTGAAAAAAATGATAAAAATTTAATTTGGGTTCAGTGTAGCATGACAGCGCAATTGTCATTCAAAGCGCGACAGTGCTGAAAGCTGAAAATTGGTCTGGGCCGGAAGGGGTTTAAGTGCCCAGTAAGCAAGTGGTTCAAGTAGGACTATGGACAAAACTTTTTTTTTTCATTTTGGATAGAGTAAGGGAGGGTAATAGTCAGAGTTTTTTTTTTTTTTGCCATGTGTGTCCCATTGCAGAGATTTCCCTTCAGTTCCTGTCCCATAGCCAAGCAGGAAGTGAGAGGAAATCCCTGAAAATTAAGAAAATCCCTCGGGGACCTCCAGGTCACCAGCACTAGTGCCCCCATTAGAAGATTATCCTTCTATTACTTTTCTGGGGACAACCCAAAATTTGGGATTTTTTTTTTTACTTTCACTTTCAATGATAATGGTAAACCCCCTTAATGGGGGCACAGACAGCAATACAAACTGACAAACATACTAATCCCTCTGAAATCTATCCAAAACTAAAAAAAAAGTTTTACCTTTTAGTTATATTTTAATATTGACTGGACCCTAGGCTAGGTTGACCAGGCGTCCCCGATTTCAGGGGACTTTCCCCGGATTGGGGATACTTTCTCAGAAACCGTCTGTCCCCTGAAGTGTCCCTGGATTGGAGGGGGGTTTCCAAGATGTGGCATCTCTGCTTGTCAGCTAAGTTATGCAGTGTGGGGAGGTGACAATCGGCAGCTCTGTGGTGTCTGTGGGATCTCTGGGACTTGTAGTTCTCTTCCCAAGTGTATTGGAGTGGAGAGGGGAGGGGCCAGTATCAGCAAGAGCAGAGCGACTCACTTGTACACTGAAGTGAAACTGATACATGCCCGGGTCAGAGGCCCCGCCCCTCTCCACTCCAGTACACTCGGGAAGAGAACTACAAGCCCCAGTCAGTTTTTCAGGCAGACGCGATCAGACCATCCATTGCCCTCTATGGAGCGGTGGATGTCAACGGCATGTGTCCGTTGACACCCACCACCATATGCTTATAAAATAGTTTACCATTCGCCAATGAAAAAAAAAAATGTCCCCCGAGTTCATTTTAAAAATATGGTCACCTTACCCTAGGCCCCCCTTATACCAGTATCCCCTGCCCTATTAAATCAGGGACAGAAAGGGGGGGGGGGGAGAGAGGGTATAAGAGACAGACACTCCACCCACATACCCACAGAGGCTGCACCCGTAGACACTGCACACACAGACACTGCAACAACAGACAGTGCAAACTTGCCAACAGTCCCTATTTTCCTGGGACATTCCCGGGTTTTAGACCTTTGTCCCAGTCTTACTGTTTCCCGTGAAATGCCCAGAGAAATCGCTGTTTCACTGATTTCAAGAGATAAGTGGCACAGTTGAGATTTGCAGAATGAATACTCCTGAATAGACCCCTCTCACGGGCTTTAGCATTCAGGCGACAGTTAGCACAATTTAGCTTGTAGAATGAGCCCTCTTGTATAAACCCCTCTCACAGGCTTTAGCATTCATGCGCTAGTTAGCTCAGTCTAGGTCTAGGACAGGATTACAGTACCAGAACCTTTAAGCCGACCCGGCAATACTGCAATGGAGTGGATTGATAGCAGTAGATCCAGCTTCTTGGCGTCAGAAACTTTAAGCTATCTGACATACTGTAAAGGCAGCTTTAGTTGTAGGTGTATCCTTCAAGCGAGTCACCAGACTCTTCTGAGAGACCAGCCTTCATCCTGGCTCTCTCCAGCAAGGGTTCTCCCCTGGGTCTTCTCAGCTTGGCTCAGCTTCTCCCACACAGGCAAGACAGTACCAGGATCAACACAGGTGTAGTAGGCCCCAGACAGGCTTCTGGGCCTACTTGCAGGGCCTGAAGGGCCACGAGGGAAGAGAGCGGTCACATGGCCACACCCAAATAAATACCCCTTCCCAGAATGCACAGCGGCCAGGAACCTCCTACTGGACTGTTTCCGGAAAAAGAGTAGTTATTCATAACTCAGTTGAGCTGTATTTCTCATACTGGCCTGTGGTAACATTGACACCTACTCGTGGAGCAGGGAAGAACCAAGAGGCTGAGTCTGGGTGGCAATGAAAGCGGCTACCCCATTTGGCAGCAGCCACCCGGGCTCTGCCTCTTGGTTCTTCCCTGCTCCATGAGCTGATCTTCTGGCACGGAGATCAAATCAGTGGCGTCGCTACAGCGGTGCACAGGAGTGACAGTGTCTTCCCTGCACCTGGTCACAGTGAGTGAGATGCCATCTCTCCAGGGGGGCAGGGACCACCATCCCCCTCTTGGGAGAGGGACTCCCATTTCGCCTGGGGACAGGGGCCCCATCTCCCCTAGGGACAGAGATCCCCATCTGCCCTTATATGCAACCACAATGGTGCCACCTCTATCCGTAACAGCATGCAGATTTGGGGTGCACACTGTGACCATGCGCTGCTGGCCCAAAACTAGCCTGCCCAGTGCAATGCAGGGCATTGTGGCAGGCTAGACAGGAGAGAGCCCGATGTGCTAGCCTGCCAAGTATCTACTGCTCTATCCTGTTGTCACTCCACAGCGACAGGTGGCAGGCTAGATTGGGAGGTGACACCATGTTTTACTGCACCAGGTGACACCAACCCTAGTGACACCACTGCAAATCACCAATACAGAGACGCATGGACTAGCTGTATCTGTGGTGACAAAGTGACACAAACTGCATCTAGTGTCAAGTGAGCCAAGCTGCAACTCGTGGCAGGCGACGACGGTGGCAAGTGACACACTCAGGGCTCCCACTGATTCTACATTATGGTGAGTTGAACTATTTCATTTTATATTACAATGTAATAATAGAAATAATGCACTTCAATCATCCTGACACCGTACCAACCATGGTGTCCAACACCAGGTGATTGGAGTATCTTTATCTGCTGATTGTTAAACTTTCTGGAATACACATATTACTATTGTGGTGTAGGATCTGTGCCTGTTCTTTCTTTCTTTTCTTTTTCTTTCTCTCTTTCTTTCTCCATCCATCGTGCATCTCATACTCAAACCACACCCATGTAAGCCACGCCCACTATTTAGGGCAAGCTATGTCCACTACTTACTATTGGGAGGCCCTTTTTGGTCGGCATTAAGGTGAGAGTTCTGGGAGCACGGGGGCGAGCACCCACACAGAAGCCCCTTTGGCGGTGTGCGGAAGGACCCACCAGACCGGCTCCGGCTGCATGATTGAAGCAGCTTATGGTTTTTTAAGCACACTAATGGCACTGAGTTGGAATAAGTGGATCTGTTTATATGTTTCTCGTCGTGATGGATATAAGCAGTTTTTGGACATTGACATAATATCTTAATGACATCCATCGGGGAACTATTTGCTGTATTTGCACTTAGAGTACAGACTTTTTCATTATTCACTGGTTCACATACATTGTTATGATATCAATACTGATGGTTGTTTCTATTTGTTAGGTTTACAGCACTGGGTCACTATGTATACAACAATTATATTTATGAAATCTTGCACTTTATTATTATTACCCGTTACAATTAGGTGATTTGTGTATCCGTTTTGACATTTTCTAGGCAGATTGCGCAATACCACACCTTATACATTCATCTTGGGTATGCACTGTGTTACATACTACTAGGTATTGCTGCAGCTGACATACACATAATAGTGATATTTATATGTTTCAATCACAGAAGGACACATTTCGCTTTCACAATTTTTCACTCACCTCATAGTAGTGCGGGGGACTTCACATATCAAGCCACGTCCACTATTTAGCATGCCGCATTTTCCCCCTTTGGCTATGACACAAATACAAACTAATGCCCCGCCTACTAATTAGAATGAGACCCTGCCTACTGGCAAATAGTGTCCCTATACATTTTTTGACAATGTTGGCAACTATGAACAGTGTACCCAGAGACACTACAGACACTGCACCCACAGAGAGTGTATCCACACACCCACAGACACTGCACCCATAGACACTGCACCCACAGACAGTGTACCCACACACTCATAGACACTGCACCCACAGGCGCGGCACCCATAGACATTGCACCCACAGACAGTGTACCCACACACTCATAGACACTGCACCCACAGGCGCTGCACCCATAGACATTGCACCCACAGACAGTGTACCCACACACTCATAGACACTGCACCCACAGGCGCTGCACCCATAGACACTGCACCCACAGACAGTGTACCCACACACTCATAGACACTGCACCCACAGGCGCTGCACCCATAGACACTGCACCCACAGACAGTGTACCCACACACCCAGAGACACTACAGACACTACACCCATAGACACTGCACCCACAGAAAGTGTACCCACAGGCCCACAGACGCTGCACCCATAGACACTGCACCCACAGACAGTGTACCCACACACTCATAGACACTGCACCCACAGGCGCTGCACCCATAGACACTGCACCCACAGACAGTGTACCCACACACTCATAGACACTGCACCCACAGGCGCTGCCCCCATAGACACTGCACCCACAGACAGTGTGCCCACACACCCAGAGACACTACAGACACTACACCCATAGACACTGCACCCACAGAAAGTGTACCCACAGGCCCACAGATGCTGCACCCATAGACACTGCACCCACAGTGTACCCACACACCCAGAGACACTACACTCACAGGCGCTGCACCCATAGACACTGCACCCACAGACAGTATACTCACAGACACTGCACCCATAGACACTGCACCCACAGACAGTATACCCACAGACACTGCACCCATAGACATTGCACCCACAGACAGTGTACCCACACACCCAGAGGCACTGCACCCATAGACACTGCACTCAGACAGTGTACCCATGCACCCACAGACACTGCGCCCATAGACACTGCATCCACACATCCAGAGACACTACAGACACTGTACCCACAGACACTGCACCCACACACCCAGAGACACCACAGACACTGCACCCACAGACAGTGTACTCACACCCAGAGACACTACAGACACTGCAACCACAGACACTAAGCCCATAGACACTGCACCCAGAGACACTACAGACACTGCACCCACAGACACTACACCCATAGACAATGCACCCACAGACAGTGTACCCACAGATACTGCAGCCACAGACACTGCACCCACAGACAGTGTGCTCACACCCAGAGACACTACAGACACTGCATCCACATGCACTAAGCCCATAGACACTGCACCCATGCACCCAGGGACACTACAGACACTGCACCCACAGACATTGCACCCACAGACAGTGTACCCAGAGATATAATGTTAGAGTGTTCCGCGCAAGCAGAAAGGAATACTCAGTTTCTGTTAGAGCTGCTGCCTCCACCGAAAAACGTCACCTAGGTGAGGTTTTCTTGATAAATATGTAAATTATTGGTGGGAATTGTTGGAAATTATGAATTTATAATATTATTTTGAATAATATTGGGCTCTGAAATATATTATATGTATAAATTAAATGTATTAAATAATGTTAGTTATATTTGTGAAGGATATTTCAATGTGCTTCTGTACAGAGAAAGTGTTGTATGTGCAATTCTATTTCAAAACTCATGTGAAGTAAAGGAGGGGTCATGTGTGTCTCCTTATGGATAAAAGCCATATAAGTAAGGTGTAGGTTGCTTTGAAACAGCTGACCTAAAGGTTTCAAACAGTATAAAAGCAGTGACTTTGTAATGTCAAGTTAGGAAGGACAGGAAGAGAGAGATGAAGGAATGGACGCCTACACTCTTGGACACGTGACGTGAACACCTGTCAGAACCCTTCCTCCTCCTGACTGACATCTGAAGCCATACCATAATCTCATCATCAATTATGTTGCTACGTAAGTTTGTCTCATGTAAACTTATGTTATGTCTTGAAGAATAAACCCTGAAAGATTTTTCTAATGATGTCGTTCATGCAAGTTCTTCTATGGAAGCTGAGTAAGGATTTTCAACAGGAATCAGTGCTGCTCTATAATAGCTCTACATATGTGACTGTAAGTTTAGGTGTCAGGTGTTCTAATAGGTACTGTTTGCCAAACATTCATTGGATACTAGCTAAGTAAATAACTAAAATAAAAAATAACTGAAAAATAAAAAATTTATAAAAAATTGGTGCTATTCTATATTTATGGTTCCAAAGGATTTCCAAATATAAAATGATTCCAGCCCAAATATAATTCCCTCTTATGCTGATAGAAAATAACCTTTATATTTGGACCCCGGAGAATCAGTACAAATTGAAGCGAAAAAAACGAATAAATTAATATATAAATCCAACAAATTAATTATATATCATCACTTCCAATCAATATGTGTTGAATCCTAATTTGTGCAAATTGACATATATATTTATATAATGTAAACAAACAAAAAGTGCCCAGTGCTGTGCAAAATATACTTTTGTATCCTTATATATTAATATGCAAAGAAAACCATAAAAAAACATAAAAAACGAATGACCATACGCACTGACGTCACACTTGGCAGACCGTTCGTTCAGGAATCGGAACGCAGACAACACGGTGGCAGATAATTCATCCCTGCTTGTATACACTTCTAAAATGTGAGTGCGAGATTTTAGATTCTGAATAAAAACCTATTTTAAACATATTACACAAGATACTGTTCCCTATTTCCTTTATGCCTGTGACGGGGAGGATTCCTGGTCCAAATCAGGACCGTCTTTGTGCATGTACCCCCTAGTGGGGATCGTGGTGTGGTGAGTGTTCTGGGCATTGGGGAGCACGGAGCACTGAGTGGATCACGATTGAAGGGAATTTTACGTCACCTGATAATCACCTTGAGGATTCAGCAGTATTTGACAGCAGATTATCTTAAAGAAAGCATATTAAGAAACTGTCTTCAAAGGAAATTGCATATAGACTGTTTACCTTGCACGGATTATTGCACAGCACTTTGCACTTTTTTATAACATTTTTATAACATTTTTTCTTTTTTATGTTTTTTTGTATGGTTTTCTTTGCATAATTATATATAAGGATACAAAAGTATATTTTGCACGGCACTGGGCACTTTTTGTATGTTTACATTATATAAATATATATGACACAAATTAGGATTCAACACATATTGATTGGAAGTGATGATATATAATTAATTTGTTGGATTTATATATTTATTCGTTTATTCGCTTCAATTTGTACTGATTCTCCAGGGTCCAAATATAAAGGTTATTTTCTATCAGCATAAGAGGGAATTATATTTGGGCTGGAATCATTTTATGTTTGGAAATCCTTTGGAACCATAAATATAGAATAGCACCAATTTTTTATTAATTTTTTTATTTCAGTTATTTTTTATTTTAGTTATTTATTTAGCTAGTATCCCACGAATTTTTGGCAAACAGTACCTATTAGAACACCTGACACCTAACCTTACAGTCACATATGTAGAGCTATTATAGAGCAGCGCCGATTTCCACCAATAATTTACACAAGTGTACCCAGAGACAGTACAGACACTGCACCCACAGACACTACACCCACAGACACTGCACCCACAGACAGTGTACGCACACACCCAGAGACACTACAGACACTGCACCCACAGACAGTGTACCCACAGACACTGCAGCCATAGACACTACACCCATAGACACTGCACCCACAGACAGTGTACCCACACACCCACAGACACTGCACCCAAAGACAGTGTACCCACAGACACTGCAGCCATAGACACTGCACCCACAGATAGTGTACCCACACACCCACAGACACTGCATTCATAGACACTGCACCCACAGACAGTGTACCCACAGACACTGCACCCATAGACACTGCACCCACAGACAGTATACCCACACACTAGGGTTGCCACATCATCCCTTTAATCCAGGACACACATTAATTACACAGGTTCTGTGGCTAATTAAAGTGGTAATTAAACTCACTTGGTGCCTTATCTGCACTAAATTGACCTCAGAATCTGTGTAATTCATATGTGTCCTAGATTAAAGGGATGATGTGGCAACTCTACCTCACACCCAGAGACACTACAGACACTTCACCCACAGACAGTGTACCCACATACACTGCAGCCATAGACACTGCACCCACAGACACTAAACTAGGGTTGCCACCTCATCCCTTTAAACCCGGACACATATGAATTACACAGGTTCTGAGGCGAATTTAATTCAGATAAGGCACCAAGTGAATTTAATTAACTCCCTAATCAGCCACAGAACCTGTGCAATTAATATGTGTCTGGGTTTAAAGGGATGAGGTGGCATGGCAACCCTACACTAAACCCATAGACACTGCACCTACAGACAGTGTACGCACACACCCAGAGACACCTCACCCACAGACACTGCAGCCATAGACACTGCGCCCACAGACACTGCAGCCATAGACACTGCACCCACAGACACTGCAGCCATAGACATTGCACCCACAGACTGTGTACCCATGTTATATTCTCTGAGTTGTGAGAAACATGAGACTCTTGTCTGGAACCACGGATATTTATTTCAGTACACACTGTACAATCCAACATCACAGGACAAGATACTTCTTAGCATGCTTCCCTTCTATTATAGCGCATCACACTTTGTCCTCCTAAGATGGCTTCCATACCCTTTGACCCTTGTCATCACTCCTGGGTGGAGCTGGCCTTAAAGTGACAGTATTTGTGGAATCCTCCAGGTATAACATCTTCCATCCATCCCTAAAAAAAACAAACAAAACAAAGCGAGAACAGGCACAATACAGTAACTAATAACTGTCCAACAATAGTCCTCAAAGCACAGGAGAATGACAGGACTTCAACCGTGTCCAGATGTGAAAATCAGTCTTCCCAGGACAGCTATGGTGATAAAATGGCATCAGATCACTTTCGTCAGCCCCTTCGAAAGTCTTGTAAACGGCCCTTCAGCTGAAACCGGTCAGGAGGGCGACAGTGTCGTTGAGGGCGAGCACTCAGCAGCTCAGGGCCAGAGGAGGAATGAGCTCCGGCAGGGTCAAGAAGGGCCCCACTAGCTCAGAGGGTGGACAGACCTCCAGACCAGAGCTGGAGCGCTCTGTTAGAGCTGAGTTCAAAGTCCCTCCAAACATCAGTACCGGTGCGTCCTGATCCGCTGGGTGCAGACCCTTGAGACACTGATGGTTCGGCTGGCAACAGGTATTTGGGTAACTGAGAACGAGGGCGCAGTTGGTCCAGATGCCATTTGCAAATTAAACCATCTACCAGGCAGACCCTATACATCTTGGGTCCCAAAGTCTCTGTAATGATAGCAGGAAGCCAATGGGTGTTGCAAGCCCCATAAGATTGAGCCCATACCTTTTGTTGGGCTGTGAACCGGGGGAGCTTGTTTGCCACGTCAGTGGCTAGTGATCAAGGATGCATGCACTGTCCTGTCACCATTTGAGGAGGCTACAAGGATGGTGAGCAGCAACAATGCATGCATCAGTGACACTGTCCCTCTAATATTCCTTTTGGAGCACACACTTCGTGGAATCATGGACAGGGCACTTGAGGCAGAACAGCGGGAGGAAGAGGAGGACTTCCTTTGCTCTCAAGGCCCCTTTTATGCAGAGGGCATTCCTTCAGAGCCGCCAAACACACAGGAGGAGGAGGAGGATTATTGTGTCAGCATGGATGTGGAGGACAACACGCAGCAGTCATCAAGGGATCATGGTTTTCAATCCCCAGAAACCCAAGGAGTTGTACATGGCTGGGAGGAGGTAATTCCTGATAATGTCACCCTCAGTGACCCAGAGGACACTCATGCTGCATGGGCTCTCTGATTCTGAAAAGCCTGCAAAAAGACCCTAGGATTCATGGTATCAAGGAGAGGGATCATTACTGGCTGGCAACCCTTCTTGATTCACGTTACAAGGGTAAAGTTGCAGAGCTCATCCTGCCTGCGCAGAGGGAGCAGAGGATGAAACATCTTCAGGATACCTTGAAGAAAAGTTTGTGCAACGACTTTCCAGACCCTGGGAGGCTACCATGTCCTGGTGCTGGACAACGTGTTTCTGAAGCTTCGGTCGTTCAGAGGCAGAGCGGTGGAGAAGGTGGCCGGCTGAGCAATGCCTTTAAAAAAAAATTTCAGTCCTCAGCGCCCAGGCCAGATAGGTTCAACCCACCATTGTCAGCGTCTGCATTATATGGTGCAGGAATATAGTGGCAAGAGCAGACTTGGAGACCTTTCCAACTGAGCATCCACTTAGTTACTGGGTCTTGAGGATGGACCACTGGCCGGAACTTGCTGAATATGCAATTGAGTTACTGGCCTGTCCGGCATCCAGCATGCTTTCTGAAAAGATATTCAGTGCTGCTGGAGGGTTGGTTACCGATCAAAGAGTGCGCCTGTCCACAGACTCGGTTGATAGGATCAGTTTCATAAAAATGAATCAATCCTGGATCAGCAGCTATCAAACCCCTGATGCTGATACAACTGATTACATTTGCTATGTATCTGGGATCCCTTTAAGACTGCCACTGCTCCTATTCCTCCTGTCCGTCTGCAAAGGGTTACAGTGTTCTGGCACCACCAACACCCAAGGCCCAATTTTTCAGCACCTGGTTTACAGGGGCATGCCATCACAATTTGTAAAATAATTGCACCCAACAAGAGTAACTGCAAGGGGTTACAGTGTTCTTGCACCACCAACACCCAAGGCCCAATTTGTAAGCACCTGTGTGACTGGGGCATGTCATCACAATTTGTAAAATAATTTACAACAGCAGGCCCCGTTCCTGCACCCAACAAGATTAATTGCAAGGGGTTACAGTGTTCTGGCACCGTCAACACCCAAGGCCCAATTTTTAAGCACCTGCTTGACTGGGGCATGTCATCACAATTTGTAAAATAATTTACAACAGAAAGGCACGTTCCTGCACCCAACAAGAGTAACTGCAAGGGGTTACAGTGATCTGGCACTGCCAACACCCAAGGCCCAATTTTTAAGCACCTGTTTGACTGGGGCATGTCATCACAATTTGTAAAATAATTTTCAACAGCAGATCCCGTTCCTGCACCCAACAAGAGTAACTGCAAGGGGTTACAGTGTTCTGGCACTGCCAACACCCAAGGCCCACTTTTTAAGCACCTGTTTGGCTGGGGCATGTCATCACAATTTGTAAAATAATTTTCAACAGCAGATTCCGTTCCTGCACACAACAAGAGTAACTGCAAGGGGTTACAGTGTTCCTGCACCGCCAATACCCAAGGCCCAATTTTTCAGCACCTGTTTGACTGGGGCATGTCATCACAATTTGTAAAATAATTTACAACTGCAGGGCCCGTTCCTGCACCCAACAAGAGTAACTGCAAGGGGATACAGTGTTCTGGCACCACCAGCACCCAAGGCCCAATTTTTCAGCACCTGGTTTACAGGGGCATGCCATAACAATTTTTAAAATAATTGCACCCAACAAGATTAACTGCAAGGGGTTACAGTGTTCTTGCACCGCCAACACCTAAGGCCCAAATTTTCAGCACCTGTGTGACTGGGGCATGTCATCACAATTTGTAAAATAATTTACAACAGCAGGGCCCATTCCTGCACCCAACAAGAGTAACTGCAAGGGGTTACAGTGTTCTGGCACCGCCAACACCCAAGGCCCAATTTTTAAGCACCTGCTTGACTGGGGCATGTCATCACAATTTTAAAATAATTTACAACAGCAGGGCCCTTTCCTGCACCCAACAAGAGTAACTGCAAGGGGTTACAGTGTTCTGGCACCGCCAATACCCATGGCCCAATTTTTAAGCACCCGTTTGACTGGGGCATGTCATCACAATTTTTAAAATAATTTACAACAGCAGGGCCCGTTCCTGCACTCAACAAGAGTAACTGCAAGGGGTTACAGTGTTCTGGCACCGCCAACACCCAAGGCCCAATTTTTCAGCACCTGTTTGACTGGGGCATGTCATCAGAATTTGTAAAATAATTTACAACAGCAGGGCCCGTTCCTGCACCCAACAAGAGTAACTGCAAGGGGTTACAGTGTTCTGGCACCGCCAACACCCAAGGCCCAATTTTTAAGCACCTGTGTGACTGGGGCATGTCATCACAATTTGTAAAATAATTTACAACAGCAGGGCCCATTCCTGCACCCAACAAGAGTAACTGCAAGGGGTTACAGTGTTCTGACACCGCCAACACCCAAGGCCCAAATTTTCAGCACCTGTTTGACTGGGGCATGTCATCACAATTTGTAAAATAATTTACAACAGCAGGGCCCGTTCCTGCACCCAACAAGAGTAATTGCAAGGGGTTACAGTGTTCTGGCACTGCCAACACCCAAGGCCCAATTTTTAAGCACCTGTTTGGCTGGGGCATGTCATCACAATTTGTAAAATAATTTTCAACAGCAGAGCCCATTCCTGCACACAACAAGAGTAACTGCAAGGGGTTACAGTGTTCTGGCACCGCCAACACCCAAGGCCCAATTTTTCAGCACCTGTTTGACTGGGGCATGTCATCACAATTTGTAAAATAATTGACAACAGCAGGGCCTGTTCCTGCACCCAACAAGAGTAACTGCAAGGGGTTACAGTGTTCTGGCACCGCCAACACCCAAGGCCCAATTTTTCAGCGCCTGTTTGACTTGGGGAAAGTCATCACAATTTGTAATATAATTTACAACAGCAGGGCCCGTTCCTGCATCCAACAAGAGTAAATGCAAGGGGTTACAGTGTTCTGGCACCACCAACACCCAAGGCCCAATTTTTAAGCACCAGTTTGACTGGGGCATGTCATCACAATTTGTAAAATAATTTACAACAGCAGGGCCCGTTCCTACACCCAACAAGAGTAACTGCAAGGGGTTACAGTGTTCTGGCACCACCAACACCCAAGGCCCAATTTTTAAGCACCTGTTTGACTGGGGCATGTCATCGCAATTTTTAAAATAATTTACAACAGCAGGGCCCATTCCTGCACCCAACAAGAGTAACTGTGTTAGGAATAGTCCCCCCAGTTGATGGCGCTGTGGCTTCTGGTCCATGGGCTACAGTTCCAGTGTCCACCAGAGGGTGTTAGTAAAGGGCTCATCTGGTGATGGCACTGTGGCTCCTGGATCCATGGGCTGCAGTTCCAGTGTCCACCAGCGGATGTCTCCCAGTAATCAGAGGCTCATGAGTCACCACCTGGTGCTTGTTACAGAAAGAATATTTAAACCCTGTTCACCATGTGCTTAGTGCCTTGGTGTTTGTCCTCCATGTGCCTCTCTATCCCGTATCCTGGTCTGGTATAGATTTTAAGGGGAACCCCATGCCAATTTTTTTAAAAAAATGGCGTGGGTTCCACCCCAAAATCCAAACCAGACCCTTATCCAAGCATGCAGCCCTGACATGGCAGGAGGGGGTTGGGACGAGTGAGCTACCCCCCCTCCGAATCATACCAGGCCATATGCCCTCAACATGGGGAGGATGCTTTGAGGTCGTCCCCAAAGCATCTTGTCCCCATGTTGATGGGGAGAAGGGTCTCATCACCACAACCCTTGCCGGTGGTTGTGGGGGTCTGTGGGCAGGGGGCTTATCAGAATCTGGAAGCCTGCTTTAATAAGGGGGCCCCCAGATCCCGACCCCCCCTTGTGAATAGCTATGGGGTACATTGTACCCCTACCCATTCACCAAAAAAGGAGTAAAGAGTTAGAAAAAACAAGAGCCAGTTTTTGACAAGTCCTTTATTATGTAAAATAGCTCTTCTTCTTTCTTCCTCCATCTTCTTCTGCCCCGGTCCTTCTACTGGTCTTCTGCTTCTTCTTTCAGTCTTCTTGCTTCCTCTCTTCGTCTTCAGTCCTCATCTTCTTCTTTCACCGCGCCGGAGGCGTCTCCCAGAATGGGCGGTCTGCAATCTGACAGTTATTTTATAGGTATGGGTGGGGCCACCCAGTGATGTAAACGAGTGACCCGCCCCCTTCTGATGTCATTCGCCATCAGAGGGTGCGGGTTACCCATTTACCTCACCGGGTGGCCCCGCCCCTTCTTATAAAAGATATGTCAAACTGAAGACTGCCCATTCTGGGAGATGCCTCTGGAGTGGACGGCACGGCTGCGGCAGCGGGAGCGTGGCGGCAGTGAAAGAAGAAGGAAGAGGAAGATGAGGATTTAAGACGAAGAGAGGAAGCAAGAAGACCAAAAGAAGAAGCAGAAGAAGATGGAGGAAGAAAGAAGAAAGGACTTGTCAAAAACTGCCTCTTTTTTTTAACACTTTACTCCTTTTTTGGTGAATGGGTAGGGGTACAATGCAAGGGTAAGGGTCTGGTTTGGATTTTGGGGGGACCCTATGCCATTTTTTTTTATTTTGGCGTGGGGTTCCCCTTAAAACTTTGGACTTTGGGGGGGGGGCCCCTATGCAATTTTTTTTTTGGGCGGTTTTCCCTTTAAAATACGTACCAGACTTGAAGGCTCTGTTACGGACTTTGTGGGGGAACCCTACGCAATTTTTTTTTTTAATTTCGGAGTGGGGTTCCCCCTTAGATCCATATCAGACCTGAAGGGCCTGGTATGGACTGGGGGGGTGGGCAACGCAATGCTTTTTCAGTGATTTTACATTACAGCCACGATAATAAATGACAATTTTTCATTTGAAAATGTCATTTTGATCTGACTCACAGAGGTGCGCCCTTTTACAGGCAGACTAAGGTGACCCTCCCAGGCACAACATTTGAAGGAATATTTCATTTTTAATGTTTCACTTTAAGCATTATTATCTTCTGTCAGACTTTGTGGTCATGGTCTGTATTCCTACAATGGTAGCAAGCTGTCTCCCGGCTTGGTGGGGGTCTGTATTTCCAGTTTGCAGCAGTTGGCTTGACTGCTGTTCTGAAAACTACCTCTTTCACCTCTTCCCTTCTGCCCTGGGGGTTCAATTCCTCTGTATCTTTCACAGCCATTTCCACCACTGAAACTATCTCATTTGCCTTTGAAAGGGTAAGGTCTTTCTCTGTTAACAGTCTCTTTTGGCTAGACTCACTAGTCAGTCCCATGACAAACTTATCTCTCGGTGCTGTAGGTAAGTACTCCCCAAAAGAACAGGTAGAGGCTAGTCTGCAAAGGGCAAGCACATAAGCCTTAATTTCTTCACCTGGCTGCTGCTGCCGCTGGTAGAAACAAAATCTTTCTGCAATCTCTAGTGGTTTAGGCTGGAAGTGATCCTCTAACAGTGTCAAGAGCTCTGCCAATGTCTTAGTTGCTGGATTTACAGGGGAAAGGAGATCCCTAAGAGTGTCATATGTCTTAGCACCAACCATTGTAAGAAATACAGCTACTTGCCTGTCGTCTGGGATGGCATTTGCACTGAAATACTGTTCCAGTCTCTCAACCCACAAGCTCCAGGATGTCTGTTCTCCATCAAATTCACTTAATGTGCAGATTAATGGCATTTTTCTGCTGGGCTCTGTGAGTGCTTTTATCCAGGTGACAATCCACACTGACTTTGTCTCTGTCTCTCAGGCTGATAGTAGCTTTGTACATCCCATCCTCATCATCACTGTTATATTCTCTGAGTTGTGAGAGACATGAGACTCTTGTCTGGAACCCACGGATGTTTATTTCAGTACTCACTGTACAATCCAACATCAACATCACAGGACTAGGGTTGCCACATCATCCATTTAATCCAGGAAACACATTAAGTACACAGGTTCTGAGGCTAATTGAATGCAGATAAGGCACCAAGTGAGTTTAATTTCCGCCTTAATCAGCCACAGAACCTGTGCAATTCATATGTGTCCTGGATTAAAGGGATGATGTGGCAACCCTACACAGGACACCCCCAATCATGAACTCTAATTGTGACAGTGGCTGGACAGATGGGGTGGGGTGAGGGAAGGATGCCCGCCTCCTGTAAAGTCTAGGACAGGAGGTATGAGATAGCTGTCATTTCTCAAAGCAGTGCCTGTTCAATCTAATGTGAGGCCGAGGAAGTGAGCAAGGAGTGAGTGGAGCAGTACCCGTATCAGAGCATCTAATAGGCTCCTTCTTCATGCCAATATTGATGAGTCTGTGGCTTCCACGCCCACTGTCTCTATATCTCAGAACATCCACAGACTCATCAATATCAGCATGAAGAAGGAGCCTATCAGATGATCTGAAATGCTTTCCCGCCCATTTGACGTCACTTCACGCTGGTCGCGGGCACACTTACACTGACATCAGCTACCAGTCCAGTGCTTCACGCTGGCCCTACACAGCAAGATTGCTTCCTTCTTGGCTCCTTTCTCTGTGGCTTTCCTCTGATGGACAGTTTGGGACACCTGGAACTTTGCTGACACCCTGCTGCAGACTGGATCCCTTTAAGACTACTATACCCACTGGACTATTTTAATGATGAGCCTTTTTACTACAGATGTCTTGTATGTGTTTTTAACCCTTCTTTGACAATAAAGTCTCAGTTAATTAAGTTACCATCCAGAAGCTGCAACACCAAACAATTGACTTATAAAAGGGTTTTACAAACAGTAAACTATATACATTATCAGACAAAATCATGTCATCTTGAGAACAGACCAATAATAGATTAGTGGCCCACCCAGTAATGTCAGCAGGCGGATCAAGGTCATCCTCTACCAAAGGTTCGGTAAAGGAGGCAAGCGCTTGGCTAGAAAGTTGAGCAGTAGTTATAAGTTCATCAGAGCTTTCCCCAAGGCCATCGTATGTCAGTCTCTTAGGAGGACACATTTTCTGTCTCGGTCTTGAGTAGATGTTTTCCAACGGCTCAAGCCCCCGATCTGTTCCCCAGAAACGACGTCCAGGTTCTGGCACAGGCTCTGGCTCCTCCAGGCTCTCAGGAGCAAGCTCACTTCCTATTTCATGGCTGAGGGGAACAGGAGTTTCTACAGGATCTGGCATCCTGGCATCCTTTAGTAGTTACTTGACTCAGTCTTGACTTCATTACTCCCTCTCACAGGGGGGTGTAGGCCCTTCGGCCTCAGACAGGTTCTACCCTCCTGAATGGGGATTTGTTACTATTCTTTCTAGGAGCTTGAGAAACCTTCCCTTCCAAATATCAACCGATATGGAGAGTATCCAGTAGAGTCATTCACCGTGCTATGAACTACAGTAGCGATGTAGTCACCCCAGTGTTGCTTCTTCTGTAAAGGAAGCATGTTTAGCAAGGTACAGTTAAAACACTCAGGTTGTGGGTCTCCTTGTGGATGGTAAGGGGTGGTTCTGGATTTCTGATTATTCAAGAGTTCACACAATCGTTTCATCAACTTGCTCCCGACCTTGATCCGAGTGTAGGCGCTGAGGTGGTCAATAATGAATGAAGAACTTCTCCACTACGGTCTTTGCTACAGTACTGGCTTGCTGGTACCTGCTTGGGAAGGCCTGAGCATAGCGAGTGAAATGATCTGTCACAACCAGGACATTACTCCGTCAACTCAGGTCGGGTTCCAAACACAAGAAATCAATGCACACCAATTCCATTGGTCCTGGACTCTGCAGATGGCCTATTGGGGCTGCCCTCTCAGGCAAAGTCTTTGGATGCATCAGATGCAAGAGCGACAGTAGCTTTCTACTTCCGCCCTAATGGATGGCCAGTAAAATCGATCCCTAACTAGCTTGAGAGTTCTGTCTGGCCCTAGATGGCCATGATGGTCATCATGAAGAGCAGCTAACACTATTAGTCTGTGTTTCTCAGGAAGGAATAGTTGGCTAACACCCTCTGGTTCCTGTCAGATGGGCCATTCCGATATATGACTCCACCTTCCAGTCACATTCATTCCCATTCTTTATGCACTACCTTAGTACCCTCAATTGAACTATTCAGCAGCATCTGTGGATCCCTAGCTGACAAAGACTTCCTTATCAAGTTACCCAGAGGATCTCCACACTGATCTCTTCTCATGTCCTTTCTAGTCAGTTGTGGCAGTTCTTAACTGTGCACTTGTGTCAGATCCCAATAGTATCTCGACACTCTAGCAGGGGTGACCCCAACAGCTTCGGCCCCTGCAGCCCCTTCATGACTATGCTCTACTCCTTGGCATACAGTGAGTACTCCCTCAAGAGGCACATGGACACAGTTCTTCTGGCCAGCCTCTGTGGCATAAGGTCTTTGGGAAAGGACATCTGCATCTTGGTTGATCACTCCTGGTCGGTACTTCAGACTGAACCTAAATTCTGACAATGCTTCCAGCCATCAATGTCCATTGGTATCCAGTTTGGAGATAGAAAGCAAGTAAGTCAACGGATTGTTATCTGTTTTCACCACAAACGTGTCCCTATATAGGTAGTCTCGCAGCTTGTCTACAAACACCCACTTGAGAGACAGAAATTCCAACTTATGCACAGGATAATTCTTCTTGGGGGGGAGAGAGGCTGTGACTCACGTAGGCCACAGGACGGAACTTTCCCTCAGATTCCTGATACAACACTCCCCCTAGCCCATCTTGACTAGCATCCACGTGCAATTCGTAAGGTTTTGAGGGGTCAGCATGTCCTCATCCATCTGCCTTTGCAATAGTTCATTTAGAGGTTTGGCAATTTGTGCAAAATTCTTCACAAATCTCCTATAATAGGAGCAGAATCCCAGGAAGGACCTTAGTTCTGTGACAGTACCTGGTCGAGGCCAGGAGGTGACAGCTTCCAACTTCTGGGGATCCGTGGCTACTCCCTCAGCTGAAACTATGTGTCCAAGGTAAGTGACTGAAGTCTGGTAGAACTGACACTTCTCTAATGACAGCTTCAGCCCTTCAGCGTGTCATTGAAAAACTCTCTCAAGTTGAACCTCATGCTCCTCAAACATCGTGCCAAACAGGCTGATGTCATCCAAATATAAAAGCACCTCTATCAAATTCATATCGCCCACTGTGTTCTCCATCAGTCTCTGGAAGGTCTCTGGGGCTCCTGTTAACCCTTGTGGCATGCGATCGAATTCAAAGAATCCGAGTGGGCTGATAAAGGCTGTCTTCTCTCGGTCATCTGGATGCATAGGTATCTGGTAGTATCCACTCTTCAGATACAGGACACTAAACCACATAGCTCCTGATAAGCACTGCAGGGCATCTTCTATATGAGGTATGGTGTATTGATCAAGGATAGTTCTCTGATTCAGCGTTCTGTAGTCAATACACATCCAAAAGGATCAATTTTTCTTGCGCACTATCATGATAGGAGATGTGTAAGGGCTCCTGGGCTCCCTAATGCCTCCTAACTTCTTCAATTCGGCCAGCTGTTCCCAGAGATCTTCCGAGTCACACAAAGGGATCCATCTAGCTCTTTCTCAGAAGGGCTTGTTTTCACTCAGCCGAATTCAGTGTTGAGCACTCTTGGCACAACCCACATCAAAGTCATTTTTGGAGAACATCATCTCCCATCGGGCGAGCTGAGCTTTGATCCTCTCTTTCCACCTGGGGGACAAAATTGGACTCTGGCCAATGGGCTCCCTCCCATCCTCCCCCAGGATCAAGTAATCCCCAATCACTGAAGTAGCTGCACATACTTTCCCAGATAACTGGTGACATTTCTCACACTGACAGGAATTCTTCTTCCTCTCCTCAGCTGATCCCAAGACAGTTTGACAGTGGCCTTTATGCAGGCCCTTTTTTCAGGCTTAACACTCTTTCTTGTGTATCCAATCATCACAGTCTCCCTACTCCCTCAACAGGTGCCTTCTTCTCTTGCAGTACACGCTGGAAAGCCTGCCTCAACTGGGGATGGAGCTTCCTCACTGGAGCACCTTCCACAACCAGTGGGGTAGCCTCCTCATGAGGTTGGTGTTGGTTCCTATCAGCAAGGAATTGTGACCTGCCCCAGGGGGTCGGGGCAGACGACCGCCAAGGTGTTGAAAGTTTCTGGCTTCCTGGCCAAAGAAGGATTGAAAGTTATCTTGGTAGGTATATATCCGTCGTAAGGGCACTTCTGGGTACCTATACCCCAAATCTCCAACTCCTCAAGCTTACACAAAGGGATATGCTTTAAGTGCTTGTTATAAAAGTCCCGATACAGCAATGTCCCCTGAGCTCCAGTATCCAACAGTGCTTGAGTGTAGATTCCTTCCACTTGCAACAAAACTATCGGGGAAGGCCCCACCAAATTCCTTGGCAGATTCCTAGCCGGGGAATATATAGTCTGGGCCTACCCAACTTCTTTGGTGGCTGGGGAGTCCTTTTGACAACTCAATTAGAAGGGTGTGCATTAATTCCCTGTGTCTGTTTTCCCTTCCTTAGGGCCCATTTTGTTTTTTTTTACAGGCAATGGGGGGGGGAGATTAGCGGGAGGCCTTTGTCTCTTCTTTTTCTCTGACTCCTTCTTAGGGTCGTTCCTCCGGGATGCTCAATTAGCTCCTTCACTGAGGTCCCCTGAAGTTTTCCACCGACTTTTGGAAAAGCACCTTCTGTAAGGCTCTTAAAACTTCTGTGAGCAACTGTGGGCAGAAGCCAGCTTTGGGGCACTTAGCCTGAAAGTGCTCAACCTCTCCCCATCGATATCATCCCTTTGCCTTTCCCGGAGAAGGCTTTGACCCTCCTGGTTGAAACTCCTGATCCTGTATCTTCGCTTGAGTTTCCATGACCCTCATCAGTGCATGGTACATCTGGGTTTGGGCCTGAGCCACTTGAGCCATTAGTTCAACTGGGCCCAATTCATTGATTGTTTTTTTTTCCTCAGGGCTGGCAAGCCCGCCTTGTTCTGGTTCTATCTAAGTCTCATTATCTGAGAATCTGGCTTCGGCATGGGCTGCCCGAGCAGCCACTTTGTCTCTTCTTGCCCCACTTGCACCCAATTCTTGCACCCCTTGACTCTCCTCCTCCAATAGGGCTTCTTCTTTCCGCTCTTCTCTCCATCAGTTCAGGGTACGTTGGGACTATCTGTGTCCTCTTCGGTAATAGCTTTAAGACTATGGGGAGATTGGGGTGGGCCCCTTGCAAGACCCGATCCAAACGAGTTTGATCTGCGTCAATACCCTTCTTAAGAATGATATGGTGTAGCATTCTACTCGAGATATGTACTCAGAGAGCCTCTCTCCCCTTTCTTGATGGGTATGGTTAAACTTGTATAACAGACCTGTAGTTGTCTCAACTCTTTCAAATACAGCATACAAAGCGTCTATGTAGTCCTTAGCAACACAGGTTTTCTTTCCCATCCTAAAATTTCGGATTACCTTTGTAGCTGAGCCTCGCAGGCTCTCACAAAGCCGCTGTCCTTTCACAGCCTCTGGAATGCTCCATTCCTCATTTGCCTGGATGGCTTGACTCATCCAAGTCTCAAACTCTTCTTCTCCAATAGAGGTTGGTAACTGCCCTGAGAAGAATCAGAGTCTCCAATAACCTTGATTTGCGTTTCTGGATCCATTCTTCACTAAACTGTCGACTAGCCGGCTCATGTCATTGTAGAATGTGGCGGGGAAGGTGATGGCCCCATGGGAGTCTGCCCCAACGGGTCCTAGGTTCCCTCCTTGGGCCCTCAGTGGTGGTGGCCTCTCAACAGCTTCTACCACCACTTTTCAGTGGGATCACCCAAGCAACTACCCCTTCTGCTAGAAATAACTCTTCTTCACAGAAACAGGTAGGTATCTCTTTCTGCGATTCCATCAACACCGTGACACAGTCCAGAGTGTACTCAGCTTCCACATCCATGATATAGGCCCTCTGCTCTGGGGCCAGAGCTCTCACCCACTGAATCTCCTTCTCAGTGCACTCACTCCCTGAGATCTCTAGAACAGTGCTTTGCTCCATTCGAGCTCCTTGTGTTCTTCCCCAGGCAGTCATGGCAGCTGAGGTGGCCTCCCTCTCAGATCATGGCTCTTGTCTAGGTTGGCTAGGGCCAGCTGCAGAGAACATCCTGGATGAGCCCCCAAATGTAGCACTACCCCCTTTGAGGGCTGCTTAGAATTACCTGTTCTTCTGCACCACCCTGACCTTGTGAACCATCCAGCCCACCTGACACTCTGGGTTCAGACATCTTTTTAGCAGGCACCTTAAAAAGACACTCCAACACAGTTTAGATAGATATCCTTTTTGGTTTTACTGGAACAGAGATATATGTACAGAGGGATTCTGATCAACTGAGCTTTGGTAACAGCCAAGACCTAACAACTAAATTACAGTTCAATAACATAGATACAGAATGTGCATATACTGTATATACAGTGAAATAACAGTCAGAGAGTAAGCAAGTGGTTGTAAAAAATCCACTAGTTATTGCTATATGATACCACGCTAAAGGGAAATTCCAGGCTGGCCTATAAAACCTTTACATCCTAATGAGAGACCAGATAAGCTAGGAATAGGGTAGGGCCCTTCAACTGATGGCAACAGCAATGTCCAGAGAGGAGTCCTGTAATAATCTTCACTGGTAGTTGGAGTTCTGTGAATTATATCCAAGAGGTGGCACAGTGAGGTAAAGTAGGTAGGTTAGCTTAACCAGTTGCCGACCGCCCGCCTTGGCTTGACGGCGGCAACTTGGCTCGTTAACGTGAAACACCGTCACCTGACGGCGGGCGCGAGAACGAGCATTGTGAGCGCACGCGCGCCGCTGGAGGTGCGCTCAAGCGTTCACTGTGTTCCGGGGCCAGGGAGCGGGTACGGCAGACTCGATGTCTGCCAGTTACCCGCGATCACCCCCCCAGAGCAGCAGAACAGGGGTCTGTGTATGTAAACATGGATCTCCGTTCTGACAGAGGGGGAAGAGATGTGATCACAGGCTCCCTGTGTATGGGAGCCATGATCACTCTTCTCCTCCAGCCAGCCCAGCCACCATACAGCTAGAACACACTAGGGGAACACAGTTAACCCCTTAGAGCGCCCTCTGCAGGTTAACCCTTTCCCTGCCAGTGACATTTATACAGTAATCAATGCATTTTCATAGCACTGATCGCTGTATAAATGCCAATGGTCCCAAAAAAGTGTCAAAACGGTCTGACATGTCCGCTGCAATACCGCAGTCCCGATAAAAATCACAGACCACCGCCATTACTAGTAAAATATTTTTAAAAAACGAAAACCCCATAAATTCTCATCATTCGTAAATGCTGTAACTTTTGCGCAAACCAATGAATAAACGCAGATTGTGATTTTTTGGGGGATTTTTTCTTACCAAAAATATGAGGAATAATATAAATTGGCCAAAACTGATGAAAAAAAATGTTTTTTTATATATTTTTTTATGGACATATAGCAAAAAGTAAGAAATATTGGGTTTTTTTGCAAAATTGTTGCTCTTCTTTTCTTTTGTTTATAGTGGTGATCAGAAATGACGCAGAGGTGATCAAATACCACCAAAAGAAAGCTCTATTTGTGGGAAAAAAAGGACGCAAATTTTGTTTGGGTACAACGTTGCACGACCGTGCAATTTTCAGTTAAAGTGACGCAGTGCTGAATCACAAAAAGTGCTCTGGTCCTAAACTGGGAAATCCTCCCGGGGCTGAAGTGGTTAAAGTGATATTCCTTAGAGCACTTCAGGATATGGATGTCTATGTACAGTGTCTTATGTAATGCAATTAAAGTGTTTCCAGGGGTAAGGTGTCTGTACACAGTGTCCAAGCAAAGTAACCAAACAGGGGTTGTGAATGGTGGGCAGCAGCCCTCCCACCAACTGAAGAGCTGGACAGGAACCTCCCGAAGAGCAATCCCAGATGAAATGTCCTTCAGTGAAATGAGTGGAGATGACCGACCAGCTACTGGACACCGGTCGTGAATCCGTTTGTTGAGGTGACGCTGCGGTGATGTCTCACGAACAGTAAGCAGAGTTGGGCCCTCCGAGGCCGGGCTGGAGTCACTGGGTTGCCGCGTGGTAAGCCCTCTCGCACAGCAGCAGAGAGGTGTGCACTCGATGAGCCTAGGAAGCAAAGAGAGTGGGCCGGATCTGCTAACCCGTTTTATCCTTTCTCCCAGAGGACTTTTGGTGTTTCACTGGGATGGGTAGTTCACAGATGGCTTCACAACCCCAGCACGTCTGCGCAGGAGACTACTAGTCCCACAATCCTCCCTGTTTGGCTCAGAGATATGATGTCAGTTTACTGGAGCACAGCACTAGAGAGACACAAGGATAGATAAAGAATGATGGAGGTTGTCTGCAGAGCAAGGTAACTGTAGTCCACTGTCGGTTACATCTATATCATCCACGCCCACTATTGCTTTCTATAAAATTGAGGCTTGCTAGGAGTGGGGGGATTATGTTGAGCTGTCTTTTACAGCTTTGTTTGCCAGTACTCCAAGGAGATGTAGAAGTTTTGCAATATCTATAGTAATGTCTTTTTTTTTCAATGACATAACTTGATAAGTATTGTAGTATTCAATCTTGTGACTTTGTGTACAAATTTTAATTACATTTCATTTAACTGTATGGATATGTGTTGGGAGCTATACCATATGACTTTTTAAAATCTTTTTCCTTTGTGCACAAATATGAATGAATTCTCCATATAAAACTGCTTTATCCCACTGGGTATAGTGTATATTCAGCAGAAAAGTGGTACGTTCCCGCAAATTGCCATTTATAAACGTTGATCGCGCTTTACATCCGCCGGTGGCCCGCGATCCCTTGTGAGAGAGCCAGAATGGGGAATCGCCAATGTAAACTCGGCGGTTCCCCCCTCAGTGACTGGGATCAGTTAGATCTGTTATGCCCCTGGCAGCCCAGCCCCCATACAGTTAGAACACACACAGGGAACACAGTTAACGCCTAGATCGCCCCTGCAGGTTAACCCCTTCCCTGCCACTGACATTTATACAGTAATCAGTGGGTTTATTAGATCTGATCATTGTATAACTGTCAAAGGTCCCAAAAAAGTGTTAAAAATGTCCGACATGTCTGCTGCAATAGCGCAGTCCCAATAAAAATCGCAGGTCGCTGCCATTGCTAGTAAAAAAAAAATATAGTAAAAATGCCATAAATCAATTCTCATGGTTTGTAAACGCGGCAACTTTTGCGCAAACCAATCAATAAACGCTGATCACAATTTTTTTTTACCACAAATATGAGGAAGGATATAAATCAGCCAAAACTGATGAATAAATGTTGTTTTTTTATATTTTTTGGGATATGTATTATAGCAAAAAGTAAAAAATATTGTTTTTTTTTTTTTCAAAATTGTCACTCTTTTTTTGTTAATAGCGGTGATCATAAATGACGCCGTGGGGATCAAATACCACCAAAAGAAAGCTCTATTTGTGGGGAAAAGGGAACGTCAATTTTGTTTGGGTACAACGTTGCACGTCAGTGCAATTGTCAGTTAAAGCAACGCAGTGCCGAATCGCAAAAAGTGTTCTGGTCCTACAGTGGGAAATCCTTCCGGTCCTTAACCACTTCAATACCGGGCACTTAGAACACTTCCTGCCCAGACCAATTTTCAGCTTTCAGTGCTGTTGCGATTCGAATGAAAATTGCGCGGTCGTGCGACGTTGTACCCAAACAAGATTTTTATCATTTTGTTCCCACAAATAGAGCTTTCTTTTGGTGGTATTTGATCGCCTCTGCGTCATTTCTGATCACCGCTATAAACAAAAAAAGACCGAAAATTTTGAAAAAAAAAAA
Source organism: Glandirana rugosa (assembly GCA_018402905.1). NCBI lineage: Eukaryota > Metazoa > Chordata > Amphibia > Anura > Ranidae > Glandirana > Glandirana rugosa. The sequence continues at coordinate 194,136 of BLSH010063818.1, forward strand.
CATTTTTCTTTGTTTCTGTCACAAAAATTTGTATAAAGTACATTTTCTCCTTCAATGACGGGCACTGATGTGACTACACTGATGGGCACTGATGAGGCTACACTGACGGGCAGTGATGAGGCAGTACAGATTGGCACTGATGAGGTGGCACTGATAAGGTTGCACTGATGATGGGGCACATATACAGCACTGATGGGCGGCACTGACAAGCAACACTGACGGGCACTGATACGTGGCACTGATATGCGGCACTGATGGACACTCATAGGCGGCACTGATAAGTGGCACTGGGCACAGATGGGCACTGATAGGTGGCACTTTTAGGTGGCACAGGTGGGCACTTTTAGGTGGCACAGGTGGGCACTGATAGGTGACACAGGTGGGCACTGATAGGTGACACAGGTGGGCACAGGTGGGCACTTATAGGTGGCAGTGGTGGGCACAGATGCAACAAGCACTGTTAGGGATGGCACTGGCAGGCATCATACATGGGCACAGTGCCATCCCTACAGTGCACAATAATGCCCTTACCTGGTGGTCTAGTGGGGGCTCTCTGGTGGTCCTGGGTGGCCTCTGTGGTCCTTCCTTGGTGGTCCTAAGCAGCCTCTGTGTGATGTCCGGGGGGGGCTCCCTGGGGTCTTGATCCAGCTCCCTGGTGGTCCAGTGGGGTGATCCTGAGGGTGGCTGCGCTGATAAACGTTCAGCGCAGCCCCCCCCCTGTCAGGAGAGCAGCCGATCGGCTCTCCGCTGCTCAGGTCTGCGGCTCTTCCTATTTACACTGTGATCAGCCGTGATTGGTCACGGCTGATCACATGGTAAAAGGCTTCGGATCAAGCCTTTTACCTCGGTCGGTAATGCGGTGGGTCAGACTGACCCACGGCACCACCGATCGCCGCGATGCGCGCCCCCGGGGACGCATGATCGCGGATTATCCTGAGGACGTCAATAGACCTCCAGTCAGGATAATGAGCCACCCGCCCGGACGTCATTTGTCAATGCGCCGGGCGGGAAGTGGTTAAGTGGTTAACTAGGCAGAGAGCTTCTCTACAGATGTCTTAGAAAGGAAATAAAACTATAATTTATATCTGATCTCTGTACAGTATTAGGTGTCATTAATAATTTCATTCTCCCCATGAAGACATTGGTTTATAAATGTAAACATTGTAGTTTTAACAATAGCATGGTCTGACAAGGGACAGTTAGGACTCAAGCTGGTGATAACCAATAGTGTTGGGTGAACAGTTCGGCCCGAGCATGAGTTTGGGCCGAACATTGGCTGTTCGCCCCGTTCGGGGAACACCCAAATTTGCAGGCTGTTCAGCGGGGTGAATGCCCTGCAATTCACTGAGCACTGCACTACCCTGATTGGGCAAATATTTGCCCAATCAGGGCGCAGTAAAAACTGGTTGTTAAGGAGCGAGGCTGGGAAGCTTTTTTTTTTTTTTACATAAAGGAATTGTCAAAAACTGTCTCTGTGTTTTTGTTACTTTTTGACACTTTGTTTAGTGAATGGGTAGGGGTAGCATGTGGCCTGGTATGGTTCAGGAGGGGGGGGGGCGCTCGCTCGTCCTTTCTGACCTGCCAGGCTGCATGCCGGATAAGGGTCTGGTATGAATTCTGGGGCCCCACGTTGGGTTTTTTTTTATTTTGGGGTGGGGCAAAGGGTCTGGCATGGACTGGGGGGACCCCACGCTGTTGCTTTCTTTCTTTATTTTTTTTCATTAGCCAGGTGCAGGAAATTGCAACCATGAGGCAATTTAAATGTGGTTTGACTTGTTTTTTTTTCTTTAGAAATGTCATTTTTGCTGCAGCATGTTCTGTCTATGTTACAGATGTGCCACTTTAAAGGCAAACTAAGAGGATCCCCAGGCACTATATTTAAAGTATTTTTTCATTTTTATTGTTGCACTTTAACCACTTCAACCCCCGGAAGGATCTCCCACATTAGGACCAAAGCACTTTTTTCAATTTGGCACTGCGCTGCTTTAACTGGTAATTGCGCAGTCATGCAATGCTGTACCCAAACAATATTTGCGTCCTTTTTTTCCCACAAATAGAGCTTTCTTTTGGTGGTATTTGTTCACCTCTGTGCTTTTTATTTTTTGCGATATAAACAAAAAAAATGACATTTTTGAAAAAAATTATATTTTCTATTAGAAAAATACAATAAACTAAATTTTAGTCATAATTTCTTGCCAAAATGCATTCAGCCACATGTCTCGGGTAAAAAAAAGTCAATTAGCATATATTTATTGGTTTGCGGAGTACATTTTCTGGAATTTAGCTTTTATTTTATGACTGCCTATCTTATTTCCTGTGGTGCTATAATGGAAGGGCAGTGCAACCCCCCCCCCCCCCCCAAACGACCCCATTTTGGAAAGTAGACACCCCAAGGAATTAGCTGAGTGGTATATTGAGCCCATTGAATATTTCATTTTTTTTGTCACAAGTGATTGAAAAATGACAAAAAAAAAAATTACACAAAGTTGTTACTGAAATGATATATTGCTCACACATGCCATGGGTATATGTGGAATTACACCCCAAAATACATTCTGCTGCTTCTCCTGAGTACGGGGATACCCCATTTGTGAGACTTTTTGGGAGCCTATCCACATACAGGACCCTGAAAACCAATCACCGCCTTCAGGATTTCTAAGGGCAAAAATGTATGCCTTCACCCCACACTACCTGTCTCAGTTGCGGAGTCCATGAAATGCCCAGATAGCAAATGACCCCATTTTGGAAAGGAGACACCCCAAGCTACTTTCTGAGAGGCATGTGGAGTCCATGGAATATTTTATATTTTCCCACAGGTTTCGGGGAAATTACATTTTTTTTTTTTTCACAAAGGTTTCACTAAATTATATGTTGCTCGCATACGCCATGGGTATATGTGAAATTACATTCTGCTGCTTCTTCTGAATAAGCCTGGGCTCCGCAACTGTGACATATATAATTTCAGTGACAACTTTGTGTAATTTTTTTTTCTTTTGTCATTTTTCAATCACTTGCGACAAAAAAATGAAATATTCCAGGGAATCAACTTGCCTCTCAGCAAATAGCTTTGGGTGTCTACATTCCAAAATGGGGTCATTAAGGGGGGTTTTGAACTGTCCTGGCATTTTATGCCCAACATTAGAAGCCTAAGCCACACATCACCCACCAAGTCTTTTCTGACACTTTTTGTTCACATGAAAACAATTTTTTTTTTGCTAGAAAATTACTTTGAACCCCCAAACATTATATCTTTTTTAAAGCAGAGGTCCTACAGATTAAAATGGTGGGTGTTGCAATTTTTTTTTTCACAAAGTATTTGGGCAGTGATTTTTCAAACGCAATTTTTGTAGAAAAAACACACTTTTTTTTCATTTTAATGTACAAAACCACACTATATTACCCAAATATTTGATGAAATATAAAAGATGATCTCATGCTGAGTACATAGACACCAAACATGACATGCTTTAAAAATAATGCATACCGGTGCAGTGGCGACAAAATATATGCATCTTTAAAAGCCTTTAAGGGCTACCACTTTAGATCTGAAGAGGAGGTCTACTGCTAGAATTACTGCCCTCGATCTGGCGTTCGTGGTGATACCTCACATGCGTGGTGCAATTTCTGTTTCCATACGACACGAGACCGACGCGGGGAGACAGGGGTGCATTTTTTTTTTTAAATCATTTTGCTTTTTATTTTATTTCTACACTGTCCCTTTCATATTTTTTTCTATTATTTTTATTCTTATCACGGGAAATTTAAATATCCTCTATGATAAAAATAGGTAGTGTCACATTTTTTTTTTCAATTTGGGGTCAGTTAGACTCTAGATCTCTCCTCAGCCCTTAAAGCATCTGACCAAACCAAAATCGGTGTGATAACATGCTTCCCCAATTTCCTAATGGCGCGGTTTATATCCGGCATAACGTCGTGAAATGCTTGTAGCCTCCGGTCTCTTAGGCCATAGAGATTATTGGAGCCATTCTAGTCTTCAGCTCTATGATCAGCTGTCAGAACCACGGGCTGCATTCTCGGGTTCCCCGGTGGGACAGGAGAGTCCATGAAAACCTTGGAAGATGGGGGGGCGTTCCATCCCACTGCTTGTAAAAGCAGTCTAACAGCTAATCAGCCACTAGGATTACTTTTACATGAAAGCCAACCGCCAGCTGAAAAGAACGATACCTAGATGATACCTATACCTGCAGGCATCATTCCAGTATAACCACTCTAACACCAGCAACATACTAATGTGTCGCTGGTCCTTGTTGGGCATATGTTGTAAGGTTCTTTTTTAACCTGTGGGTTAAATGAAAAAAAAAGAATCAATCTGTGGGTATGCCCACCATTAGAAAACCTCCCTTCATCCACCCACTTCTAATGGTAGGAATAGCCCCTTTTTAAAAATATATACCGGAGCATAAGGGCAATCTGCCCCAATTTCTACCCCTGCGCCTATGCTCCGGTATATATGCTGGAGTCGCTGCTTTATATATGGTGGGAGCAAATGCTGTTGCTGTCACCCTAAATAAATCAGTGCTGCAGCTGGCATACCTGAAAACCAAATAAAGATTAATAAAACACAGTAGCATATAAAAAATAACATTCCTGCTAAGAAGAAAAAATAATAAAACATTACAGGAAAACATTATAAAAACATTACATACCTGCAAAAAAAAAAAAAAAACATTATAATAAACAGCAACAAAACATTACAGGTATGCATAAAAAACAATAGAGAGAGCAATAGAAAGAGAATAGAGAGAAAATAGAGATAGAAAAACAAGAAATGTACAACTGTTTTTGGCTTTTATTATTTTATATATATTTTTGGTTTTTATAACTTTTTTAAAAAAAATTTTGGTGCGTTTTTTTTTTATAACAGTAAAGGTTAGGGTCTCTAAAAATGCGGTGACATCTTTGGAGACCCTGTGACAGTGTGCCCTATTCCTGTGTAGTGCTGTTCCCTACGCTAATACTCAACTAGTGTATGGTAGCGCTCGAAACAGACACCGATGCAGAGTCCAGGCTGGTCAAAACAGGATAGGCATTAATAACGGTGTCACGCCTATATCCACGTTGTCGACAGACACATTTTTTTGGGAGGGCTCGGTTGGTAGGGATACCAGGGATGGCATGTGGAAAATGCCATCCATGCAGCTGGCTCACTGCATTTGGATTGGGAACATGGGGTGCAGCGCCAGCTGCATACAGCAGGGCTCTGATGATCTCTTCCTGGAATTGTCCTGACGCTTTGTATAGCACTTAAGCGTTCAGCAAAGCCAATTGGAATAAGTAAACATACACTTTTTTGTACCAGCGTCTGGACTTACGGCAATTAAGTACGACGCCAATAACTAATCATTGAGGTCCACCCCTCCCATATTTTGGTTATATTCTTGGACACAGCTGTGTCTGCGTGAAGTGAGAAAGGAACAAAAACATTCTTTGTATCCCATCACTTCACCGCAAGCAAATTACTACATCTCAAGCAGGCTCTCTCCCCCTGACTAAGTCGGGATTTTACCAGCCGTTGGGGGAAGCCCCGGCGATTAGATCGCACGGTGCCACATGCACCAATTTGGTGATCAAACAAGTGACTAAAAAGTGGCACGCTTGTGTAGTAATTGTCCACGTACAAATGGTACCCTTTTCCGAATATGGGTGACACCAAGCTCCACACAATCTTGCCAGTGCTCCCTATGTAGTCTGGGCATCCTTCCGGCTCCACATGACTATCTTTGCCCTCATAAACCACAAAACTACATGTATAGCCTGTGGCCCCTGTCACAGAGTTTTTACATCTTCACCCCGTATCTGGAACACTTGCTGGGGATGGACTGTTTGAAAGCAAGATGGCCAGCAAATGTAATCAGGGACTCATCCACGCACACAATTTGGTTGGGAATAAAAAGTACTGTGAACTGATGATTGAAGTGATTTATGAGGGGCCGAATTTTGTGGAGCCGATCATATTCAGGGCCCCCCCGTGGACGACAGAGTTCATTGTCTTTGAAATGCATGAACCGCAGGATCTGCTCCTATCGTATCCTGGCCATGCAAGCAGATTAGACATACATATGATGAATTGAGCACTTCTACATTTTTGAGACACTGTCCCCGGTGTCCGATATGTACATCAAAACACCAAATACTCCCGTTTCTATCAGTACACCTCGGCCTTCCTACGGGTCTGATGTATCCCTCGTGACCGTTCTAACACACCTCGAACCACAGTGGGTATAAGCCTTTTCCCATGGTAAACATGCACCTGTTAATGATGTGTTCGCACGGTGAAAAATCAGTGAACAAACTAGTGGTTTAACCACGTACACCGTGGCACGCTAGATTAGCGGCCCCGAAGGGGGTTG
>BLSH010063818.1:206666-224172 GCA_018402905.1 Glandirana rugosa
CACTCAGCTAATGTGACTCCAACGCTGATGAAGAGAGGCGGGGGGGTCAGACAAGGATGCTATGCAGGTGACTGGCATCCTCCTTATCAACTGATGATGCCATAGGACACCTGTGACTTAGTGTAACCAAAAAAGACAGCCTTCTTCCACACATCAGCTTGTATACAATGTTTGGCCAATTTTTAGGCATTTTGGCAAGGCGCCCTGGTTAAAAAAGGCTGCACCAAGCTGTCCCCTGGTCCCAGACATGTAAATTATTGTGCCTTACTGTCTTCTCTATACAGGCTTGGAGTAAGTTCAACTGGAAGTTACTTACTCAGTCCCTTTAAGGGGGTTCCTGAAGTCCAAGAAGCGGTTGTATGTACACACTGCTATATAGGCTGGGTCTTGATTTTAGGATGTCCTCAGCTAGGGCTAGATGAGGCTGATCAGGGGTTTGAGGCTTACAGCTTCTTCCTCTCTCTTTATCTCTCTTCTGGCCTTACTTTTGCCCAAGAGCAGAGCCCCCAGCACAGGGGTCCCTTCCAGGCAACTGGACCCCGGACTCTGCTCCCCTGGCTGCCAGGCTACATATATATTACAGATATTTTATGCAACATCTTAAGCCCTGTAAACATGGGCCGAATGCCAGCCAACATCGACCAGTTAAAAAAAAATTGCCGTCATTTGGCCTGTGTGTATGCCAGCCAGCATGCTGGAAAGCCAGCAGCTGATTGGACTGTTCTGGTGGGGGGGGGCATCCCCCTGTCAGGATACAACAGCTCAGCTGGAGAGATCGCTGTACTTACATTGGATCGTTAGTGCAGCGACTCCGACCCGGAGCTGACAGTTTTCTTTTTCATTCAACCCACTGGGTTGAACAGAAAAAAACGAAAAGTGTGTACCCAGCTTTACATACTGTACATTCACATCAGTCCCTGCCATCAATGAAATTACAATCTAACATCCCTATCTCACATGCAAGAGCTAATTTGGACAGGAGGCAATTAACCTACCAGCATGTCTTCTTGGGAGAAAACAGGAGTACATGAAAGAAACCCACAAAAGCACAGGAAGAACATGGAAACTGCATGCCGATAGCAATTTTAAATGAGGACCCAGTGCTGAAAGGCAGAAATGGAAATATGCATTTCACTGACACCACTAATTTGATAAAATCCTTCTACTGGCACCATTCCTTCCACTGACACAAATGATGGGGAAAATCTCTTTCACTGACACTAACAACGTTCTACAGTTTTTCTCCCAATTATACGCTATACCAACAATGGAACGCTATTCCTCTCTTTGACACCAACGATAAGGCACTATTCCTACCCCACTGACACCAATTCCTACCACTGACACCAATGTTGGGGCACTATTCCTCTCACTAATACAAAAATGGGGCACAATTCCTCCCACTGACATCAATAGTGAGGCACTATTCCTTCCATTGAACAAACAATGGGGCACTTGTCCTTCCACTGACACCAAAGATAGGGCACAATTCCTCTGCTAACACAATGATGAGACACTATTCCTGCCCCTGACACCAACCATGTGGCATTATTCCTCCCATTGACACCAACCATAGGCACTATTCTTCCCACTAACACTAATTGCAGCACTACCCCCGTAGGGTCTGCTGGTAACTGGCTCCCCTACTCCTGCACAGCCAGGCAAAATGCATTTCCAACTTGCATACAGACACCAGAAATCAGTCCAGGGGCTTGTTTTTTTTGTTTTGTTTTTACTGAGTAAAACAACTTGGATAGGGTATAGAGATTATGGGACGCCCAACTTGACTTGAAGAACACAAATGAGGACAACTTCCTTCTTATGTACAGAGAAAAAGATCCTGGACTGCTTTCCTTGCTAGAAACACTCAGTCTCTTGGATCAGTGGCAACGTTCTTTACGGACCAGGAGCTCTCAGCCACCTTTGGAAAATAGCATAAAATGTTGAAAAGCTGCATGCAGGAGTATCTCCTCTCCTCTTGTGGAACCACTCCCAGCTCCACCGCCTGCAGGTAATACCAGTCCTCCTGGCTGCTTGTCTACCAGCCCACCTGGCTGCTCCGAAGATCTCCCAGGACAAGGGGTAAAGGGTTAAGCACATCACTGTCCTTTGAAATCCTTGGGTGTGCTGATGTCCTCCTTGCTCCCTATACTCTTAGGCAAGATTTCTTCTCAAACCGGATGCTTAAAGTATTCTTCCAAGCCAGCCTGAGCCCCAGCTTGGAGGCTGACCCGGGGGTCCCCCCGGCAGCCTCCTCAGCACTCCATCTTCCACCGACTCCCCTGCTGCTCAGCCTCCACCATATTTATGGGCAGGTTCAGCCACCCTGCCAGGCCTCCTGTCTGGGGATTAATCCGAACTCCCATCAACATTCAGACCCAGCCTCTTTACCTCCACCCACTAGCTTCTACAAGTTTCCACGGATCTCTGGAACCAGGGGGAGGCGATAGAGGACTGGTCTGCATGGCTTTTCAGCCTGACCTGCAGTAACCCGACCTAATTACAGACTCACACAGTTACCATGAGTCATACCAAAATAAATTTACCTACACTAACACTAGTAGCACACTAGAGGGTGCTACACAATGGTGGGGCACTATTCCTCTCACTGACACCAACAATGGAACACCGTTCCTCCCACACCAATAATGGGACACAACTCTTCCCACTGATACTAAGGAAGGGGAACTATTCCCACTGAAACAGTCTGTGGAGCACTTCTCTTCCCACTGACACCAGTGGGGCACTATTGTTCCCTCTGACACAATCAATGGGGCACTAGATCATATTTTACTCCCAATGACCACCATGCCTATGGTAATTTTAAAGTCTGAAGAGCAGTTATTTGTCCCTTCTAAAATAAAGCTGCTCCTTTTGACACAAATGATGGGGCATTCCCTCTGAGCAAAGGCACTAGATCATTTTTTCCTCTCACAGACCACCTAGCCTGGGGCATTTATTACTACCACAGGCCAAAATACGACCCTACTAAAGACTACTTATGAACAGTGATCTTGCTCTTTCCTTAGAAAGCTCAAAGTGATTGTAAAGTCTGTTTTTTTTAAAACGAGGCATGCTACACTTACCTGCCTTGTACAGTCGATGTGCACAGAGCAGCCCGGAATCTCCTCTTCTCGGGTCCCTCTTCTGTGCTCCTGGCCCCTCCCTCCTGTTCAGTGCCCCCCACAGCAAGCAGCTTGCTATGGGGGCACCCAAGTCGAGTCACAGCTCCATGTGTCCATTCAGACATGGAGCTGTGACCTGGCCCTGCCCCTTCATTCTCCTGATTGGCTGACTGACTTTGATTGACAGAAGCGGGGGCCAATCATGCTGCTGCTGTGTCTCAGCCAATCAGGAGGGAGAGCCTCGGACAGCCGAGACATTCGTGGCCATCGCTGAATAGAAATGATGCTCAGGTAAATAGTAGTAGCTGCACACAGAAGAATGCATTAAGATAAAAAAAACCTTCTGACTTACTTTATCCTCATCACACTTTATTCACAAGTATTAACAATCCCTCTCTCCACTCCCTTTTTCTTCACTTTGCCCTATAATCTGTTTCAGGAAAGCTGCAAGGATGCTTTCTTTTATACGGGGAAAGGTGGGGGCACATTTTTTCAGACCCTATTGAGGACACATGGCTCCCGGGATCCTTTTTTTTTTTCAACAATATATTTTTATTCAGTTTTAAAAAGAACAATCCTGTACAAACAATATGAAGAACAGGACAAAGGATCCATCTCTTAGAGCTCTTTCACACTGGGGAGTCTTTCAGGCGCTGTAGAGCTAAAAAATAGCGCCTGTAAAGCACCTGAAAACTGCCTCTCCTGTCTACTAAAAATTCCAGAGATACCGCACTTATTATCCAAAATTCTAATTGCAATCTAGCTGCTAACACAACGATTGACAATAAATTGTAGTGATATAATATATAAAAAAAAGTGTAGCGCTTGAAGAAATATTGCATTAAACACTCGTATAAAAAGTCACAAATGCGTAGTATAATCCTCTGTTTAAAATGTCCAATGCTTGTAGTGACTTTGAAATAGTTCATTAATATGCAAAAGTGAGACACCAATTTGAAAGTGCCTTGTGCATATAACAGACTTCCAGTGGAAAAACGTGGCAGACAAAATTCACCGTGACAAGTGCACATCCACCACTGCAAATAATATTGCACTTACCAGAAGGCAATATGAGTATAGCCTGTATATGAATTCAAATGTCCACCCACAAAGGGAATCCCAGATATTCATATAGGACATCCAACACCAAACATCAGAACTTGGACATGGGCAACATCATCGATTGCATGGCATAATCCCGATCAAACACCTCAAACAGGAGTTCCAATAGAGTCATAAAACAAAAGAAGGCTCCACATAGTGTAATACTGCAGGCATTTGTGTATCTAGAGGCAAATTTGAAGACCTTCCCTTGTCTGCATCAGAACTAAAATGGCTTTGAAAGCAGCGATAAGCAGGTACTTTTAACCCCTTTTTAGCCCCTTCTGGGGGGTTAAAAGTGCCCGCTAGTGACTCCAAAGCGCCGCTATAACAGCGGTAAAGCACCACTAATACTAACCCAGTGTTAAAATAGCCTTATAGATTTACAGACAACAATCATCAAAGGTTATGTAGCCAATGGCCCCCTTAGGGGTGGCTGGTTGCAGAGGTTAACCTGTCACTCTGCCCTCAATCACTCATTTGTCCTTTTATCCAGAGTACTTTGTTTTTTTGTGTTTTATTAGGGGATAAAACTTGGGTGGGGTAGGGGTGACTGTGGGATGCCCAAATGGATCAAAACACGGGACCTTCTATATACACCAATGTATATACACTCCTCCTTCCTCCAGCACAGACTTGCTTCAACTCTCACTTTCTCCTTAGTTCCTCTCTCCTGCACACACTTGGTTCTCACAGGTGAGGCCTGAAAGGATATTTATCAGGCCTCCATTACATCTTCCTCTGGCCTAACTAGCACATGGTGAGGCCTGTGTCTCCGTTTGCAGGACCTCCGGACTGCCCATTGCAGGCAAGGGCCACGGGCCCTCAGATTGTAAGGCCACGTGCCCTCAGATTGTAGCTAAGTACGTTGGTGCTAGCTAGGGTTAAATGGACTACTGCTTCCAGCCCATCCTCTTTCAGGCCACCTCAGCCCTCCTGGCTGCTCTGGCCTGCTCCACTGCCCAGTGACTGCTCTGGCCTGCCATGCAACACGGTCAGCGTTGACGACAAATATCCACCCTCTGCCATCTTCCTCCTTGTGGCATTTGCCTTCGATTCAGGAACCTCCTTCTCCTCCGCGGCGTGGTACCCCCCCCCCGTTCCCAGACACGCTGGCGCCCAAAGATCTCATAGGCTGGTCTGCCCCTGGTCACGCTGCTGTAACCCCTTGTGTGAAGGATGGGAACTTGCAAGCATGCTGACGCTGGCAGGACTTGTTCAAACATGTTTAGATGGCCGCTGACCTTTCCGTGGTTGCCGGTAGCAACAGTAATTGTGGTAACCCTTGTCTTCCTGGAAGGAACCCTTTTAACACAGTCCCTCCTGCAGGCACCCACAGGCTTACCCCGATCACCCCGGGTAACAGGAGACAGTTCTGACCACACATTACTCAAAGCAGGAGTTTGGAGCACAAGTTCAAGTGGCCCAGCTTTTGCAGAACGCTGGGTGCATTTGTAATCCAGTGTGGGATGTCCAGGCTTAGCAGAGTGCTGGACATATTTGTAATCCATGGGTGCGGTCACCCGCCTTGGTTGCCATGGGTGATAACGCATGTTACAAGTCTCTGAATTGCAGGGTGAGACATTCAAGTGTCCACCCCAGTGCCAGTTGAAGCAACTGGGTAGATGAATGCAGCAATTGGCGGGCGCTCTCTCCAGTTGCTATGGACAACGACACACTTGTAAGTTTTACTGTTTAGCAGGTAACACACAAGTCCTTCCCCGGATTCAATCCACACTAATAATGGAACAAATGCAGTTCCCTAGCTCACTTCTCTTGCGGTTTCTAGACACCCCCAAATGTAGCCAGTGGCCCCTTAGGGGTGGCTGGTTGCAGTGGTCCACCTATCACCCTGTCCTTAATCACACATTTGTCCTTTCATCCGGAGTCATGGAACAGGCTGGTACTTTGTTTTTTCGTGTTTTATTAGGGTATAAAACTTGGATGGGGTAGGGGTGACTGTGGGATGGCCAAATGGATCAAAACACGGAACCTTCTATATACAAAACTGTATATACACTCCTTCTTCCTCCAGCACAGACTTGCTCCAACTCTCATTTTCTCCTTAGTTCCTCTCTCCTGCACACACTTGTTTCTCACAGACCTGAAAGGATATTTTTCAGGCTTCCATTACACCTTCCTCCGGCCTAGCTAGCACATGGTGAGCCCTGCGTCTCTGTTTGCAGGACGTTCGGACTGCCCATTACAAGCAAGGGCCATGGGCCCTCTGATTGTAAGGTCACGGTCCTCAGATTCTAGCTAGGTACATTGGTGCTAGCTAGGGTTCAATGGACTACTGCTCGCAGCCCATCCTCTTCCAAGCCACCTCAGCCCTCCTGGCTGCTCCGGCCTGCTCCACTGCCCAGTGACTCTGCTTCCCTGACTGGCTCCTCTGACCTCCACAGACAGTCCACTTTACACTCTCAGCCTGCTCCAGTCCATTTTCCAGCTCCCAGGGTGGTCACTCACCGACAACAAAGAGCCTCTACTGTAGCCTCTCTGTTGCTCTCCTGCTCCCTTGTGCTGCTCCAGGATCTCCTCTGCACTCCTGGCTGCATTTGAACCACCAGGCTTCAAGGTCACCCCCCCCCAAACTAGTGGCTCCCAGGCGAGGCCTCAGCAACCTCTGCTACATCTCCACTCTTCCACCCGACACTCTCCTCCCCCCCAGCTGGGCAGACCACAGTATTTAAGGAGGCCTGCCCCTGCCAATCCAGGTTGGGGATTGGTCAGGGCTCTTTAACATACCTCAGAAAGTTACACTTCCTCATCCATCCCCCTTTTCCAGAGCCTTCTGGACCCAAAGGGGAGGAGTAACCAAGGGGTGTTCCTTCCTGCAATCTCCAGCTCTCCCTGGGCCACTCCCCTGCCCAAATCAAAACAACCAGGCTTGCACCTCAGTCAGGCCTGGATAAATTTGCCTCTCCTAACAAAAATCTACTTCTACAAGCACCTATTCTCTATGGGGGTCCTACAGTTAGTTTACAGTGCATATAAAAGTCACAGGAATGTAGTAGATTGTCCTAAAGGAGAAAGGAGGGTAACGTGGAAGGAACTGAAGGGGATATAAATAAAAATAAAAAAAAACACAATAATGAAATATCAACATCCATTGTGCAATGTCAGTTACATTCTAGTAGATGAAACCGGAATCCAGTATCTTAATGCCTGTTCAAATTTTGTAAGAGTATTAGCCCTGAGAGCAAGCATTCTCTCATATGTGTAATGAGGGTTGACTATGGCTATTAGTTCTGGGCGCCACATTTTGGTGATCAGCGACTTAGCCGCTATCAAGAGTTGAAGGATAACATTATGGTTCTGAATGGGGATTCTTTCGACACCTAAATTCAAAATCGCTAGGTCTGGATCTGGTGATATTAATAATCCACTGAGACTTGAAATTAGCTGGTCTGGTGCCAAAAACTGGATATATTCTTACATGTCCACAGAGTATGAAAAATGGTACCCACTTGCCCACATTCTCTCCAGCAGAGAGGCAACTGAGCAGGATGAAACTTAGCCAGTCTATAAGGGGTAAGATCCACTGGGCCTCCGAAAAGGAGGATTGTAAGTCTTTTACCCATTGCACCATCTAGGGAGTTTTGTAGAACTTTTTTTTATGTTGGAGAAGGGAGTAAAATAGGGATATGCCCTTTAGCTGAATGGTGGCATTCAGAAAATGCAAAATACGCAAAAATAGAAAGAAGTCTTTGGAAGGGATGTCAAATTTGGTCACCAGTTTGGAAAAACATCTAGATCTATTATTATGGATAAGGTCTTCTACCCGGTAGATACCTGATTTGTGCCATGACTTAAGCCTCGTACACACGGGACGACAATCGTATACAACAGGTCGTACTAACAACCGTTGTATGCGAAATAGATCGTTCGTATGCGCGATTAGAACAGCCGACATACGACGGTCGAACAAGGGGAGTTGTATGAGCAGACTAGAAAACTTGGTCGTACCAACAAGCGGTCATATCGTGTGTACAGAGCAGTTGGTACAACAAGTTGTATTGTGCAAAACACGCATGCTCCGAAGTCAGGAACGGCCGGATGCTAATTACATGCACCTGAACGTTCTTTCTGTGGTCGTACGATCGTGTAGTGCAGTCAGTATGCAAGTTACATTATCCAACATACGATTTGAGATGATCGTAAGTACGATCGTCGTCCCGTGTGTACGAGGCTTTAATCTGCAAGTGTGGTATAAGAGATTCTAAAGTTGAAAGCGGAGTAAGTATACTAGTGTTGGATTTGTGGTATACAGAGCTATGTATATAAACACACAACAAGCTATGTGGCTCTAGCGGCCATCATCAAAAAGTGCAACAGCGCTGGTAACAATCCATAAAGTCCATAAAGTGGTTTATAAGTAAAAAGGTGGTTTATAAGTAAAAAAGTGGAAAAAGTCCCAGGAAAACACACATCTTGGAGATGAAGTGGTATGTAAGGTAGTAGGATCTGATCACCCGATGAAGATAGTGAAAACACCTCGTGCAGCACACAAATCCACAATCTGCTTACCAGAAGTGAGAATCACAGAGACCTGTTATTAATCATCTGCTGCGCTGCCTTTTAATCCAGCCTCCAATACTCCAACTGCTTCTGTGCCTTAACAGCACTCTCGGACCGTATCAACCGATCATATGAGAAAGAAACACATTCCATAGTGTGATCCTGTAACGTTTTATTGCCAACCCCCCTTTATAAAATCCACTTACAAAATGTACAATTAAAATCGCGCATCCATCAAACAATAGCAGTATTCTATTATGGCGTCTCACCGCTCCAGGCAACACTCCGGCGTGTAGGAGTTTCACTTTCACCTTGTGTCCTTGGAATGCAGACGTCACTTCCTGTCGTGGGGTCACGCCCTGACGCGTTTCGTCATCGACTTCTACGGAGGACGTGACCCCACGATCAACACCTCTCATTATAAAGACATGAGAGCAAGGGGAGGTGGCGCCGGCTCAGCCTATCATGGCCAGACTGCACTTATCTTTTCAGCTTGAGACAGCGATATGCAGTGCAGTCAGGTCTTTAATTTAACCCCATTTTAGGTGAATGAGTATCTCTTAATACATATTATTCGTACTCAATATTAATAAACCTGATTATGGCGGTCAGCTAATCTTCTCCCCATGCTCCACGAGTCATATTTAAAATGACAAATCATTTGCATCAGTATATTTATAGCCTCCCTATCGGCTATTTTCTTAAAAACTGTAATTCTAGCATCATTTTGTTATGAGTCAATCTATATACAAACTAATGTATATGCTCATATTTTGATGAATATATATAAAATTCAATATAAAAATAATAATGTTACAACTTCATACATAATCGAATAAAAATTAGTGACATAGGTCATCCAACAATAGTTAAAACCTAGGAAAGAGAAAATGTTAAGACATTTCATTAAAGGGTCACTCCTCCCACTCCTGCAACTGTAGAGAAGTGGGGTCATGAACCCCCAAATGTATTATATTAATTAAAAGAATTTCCAAAGACACATTCCCTTAACTTACATATATATATAAAGGAGGACTATTAAACTGGTCTAAACCATATATAAGGTTGGGACAAAATATCGAACAACACCTAAAAAGGTCCGGCCTTTGATATTTCAATAGATCCCAGGGCCTCAAAGGGTTCAGTTTTTTATGGAATATAAATCTATCTCAGTCCCATTTCCCCATCTTTCAAAAGGGTAATTTATAAATCAATGTCAACAATATAACATTAACTGTGAAGGATAACCATTAATTCCATTGTGGCCTATTATAGGGCCATATATCAAAGCAGTCAGTACAGTACACCCAGCTATAGCCTGCATTATATTTCTAGGTATAATTTAGACCGGACCTATATTTCTAACGGTTAGTATTTAGTCCGGGTTTACAACCCTCCTAAGGTCAAGACACGTCTAGCCCAGAGGTACCTTCTGATGCCAACCCACTCTCATCTTAAACAGGGAGCAAATTATAGAAGGCATCCCGCCCTGCAGGAACTCTAGGTCCATCTCTCAAGATGGTGGACTCATTGAATTCTAAACACTGCGGGAACATCCATCTACATGTCTACATATGGGCTAGAACCCTCCAAGCTTTTAAAGATGCCTGAACTGTAGGGGGGAAAGTTACTAGATTCAAGGGAGACCAGAGGTCAGCGAAAAGGAGTGCTTTAATGAAAAACTATGGGCAAAATGAAGAAATGAATATGTTATGCATCTATACAGTCTGTTAAACATCTCACTGGTTGTTTTGCAAAAAAGCAGTAAGGATGTTGAGATATCTACCTTGTCCCCTGCTCTCATGTTCACTTACTTTCTGGTTTTCAAATCTCCTGTTGTCTCATTTTGCATGCTTTCTGCAGAAACGTCCTGACATCACTGGGGGAGGTGCTCTTGTAGTACATGGAAATCTCAGGCATTATATTCTACACAGAGCTCCTGATCAGGCCCCTCCCACAATCAGCCGTGAAGCCCTGCCCGCTCCCACCTATGTCCTGCCTTTGCCCGCCCACTGTTCTAGCTCCTAGCTTGGCTTCTGTTCTGCCAGTTTACAAATTACTAAAGGAGAACAGGCAGAATAGAAAAATCTGTGTGGAAACTAACCTGTACTGACCTGTGCCTGTTTTACATAGCACACACCCAGCTATTGATTGGCAGATGGGTGTGTGCTATGTAAAATAGACTGAGCACGATAGAAGGCAGCTCTGCTAAACTCCTCCCATCATCACTAACATTATACAGCAAAGAAAGGATGAATAGGGGATTACAGACCACAGTTGCAGCTATATGGTAGGAAAATAATCATTTCAGTTATGTTTATTACCATGTGTAAATTTCAGGCATTTATATGAGGATTTAGTAAAATATGTATGTTGCCTTTAGTTGTACTTTAAGGTCCGCAGGGTAGGGCTAATTTCATAGCCACCCATAGGGTATCCGGGGATGGGTGGAACCAGTGTTTCAGTTGAGTAATAATAATCCCAAAGGTCCACAAAGCCAAAGCCAGCCTTTTTGTGTTTGATATGATGCATGTTGGGACCCAGAATCCTTTTTGAAAACTGAAAAACGCAAAAAAAAAATATATACTCTGAATATTTAAATTCAGTGCCACCTAAATTTAACACCACCCACGTTTTGGGGTCAACTTTAATTCCTTTATACCCTCACTTGCACTATCTATCAGGGAGGAATTGTATTTATCTGTTGTCACTAAGTTGGAGATATAAAAGCCACAAAGTTAGGTAAGTTATTTTCTGCAAGTTTTTTAATGGAAATACATATCTAGGAAGGGAAAATTGGGTACCACAGGTGAAAGAATGCAAAAAAATCGCCTTAGTATTTCAGATCAGATCTTTGTCTTCCTCTCCTGTACCATGTTTGGGGGGAAGGGGGTGTAATCATCCTTTGTGGGACCACCACCTCTAGTTCACCATATCCTCTCCCCTCATTGTCTGCCATCCACCAAGAATAAAACCTACTCAAAGAGGTGCTGGGAACTTTTAGAATGTAGTCAGATGAAGGAAAACTTCAGACAAACTCAATAGGCAGTTCCCACATAACAAAACTTCCCTCGATGGGCACCCAACAGTAGCTCAAATCAGAACTGCTGTCAGTTGTTACTCCATGTGGAGAGTTCAATACTGGTTCTAATTTAGATCTGTGAAGTTACTGATTTCTCCATCCAGGTTTTATAAGCCCTGAAAAAAAGGAGAGGTGCTGCGACCGAAACACATTTGATATTTTTGTATGAACTTTTTTATCAACAATAATATTATCTTGGACGTCTTCATCGAGTTTTGGTCTGGTGCTCCTTTCTGTATTTTCATGGTTCGAGCTACACAGAGGGCAGACTGTATATATATATATATATATATATATATTTATTTATTTTTTTAAACAAGTTTTGATATTGAGAAATGATTTCACACCCTCAAGCTGTTATGATCTTAGTAAATTTTAACCACTTGCTTACTGTGCACTTTGACCCCCTTCCTGCCCAGGCCAATTTTCAGCTTTTAGCGATCTCACAATGACAATTGCGCAGTTATGCAACACTGTACCCAGATGACAAAAAAAAATGAAATTTTTATCCTTTATTCACACAAATAGAGCTTTCTTTTGGTGGTATTTTATCACCACTGGGTTTTTTATTTTTTACTAAACAAACCAAAAAAGACAGAACATTTTGAAAAAAAAAAAAAGTTTTTCACATTTTGTTATAAAGTTTTGCAAACAGGTAATTTTTCTCCTTCACTAATGGGCACTAATAGGCTGCACTGATAGGCACTGATGACGTGGCACTGATGGGCACTGATAGGCTGCACCGATAGGCACTGATGAGGTGGCACTGATGGGCACTGATGAGGCAGCACTGATGGGCACTGATAGGTAGCACTGATGGGTGCTGATAGGCGGCACTAATACATGGCACTGATAGGCGGCACTGATGGGCACTGATAGGTGGCACTGATGGACACTGATAGGCACTGGTAGGCAGCACTGATAAGTGACACTGATGATGAGGCAGTGATGGGCACTGATTGACAGCACTTATAGGTTGCACTGGTGGACACTGATTAGCAGTACTGATGGCTACTGATAATTGCTACTGGTGGGCTCTGATTAGCCCCTCTAGCAGAAGCAGCTGAAAGCACTGACAGCGTGAGGAGAAAAAAATCAGATAACCGGCTTCTGTTTACGTTCGCGATCAGCTGTCATTGGCTGACAGCTGATCATGTGGTAAAGGGCCCACTGTGATTGGTCCTTTACCCTGATCAGTGATCAGCTGAGTCCATGTCCATTTACGCCCTCCCGGAATTTTAAGCGTGCGCTGTAGTCGTCTTTCGGCTATAACGCGCGCGCCAAGTGGTTAACCTGGTCACCATTTAGGACCTTTTAGATCTTTTTTATTACTTATTGATGATGATCTATGCCATTGTTACATTTACTATTGTCATCAAGATTCTAAAAGTGGCCTCACCTTAACTTCCCTCACACTGATGTCTCTTTTATGCTGATGGATTTTAATGTTTATGATTTTATTCCCCTTTTCATTGCCTTGTACCCTAATAGGGTGATGTGTCAGTGACTGTTAAATGCTCTTGTCTTCCATGAGAGATTCCCCAGCAGCGTTATGTTTTGTGTGTAAGCTGTGCATTTACAGCTGTCTACTTATAGCCTGAACTCTGCTTAAAGGATCTTGCTTGGCTAATGCACTCACATATAATCTAATTGTGTATGTTCAGCAAACTGCTCAATTTATAAATGATTCTCAGAATAGTTGTGCACTCACCAGGAAATTATTTTAACTCTTTTATCAACACAATAGAATGGCCTGTTATTGGTTCTAACTTAAATAGTGTGTTGCAAAAATGTTTTTTTTTTTTTGGACAGAGTAGGGACCTATCAGGTTATTTTTTTCTGTCTGTGGCACGCTAGGAGGATTCCCCTTCACTTCCTGTCTTGGAGATGCAGTTTAATGCTGCTTCCCCACTCTTAAAAAAAAAAAAGGTTTTGCTGTTATATACATACACTTTTTGACAGAACAATTTTTTTTATTGAGCAAACAGGGGTAAATACAATATGTGCAGTTGACAAGTGAAAGAACAATAGTCGCTAAATTAGAACAGTCAGTACAGTGCACTGGGTGAGTGCATCGGAGACAATAGTACACTAACAGAAGTTGTTATAGGAAGAATACAGAAGGCATATGACTGCAGGCAGTTAGCATATTATATACACTTTAATTTTCTGTCCCTGGGAAGGAAATTCCCCACTTTTAACGGAAAAGGTGTCCTCATTTGAAGATTTACCCTATTTCTTGTGACATTAAACTCTGGTTTTAAAAAAACTCTTCAAGTATGTATTCTTAACTCAGAAAAGTCCCTTCTATTGCTCTCAGCCTCCTCCAAATCTCCAAATTTCTTTTTCTTTTGCCTCTGTGATGTGACTTCCTGTTAGAGGGTGGCAAAGGAATGCGCAGGGGGTGTGCCAGGTGTGCCTGGACATATTCTATTATATTCTCTGTAACATTTAAACGATGATAGTGTTCCTTCATTTTTATATTTTTGAAATGCTCTTTTCTTATTATTTATAGCTTTTTTAACTTTGGCGGCCAGCCACATTGATTTTATTTTTAGCCTTAAAGGTATTGCCCATGGGAATATACTTTGCAGTGTGTTCACATACAGTCTTTTTGAAGATTTCCCATTTCTGTTCTGTTTTAATTGATGCCAATATTCCCTCCCAGTCTAAGTCTTGGAGAGCAGCCCTCATCCTTGGTCTTATTTAAATCCATCCCTTAGTTCTAAGCAGTGTGGTTGGACAGGTTCCCCCCCCCCCCCCCAGTCCAACAACACTGCTAGGAAGAAGACAATTTTGTGAATGACAGCAATATGTGCCTATCAGGGCTGCTAATACACATACACAGCCTGGACAAGGGATGACATAGCACTGCAGTGCTGTGTGAACTTTCAGTTTTATGTGGACAGGGTGCAGCATGCTAATTTGGCGAACAGAGATCTCACAAAGACAGTTAGATAAGAGAGAACAAGAATACTGTATTAAGGAAGTACCAACAATGTACAGCTAGGCCCTGAGGGTAGCCACAGCCGACTGGAGCCACTTACAAACCTGTAGAAAAGGAGTGCATCCTGAGATGATGCAGACAGCTTCTGCAACGAAAAGCAGGAATGCGTCCTGGCTGGTCCACACCCAAATGAGAGGCTTCCTACGTGGAGATAACGTAGTCCCTGCACTTTCCCTACTCCTCTGGAACCTAGGGTTGCCACCTGTCCGGGATTCACCCGGACAGTTCGGGTTTTGAATCATGTGTTCGGGTTTCAGACCACCTGAAACCCGGACACATTATTCAGACTGGACTATGGCTCTGTTACACTCTCTTTCACACTGCCAAAAGCCAGTGCTAACAGTTACCCCCACCCCCACACTGACAGGAGAGGAGAGAGGGCTCAATCTGCTCCTCTTCCTCCCACCCTACCCCGCTGTGTCTGCCCACACTCCAATCCCCGGCAAGTGGGGCGGGAAATTTGAAGTCCAGTAGTCGCAGATACATCTGGAGGAGAGGTGCTGACTGCCAAGGGGTGAGTGAATTCACCATCCATCCCTGTCTGTGACTGAAGTCTCGCCTCCCCCCTTTTCTCTCCTGCCTCTGAGTGAGTACACTAAGGTAAATAAGGGTTTTCAGAGCACCCCTTACATCGGAGTTCCCCTTTACACCAGAGGCCACAGTGTTCCCCCTCAGAGTCCTCTCCATACAGCAGAGTTCTCAGTGTTCCCCCTTACATCAGAGTTCTCAGTGTTCCCCCTTACATCAGAGTTCTCAGTGTTCCCCCTTAAATTAGGGTTCCCAGAGCATCCCTTATCTCAGAGTCCCCAGAGTTCTCCCAAACATCAGAGTCTGCAGAGCACCCCCCCTTACAGTGTATGCTATAAAAAAAAATATTGGGCGCCGTGAAAGTGTTCGGGTTTAACTTGAAGAAAAGGTGGCAACCCTACTGGAACCTCTCCCTGCCACTATGCAGTGTCCCTGCCAGAAAGGGAACCTGTTCCCATGCTGCCAACTTGCACAAAGCGTGCCAAACCCGGGAGCCAGAGTCTTAAATAGATGCTGCCCTGACCCAAGATGGCCACCAGGGTCACATGGGCTTCAGCATCCAATCAGACAGCTGTCCCCCTGATGACCGCAGAAAGTCATAAAGTTCCTCATGACTTCCTTCCCCCTCTGCATTGCTGCTTCGGTTGAGCGCCACCTACAGTGGGGAGTACAGACTGCACCTGCCTACATGTTATGTATGGAACCAGCCAGACATCGCTGATCACTCACTCATAAATAGCGAAAGCTCACACAGTGCTGCAGTGCTCTGGCATCCATTCGATAGCCCGGGCTATATGTGTGTGCAAGTCACCTGGGCAGATATAAAATACATAAATGAATGCAGCTTAAAAATTTATTTTTAAATGCAGGCAGAGTAAGAATCTGAATTTGACCTGTTGTCAGCCTCTTGCCGTCCATGTATAGCAGGGTTGGAGTGTGAAGGGAGGAGACAGCACAAGGAGCCAAACTTCTTGTGTGCAGACAACAAGACGCAAGCTGACAGGAAGAAAATGTAGTGTGACAGAAAGATGAGAAATCTCTGGATTGAAGCTGAGTATTGCAGCAAAACCTGGTTTTGCTATTTTATCTTGTAACGTTCTATTCATGTTAGCGTGTCAGTTTTGGCTGGAGTTGTGGTCTAAGCAAGTACTCCATTTTCACTCCTTGACTGCATTGGTCTAACAACACATACAGTACATATGGAGAGAAAGGGGATGTCCCTCCTCTGGTACACTCAGAAAAGTGTATATAATTATGACAACAACCTCCTGGGGGCACAAAATCTTGAATTTAAAGCAGTTGTATACCCCTTTTTGTCATTTTTACCTTATCACAGGCTTACCTTAAGGCTTTCCTCTTGCCCTCTCCACCCCATTTATGAAGCCCACTACATATACAAAACCTACTATAGATCTCAGATTAGGGAGACCTTCTCCACTGTTCCAACTTATGCCAGCTCAAGTGGCAATTCCATCCTGTCTACTGAGCCAGCTGGATGTAACATACTGTTCATGTGCAGCCAATTCTCCATACATTCCAGTGAAGAAGCTCTCTACTCACAAGCAGACAGCCTCTCCACTAGGGTTTATGGAGAAAAGCTCACACAGTTAACTGTGGCCTGCAAGTTCAATTGAAAGTGCAGAACCGCCAAGTCATCTTAGGCTACCTTGTGGAGGAGGCTGCCTGTGTTTCCAAGATCAGTAGTGAGCTTTGGAAGTCTACTTAACCACTTCAATACCAGGCACTTAGGACACTTCCCGCCCAGACCAATTTTCAGCTTTCAGTGCTGTTGCGTTTCGAATGAGAATTGCGCGGTCGTGCGAAGCTGCACGACGTGTACTTGTCATACAATGTAGGTCGACCGAGTCATCTGTCCTACCTTAACGGTGAACTCGACCGTATTCAACCTTGTCACCTCTTCCAGAGGGATTAGACTCTAGATATCATCCAAAACATATACATCACCCGAAGTATTTACCCCACCTCTCCCGTTCTCCTTTCGGAATTCCATTCGGACACTATTCCATTTTTACTGTTTTTCCCCATATGTTGACGAAATTTAAGTTCTAAAACACGGGGGTCCTCCAACAACAGTATTAATATATGTGAAAAGACTCACATGGTCTCCTCCCTGTAGGGGAA
>BLSH010063818.1:224273-240374 GCA_018402905.1 Glandirana rugosa
CTGGGGTCCCTCGGGGGGGGGGCGGCCTGTCGCGTTCCTCCAGCGGGTCCTGGTGGTCCCTTCAGTACCTCTCCACTGATAGCTGGCACAGGTGGGCACTGATAGCTGGCACAGGTGGGCACAGGTGGGCACTGATAGCTGGCACAGGTGGGCACTGATAGCTGGCACAGGTGGGCACTGGTGCAACAAGCACTGTTAGGGATGGCACTGGCAGGCATCATATATGGGCACAGTGCCATCCCTACAGTGCATAATATGGCCCTTACCTGGTGGTCTAGTGGGGGCTCCCTGGTGGTCCTGGGCGGCCTCTCCATGACTTCCCTGGTGGTCCTGGGCGACCTCCTTGCGCTGTCCGGCGGGGGGGGGGCTCCCTGGGGTCTTGATCCGGCTCCCTGGTGGTCCAGTGGGGTGATCCTGAGGGTGGCTGTGCTGATAAACGTTCAGCGCAGCCCCCCCTCATCAGCCGAGCAGCCGATCGGCTCTCCGATGCTCAGGTCTGCAGACCTGAGCAGAGGAAAAGCCGATCAACGGCTCTTCCTATTTACACTGTGATCAGCCGTGATTGGTCACGGCTGATCACATGGTAAAAGGCTTCGGATCGAAGCCTTTTACCTCGGTCGGTAGTGCGGTGGGTCAGACTGACCCACGGCACCACCGATCGCCGCGATGCGCGCCCCCAGGGGCGCGCGATCGCGCATTATCCTGAGGACGTCAATAGACGTCCAGTCAGGATAATGAACCCCCCGCCCGGACGTCATTTGTCAATGCGCCGGGCGGGAAGTGGTTAAAGACTGTTTTGTTTTTATCTAAATGCTTGCTTGAATGCATGATCTTCAGACAAGGTTTACAAGCTTAAAGTACTGTATACGTATGTGTAGCACCCTTTACTTAGGTAGGAGCTAGAGTTAGATTTTTGGTTAGGTGAGGTAAAATTTAGCCAGGCCTCAGGATATGCAGGCCTGGTTGTATTGGACTCTGGGCTGGAAGTGGCTCAGGGTAGGACTGGGTGATTCACAGATGATGTCATCAGGACCTCCCACTTCTTTCCAGAGGAGTTTGTAGAACTTTCTGGAAAGAGAGGTGGGAGGGTGGGTGTAGCCATCTGGGGTATTCTGGGGAGCCCAGACCAATCTAGATTGGCAGGGGGCAGGCCTCCTCAAATACCCAGGGTCAGCCCAATCAAGGTAGGAGTTTGGGTGGAAGTTGGAGAGATGAGATAGAATGGAGGTTGTTGTGGCCCCAGGGAGCCTCCAGTCTGGGGGGGTGACCTTGGCCGGGTAGAGCTTGGGTGCAGCCAGGAGGAGCGCGATGTTGGTGGCAGGCACAAGGGAGAACGGAAAGGACATCCAGAGAGAGCGCTATTGAAGAGATCTCTGAGAGAAACTACAAGTCGCAGGTGTCTGTGAGTGACACATACCCTGGGAAGCTGGAGGAGAAGCATGCTGGAGTGGATTGGGGTGAGAGGCAGTCTGGGAAAGATGCAGAGGCCAACATGGGACTGTGGTGTTGGTGTGGCAGTGGAGAGGGCCATCGCAGCCAGGAGGACTGACAAGGCCTGGAAGAGGATGGGCTGGGAGCAGTAGTCCATCAGGCCAGCTAGCACAGTGGTACTTTTTCTACACTTCAGGGACCAACTGTCCCTGCCTGTAATGGGTGGTCCGGAGGTCCTGCTTCAACTACAGCAGGCCTCACTATGTGCTAGCTGGGGTAAACAAGAGGATATGGAGGGCAGGTAAATATCCTTCAAGGTCTCACTAGTGAGAGCAAGTATTGTGCAGGAGAGAGGAACAGGAGTCTGAGAATCAAGTGATGTGCTGGAGGAATAGAAAGGAGTGTATATACTGGAAATGTATATACTGCATAAGATCCAAAACTAAATGGAATAAATTTGTTGGGCATCCCACAATTTTCCAATCCCTACCCAAATGTAATCCCCTAATAAATAAAACAAAACAAAGTTAATGGCCTGTTCAGTGACTCTGGATGCGGTATGGATGTGATTGAGGGAAGTATGATCAGCTGGTCCACAACACTCAGCCACCCCTGAGGGAGCCATTGGCTACATTTGGGGGCTCGTCCAGGATTCACCTGTTTCATGTAATTCTGCCAGTTGTTACTCCTAGCAATGGAACAAAACTGACCCGGGGGACTGTGTTGTTCCAGGATTGAACCCAGAGAAAGGACGTGTGTTTGCCTGCTATTCAGTACAACATTGTAAGTGCCATTGCCCATAGCAACCCGCGGGAGCTTTCGCTAATTATCATGCCTGCATGCCCAGTGGCCCCAATCGACGCTGGGGTGGACGCTTACACTATCCTGCAATTCAGTGACTTGTACCATGTGCTGTTACCTGTGGATACCATGGCGGGCGATCGTGCCCATATATTACAAATGTGTCCAGCGCTTTGCAAAAGTTGGACGTTCCTCACTTGATTACAAATATGCCCAGCGCTCTGCAAAATCTGGACATCACAAACTTTTATTTCAAATTCCTGCTTTCAGTAAAGTATGCCTGGAACTGTTTCCTGTTGCCTGGGGTGATCGGGGTAAGCCTGTGGGTGCCTGCGGGCGGGGCTGTGTTGAAAGTGTTCCTTTCAGGAAGACAGTGGCTACTACAATTACTGTTGCTACTGGCAACCACTGGGAAAACCAAGGTGCTTCTACCTATAGTTCATTGGGCGCATTTGGTGCCAAGAAACATGACTGGACAAGTTCTGCTGATATCAGCACTTCAGAGGCGGAGGAAGATGGCAGAAGGTAGTCGGCTGCTGCCCATTCTAATGTGGTTGCCTGAATAGCAGGAACAGACGCTGGTTGATACCAGCGTTCGGTTGGAGCCAAGTGGGGGTCTTGCCTTGGGAGTGATTGAGGGGACTGAGCAGCTGTGGATCCTTTTTCCACACATGGAACACTCTTTGCTGAAGCTTTCAGCGCCTTGTGGTTCATCTATTTTTATGGACTTGCTGATATAGAGTTTTTCAGTATTTTTTGTGCTGCACTTTTTGGGGTTTGAATTATGTATGGATTTTTGTGAAGATCTTTAAGGCTACATATACACGAGTGTTCTGAAAAATTAGCTGTAAAGCTAGTACCGACGACAGGAAAAGAGCCACATGATTTTTCCAGCATTTTGCATTGGCGTCATGCAGCGTTTCTCTGCCCCTATTAAAAATCAATGGTTCCCTATGGGAGCACATTGACTTGAATAGAAGTCGCACCAGAAGTCGGATCATGATGATCCGAGTTCTGGTGCGACTTGTGTACTGAGGATCTTGACGGGGAACCCCCGCAAAAGTGAAAAAAAAATTGCGTGGGGTTCCAGATGCTTTGGTCTGGTATGGATGTTAATAAGGGAAGCCTCCACGACAAAAAAAAATGGCGTGGCGTCCCCCCAAAATCCATACCCGACCCTTATGCGAGCACGCAGCCTGGCAGGTCAGGAAAGGGAGGGGATGAGCGAGCGCCCCCCCCCCCCCTCCTGGACCATACCAGGCCACATACCTGCAACATGGGGAGTATGGGTGCTTTGGGGCAGGGGGGGCTCTGCACTCCCCCACCCCAAAGCACCTTGTCCCCATGTTGATGAGGACAAGGGCCTCCTCCTTATAATCCTGGCCGTTTGTTGTCGGGGTCTGTGGGCGGGGGCTTATCAGATTCTAAAAGCCCCCTTTAACAAGGGGGCCCCCAGATCCCAGCCCCCCACCCTATGTGAATGGGCGTCTTCTTTCTTCTGCTCTTTTGCGGGGTCTTCTTTCTTCTGAGGGGGTCTTCTATCTTTTGCTCTTTTGCCAGGTCTTCTGTCTCCTGCTCTTTTGCCGCTGTCATCTCCGCTGTCTTCTCCCTCTGTTCTTCTTCCCATGTTGACATGACGCAATCTCCTGGACTAATGCTGTCTCCACACTCTGCATTGACTTATATTGGCATGGGACGGGGCCACCCACTGACATCATCCGGAGGCCCTGCTCCTTATGACGTCACCGCCCGAGGCATGATGGTGGTGATGTCATAAGGGGTGGGACCCCCGTGTGACGTCAGTGGGTAGCCCCGCCCCATGCCAATATAAGTCAATGCAGAGTGCGGAGACAGCATTAGTCCGGGAGACCGCATCATGTCAACATGGGAAGAAGAACTGAGGGAGAAGACAGCGGCAAAAGAGCAGAAGACCTGACAAAAGAGCAGAGGATAGAAAACCCCTTAGAAGAAAGAAGACCCCGCAGAAGAAAGAAGACGCCAGAGAGAGAGAAGACGCCAGAGTGGGAGACGAGCCGGAGAAGACGCCGGAGCTGATTTAATTAAATATTTTAAAAAGCTGTGTAGTGTGTTTTTTTACACTTTTTTTTAGGTGAATGGGTAGGGGTACAATGTACCCCATAATAATTCACATAGGGTGGGGGGCTGGGATCTGGGGCCCCCTTGTTAAAGGGGGCTTCCAGATTCTGATAAACCCCCGCCCGCAGACCCAACAAGCAATGGCCAGGGAGGGTTGTCGGGAAGAGGCCCTTGTCCTCATCAACATGGGGACAAGGTGCTTTGGGGTGGGGGGCGCAGAGCTCCCCCTGCCCTAAAGCACCCGTACTCCCCATGTTGAGGGCATGAGGCCTGGTATGGTCCAGGAGGGGGAGCGCTCGCTCGCCCCCCCTTTCCTGACCTGCTGGGCTGCATGCTGGGATAAAGGTCTGGTATGGATTTTGGGGAGACCCCATGGCATTTTTTTTGGCATGGGGGTTCCCCTTAAAATCCATACCAGACCAAAGGATTTTGAATAGAGGCAGAGAAATGCCTGATGAGGCTTAACGCTGTGTATACGTTAAGCCAGGGTTTTGCGCGTTTTGCCAGCGTCAGCGTCAAAACAGCTCTAGCGCTGGAGCTTCAGAACGCGCTGGTCCTGGGATTTTTTTT
The DNA here is from genome assembly GCA_018402905.1 of Glandirana rugosa. Classification (NCBI taxonomy): domain Eukaryota; kingdom Metazoa; phylum Chordata; class Amphibia; order Anura; family Ranidae; genus Glandirana; species Glandirana rugosa. The sequence continues at coordinate 229,173 of BLSH010063818.1, forward strand.
AAGCTTAAAAACTCCTATGCCACTTACAGCTCTAAAACGTCAGTGTGTGTATGAGGCCATTGAATAACATGGAGAGGAGTTTTTAAGCTGTAAAAACAGCTCAAAAACATGGCTGTAAAAACGCCCATGTGTATGAGGCCTTAGTGTACAGCTTGCATACTATCTTGATCTGCATATTTGTGCTGATTATATCCTTTTCTACAAAGACTGCATAGACTTCCTGATTTACTGACTTGCACTGACTACCTACTTTGATTACAAACCCTGGCTATGTTTTGCCTACGTTTACTATTTGTACCATTTTTACCACTATTTTAAAAGGTGTGTTTTTTACTGCATGTTCGTTCTCCGTCTGATTCATGGTTCCTAACATTAGATCAGGTTCTATTCATTTTAATTTTGTGCATATTAATGAGTGCCAACATTTTAAGGCTTTAAGCATAGTCACATTGTCACAGCAGCAAACTCACACAAAGATGCCAGTTGTGTATTAAGTATATGAGGTGGTGTTAGCATGTACCAGAATATTTAGCTTCAGGTGATTTCACTTTAATAAATAAAACACTGTATTTAAGGTTGGTACATTTCTGTTCAGATTTTATTTCTAATATTGCACTGGTAGATAATTGTGTTAAGAGAAGACTTCCACTCAAAGCTGGTCTTCTTTTTAGGACAATGATAATGGAGTTATCATTTCATTAAATATAATGCATAGGTTTTTATATTTTTTCTAATTTGTTGTGTTGGGGTAAAAATAAAAATACACAAAACATTGTTTGCTCATTGGGAAGGTGACCCCAGACTCAGCGGGCGCTATTAAAAATTATAATAAAAACAGTGATTGGGTTAAACAGTCCACATGTAGGCAGGTGCCTACAGTACATAGTGGGTTGTTATTAGTAAGGGAGTATGGGCTGCCCAGGTAGGGAAGTGTTAACACTGGGTCTGCTGGTTTCTTGGGCTTTTTGGGTTCTGCCCTCCATCCTTTTCAGCATATAATATAGGGGGAAGGCCGGGCTCAGGAAGCCAGCGGGACAACATGAGAAGAAGGTCCAGGCCAGAAGAAGGTGTAACCCGGAGCAGTCACAGATCACCCCCGATCATCTACCTGTAAGCAGGTTGAAATAGTCAGTTAGGTGCTGTCCTGGCAGGGAGGGTAGGAGTTAATGCCTTTCACCGTTCTTAGGTTTTTGGCAGGTTCTTCTCTGGGTCAGGCCCACTGGTCCTATGAGATATAAGAGGGAACAGTGGTCCAGTGCAGAGAGAAGAGGAGGAGAGAGATAGAGGGAGGAAGAGAAAGAAAGAGAGAGGAGAGAAAAATAAGAGAATGAGAGAGCTGAGACCAATGCCTGTAAGGGAGAGAGATGGAGAATAATACTCATGAGGAGCAGAGGGAGGTTGTCTATAACCATCGGGATGTAAAGTCATCTGAAGCTGGGGTTCACCCCGAAGACACCAGCACTGGAGAATGCCTCTGAAGGACTTACATCTGCATGAGAGTGCCTCTAAAGGACTTATAATTGCTGGACTTCACCTTTGCAGGCATGCCAGGGCAGCACAGGCCTGAAGTTAGGATTAGGGATGTAGGAAAAATTTGGTTCTTGTATGTTAAACTTTGGAATGTTCACTTTCCCCATGTGTAGTATTGAAATATTGTCCCTACCTAGTCTTAAGTTATTTAAAAAGGTGTATTGCAAGTAACCAGCACATAAAGTTCAAAGAGTGGGTCTCAACACATTGAGGTAAGAAGATATCGGTGTGGAGTGGAGAAGACACAAGTGGTTACCTAGGGTAACAGAAGTTTTACAGCAGCCTGTCCATAGCGTGTACCTGTTATAGGTGGAACGGTTTCTAGCAGTGAGGGAGATGTTGTCCGTACTTCATCCACCAGCGGTCTCTCTCCCAGAGCAACGGGAGCAGATGCACTCTGCAGAGGTTCCCATCCTGTACAGAGGTACAAAAGTTCAAGAATTAAGTTAAGTGCACATGTGGACCCTGTGTAGAGTGCACAGTGGGGCCCACTCTGCTACTGGGGGGTGGTGGAGGAAAATGCTGGACAGGTGGATGTGGACAAAGCTCAGCGTGTACCTTTTAAATGCAGATTATAGAGAATGTGTACATTGTCATGGGGTCCCGAGAGTTAACTGGTGAACAGTTGCAGTGTAAATTTACATGTTGTACGCTCATCTCTAAGAGTAGAGGCCCGCTTTAGGGTTGTGTATTCCCACATGGCAGCCTCAGCCTTGTCCCAGAGCATTAATGAAGATGGCACAAAGCAAAGGTACCCCATGTGTGAAGTCATGTGACCCTGTACAATGTGCCTAGTGCACCCAGAGGAACCCACCCTGGGGTAGGCCTCTCATGTGACTCTTGCTTGATGCCCAACAAGGAGGGAAACATGGCAGATGTGATGACCACCTTGTCACCCTGACCTGCCCCCCACCTACCCCCCTTATAGTGAGTTGGCAGAGATATGTTGGATTGGTGGAGTAGGGTACAGGATTAGTGGTGGCCCTCGTTCAGCCGCTCCTGTCTGTTCTCATAGTGCAGCAGCTGGGGGGGGGGGGGCCGCGAGCAGGGGAAAATATACCTGTTCAGTGCGGAGCACATCTCTGTGTTAGATGCGCTACCATTGAACACAATGGGCTGGGAATTCCCACCGCATTGCACAGAAAACGCACACGTTTTCTGTGCAATGCGGTCTGCGAATGCACCGCACATATGTGAACTGGACACCTTGAAAACAATGGGATTTCAAGTGTCCTGCGACTTGGATGAGGTTTAAGCCGCATCCAATTCGCATATGTGTGAACCCAGCCTTAAGGGATAAGATGGCAACCCTAGGTGATGCCCTGTTTGTAGGATACTGTATACACAGGATTATAGTCTGTCCCCCCCCCAACAGCAGGCAGGGGATCCTCTCCCCGCACTCGCTGTCACATTTTAAAAACATTGTCAATCTTTCAATCTGTCATTAATGTGGGGCCCAAAGCAGCTGCCTCATACTTGCCAACTATCCTGGTTTAAATTCCCTTGTCCCTTGAAGTTTTAGTCCTGTGCTGTGTCCCGATATCTAAGTGTGAAGTGCTGCTACTAATGCTACCCAGCTCTGCCCTATTGTTGTGTACATATGACTCACCTGCAGACGCTGTGTTTACTTGTAAATAACCTTCATTGATATGTAAATAGTGGTGGCATTCATATGTATATCATGCCCCCCTGAGGTCATATCCACCATCACCTATACTGAATGCTGCCCACTGGAGAGGTAATGGCGCATGCTTGAAAGTCCTGCCTGCAACTGTGGTCATTAAGCCTAACATCAGCCTGTTCTGCAAAGGTAAGTAAGTAAATTGGTGGGGGGAGGGTAGTGTGGGGTGTGCAGATGTAGGCAGAGAAGGAATTACGGTTTGGGGTACACAGGTGAGCAAGGAGGTAGTGAAGGTGCAAAGATGAGCAGAGGAGGCAGGTAGATTTAAAGGGGGAAGGGTTGGAGTGTAGAGGATGGGGGAGGTTTGGGGTGCAGAGGTTAGCAGGGGTTTTAGGAAGCAAAGGTGTACTGACAGGGTGGATAAAGATAAAGATCGCATGTAGGGCAGCCCATTCATTTCAATGGGCTGCTCTATGCGCTAGAAATGCAGAACAAAAGTCCCTTACCCTTTTTCAAAATCACACGGTGCCTCAGCACATGTCAGCAGATGTGTGAAGGTGCCATTAACAATTGATGGCACTGCTGTGTATCTGCTAAAGGGCAGCGTGTTTCTAAGGTGTCAGGAATGCGACTTTGTGTTTCCCAGTCCATGGTGTGCAGGCGTGAGCTGTAATCTCTAGCAACCAATCAACAAGCAGAAATCATGTGCTGTAACCTATAACAACTAATCAGTGAGCCGTAATGTGTGCTGTAACCTCTAGCAACCAGTCAGTAAGTGGTAATGATAACCTCTGGTAACCAATCGCAATCAATGCCTGATTTGATTATGTGAACTGATTTTGAGTTTAGCTGCTATTTATTGTATGTCTCAGAGCAGGTGGAGAGCGAAATTGCATGGGGGGGGCTAGAAAATGTTTGCCAAGGGTCCGATCAATATTAAAGACGGCCCTGACTACAAGTCCAGTCTTCCGCTGCGCCAGATGACTTGTAGTTCTAATTGATCTGCAAGGGAGCTGGTAAGAGCCCTGGTAGTTCATTAGCTCTTCACACTGTCTGCCTGTATGAAAGGTACAGGCAGAGAGATGTACCGAGTGCCTGCAGGAGTAGGCATTGCACCCACGATCCACTGATCGCAAGTGCAATTCTTTTTAGGATGCTGTGCAGGGGAGGGCTGGGCCGGGGGGCAGGATGGCAATTGCCCCCCAGGCCACCCTAACTTACATTCAAAATAGTCAACGGCTGCTGCCCGCTCACACTTTTTTCTTATTGGAGAAGAAGGAAGTAGGGGCCAGGGACGCAGCCACCAACTAACTGCAGGCAAAGGGGGGCCCAGGGCCTGCCCTATCATGGATCCCGCTGGGCCCATTGGGCTGCCTTGGGTGGGCGCCGCCAGATTACACAGAGCAGGGATCTCACGCTTACAAAATCCTACCTCCTGGACCAGCTTCTATAATAGACAGCACACTGGTGATGTATATCATAGGAGCCGGTCCAGGAGGCGGGACTTCATATGACAGCGGCTGTGCCAGGTAAGCGGGAGATCCCCGTTCTGTGTGGCTCTCCTCTCTCTGCATTGCAGGCTGCATTGGATGGGCACTGGTGAGGCTGCATTGATGGGCACTAATCTGGCTGTGCTGATGGGCAATGATCTGGCTGCATTGATGGGCACTGATCAGGCTGCAATGATTGGCACTGATCAGGTTGCATTTGATAGGCGCTGGTGAGGCTGCATTGATGAGCACTGGTGCAGCTGCATTGATGGGTACTGATCAGGCTGCATTGATGGACACTGGTGAGGCTGCATTCATGGGCACTGATGAGGCTAAGCTGATAGGCACTGATGCGCTGCATTGATGGGCACTGGTGAGGTTGCATTGATGGGCACTGATCAGGCTGCATTGATGGGCACTGATGAGCCTGCACTGATGAGGCTGTACTGATGGGCACTGGTGAGGCTGCATTGGTGGGCACTGATGAGTTGCATTGATGCATTATTTTTGTTAAACCTCCTTTGTTGCTATTAACATTAAATGATGTTACCACATTGTATCATATTTGTCTTGCTTCATAACATCAATATCCATTCTAAAACCAGGTGGGCATGGATGGTGAGCTGATTCGGTGGTTCAATGGGCCACTTGACTGGACTTGCCCCCCCAGGCCTAAGGCTGCGAGCCCTCCCCTGATGCTGTAGAAATATATATATATCGTATATCAAAGATTACAGTGACTTCAGGCATCCCTGCCCTTGTTGATTACTAACCTGTACTATGCAGTGAAGACTGAGATATGTTTTCAGGTCCTAAATAGCTTCCATATACAGTATACAACATCTGAGATACTAAAGAGGTGCAGGCACTTATTAACTCTTACCTATAGCATTCTTAGTGAATATATATTGCCATACATGTTCCAGCTGGCCAGGTAAGTAATCAAAAAGGACAGCAATGCCTGACATCACAGTATTTTCTGCTCACTGTGCTTTAACCCCCTTGCATTTTATTTATGTTGGTGTCTTGTTTGGGAACACACCTGGTTGCATGCACAGATGGTTTCTGGTGCTGTCTACCCTCCTAGATTTTGTGTATTTTCTCATTGTAGATGTGTAACTCTGGATTTTAGTCCATAGCTCATTTCATCTCCAACTGTCTCTGTTTGTCCCATATTGGCATTATATGTACATGCTAAGAGTGCACTATATTCCCACATAAGAAGTTGCCAAATATGCAAGACAGAGTAGGGACTGGGCAGGAATGGCCAGAGAGGGATCAATTGGATGCAGCTGGCTGGAACATGCACAGTATTGCAATATATGCAAACAGAGTATTCCCAATTTATAAGCTTGAGTTTGCTATAGGTAAGGGTTAATATTTGGCTACACCTCTTTAGTATCTCAGGTGTTGTATATATGGAAGTTATTTAGGACCTGAGCACACATTGCTAGTTTTACTCCATAGTGCAGGTTAGTAATAAAACAGACATGATATATTATGTTCATTGTACTGCAACCCCTTTGTATTTTATTTATTTGGGAACACACCTGACTCTATGCATAGATGGTTCCTGGTGCTGTCCACCCTCTTAGACTTTGTAAAAATCCAACTCCTCTTATTTGAAAGCCTGGCATGCTTTGTAAATGAAGTAATATATTTGTAACTGCAACTACTGTTCTTTTTGAACTCCTCCTCCCACCCTGGCCCTTTCTCTTAGTCTTAAGGCTCATTTAGTACCTGAAATAAATGTATATTTCCTATTGGAGGGAATTAAAAGATCATGGTTAAGACCTGTTTTTACTGCCTCCCAACTATTCTTCCTTTAGCTGCAGAGGATGGGGGTATACAGATGCCAAAAAGTACACCCCCCCCCCCCCATCACATTTGGCAGTCAGTACTGCTTGCTGAACACACATCATTCAATTACATGTGGTCTTACTGGTCTTTAGGCAATAAAGCAGACAGTGAGGAGCAAACCAAGTTCTGTCTCACTGCCTATCAAATGTCTGCTGAATCACCATGGATCAATCTTCAGTGGGTGACCCCTGTGTAAATGAGCCCTTATGCTCACCCGTCCCCATTCTTCCTTCCCCTGGATTTCAAACTCCCCATCGGATTAAATGAAGATTGCACCATGAGTCCAGCAGACAAGGTTATGTCAAGCAGCTGTAGGATATTAAAGCGGCCTCACGGCTTAGATCTCACTCAACTGAGGACAGGTGAGTATCGGACTGAGAGCCAAAACTGGGGTGAGGTTTTAAACCTTAAATGGATACTACAGTTTTAGCTGAACTATGAAGAGATGGCCCCATATAGCTCAGGGTTGCCAACTGCTAGTAAATTTACTGACCGTTTGTAAATATCAGTGACTTTTACAACTGTCTGTAAATATTGGGTGCTGATAATTTTGTCATGCTGTGTTGACTTTTTTTTGTAAGTTTAAACTAGGCAAATTACTTGTGTTAGTGTTTCCATATTATGTTTATACCGTTTAAATATCAGTTTGTCTTAATTTTTAATAGTTCTGTCATTTTTCATGTCAGTAAAATGTGTTCTGGCAGTAAATTTCCTGTGTTTTGTCAGTAAAAAATGCAGCGGGTGGTTGGCAACCCTGATGAAGCTCCTCTAGTGATCTCCCTCCGCACCCCCTGCTAGTCTGTCATCCTATGCATTTCAATGCACTGGCTTTGCAATGAAAGCATGCACTCGCCAAGCAAATAAATACTTTTAGTTAGAACCTTTTTCTTAACCTTTTCAGGACCAGAGGAACACGTTTGCACACATTTTTTTAATTATACAGTCCCTTATCCGGTAACTTTTGTGTTTAAGGCTGGGTTCACACCATTGCGGTGCAAACTCTATCCTGTTTGCTGCTGAGAAGCGGCGGCTGCTCGGGGGTGCTGCAAGGAGGGGGAAAGATCCCCATAGAATCGCCATTCAGTGCGGAACACATCTGTGGGGCAGATGCAGTCCCATTGAACTTAACAGGCTGGGAATTTACACCGCATTGCACAGAAAACTTTTACATTTTCTGTGCAATGCGGAGTGCGAATGCACCGCACCTATGTGAACCTGACACATTGAAAACAATGTGTTTTTCAAGTGTCATGCAAATTGGATGTGCACAAATTCGCATAGGTGTGAATTCAGGCTAAAAGTTTGGTTTTATGATAGGCAGAGAAGCCAAAAATCCAGATATTTTTACTAAATGTATTTTCTATTTATCTGAAATGCAGGGACCCCACTTATGTAAGCTCTAATGAGCAGGGCCCTTGGATTCCTCCTGTATTGAATTGTATTGTAAGTGTACTGTGTGCCTTCATGTTGTAAAGCACTGTGCAAACTGCTGGTGCTATATACACCCATAATAATGTAGGATTGATACAAATGTCAGTACTGTTTGGTTAATAAACACATGAGTACATATTACATGTTAAAATATTGGCCATTTCTAGTACAATGGCTGTTATTTACCAATTGAGATTAGCTTAGAGGTTGTAAAGCCTCCTATAAAAAAAAATTTATAAAAAAAAAAAAAAAAAACCCTGCAAGACAAAGGCATAATGAGCTAGTATGCATCATATACTAGCTCATTATGAAAATACTTACCTTAGAATGAAGCCCTGTATAGGAGTCGGCACTCTCAGTACAGGGCCGACATCTTCCACCCGAAGCTACTTCTAGGTTGGCGGCTTCGGCTCTGTGATGCGCGTGGGAGCCATCTTTTACGGCACGACCTCACCAAGCGGCCCGTTTCTGTAGTGCGCATGTGCCAATGACGTTGGCACATATAGATACAGGGAATATCCTAAACTATGCAAGTTTTAGGAGATATTCCTGGGACCTACAGGTAAGCCTTATTATAAGCTTACCTGTAGTTTAAAGTGGTTGTCAAGAGTTGGGAGTTGCGCGGGAGTGACGTCACGCGACTCCGGCCAGTCACAGAGCCAGGGTCGCGGCCCCGGAAGGAAGAGGGGCAGAAGATGGACGCGGCCAGCACAGGGGACAGCTCTGGACGTTGCAGGCTATGTTTGCAGGTAAGTGGCACATAATGGGCTACTATGCCTCTAATTTTTAAGGGAACTGTAGAGGAAGTAAACTCCCATCTGGGTTTACTTCCTCTTTAATTAGCACTGCACTTTTTATCTTTATGCGATTGTTGGAGTTAGTGAATTCTCCTAGTGTTCAGATGGCTTGTTATAATATACATTGTTTCTTATTGCGCTGACTGTATATTATTAGTAACATGGGTCCGATCTCGGTAAAACGCTTCCATTGGAAGCACTTTACCATGTGATCAGCCGCGACCAATCACGGCTGGTTACAGTGTAAACAGGAAAGCAGTTTATCTGCTTTTCCTGTACTCGGGTCTGCAGACCTGAGCAGTGGAGAGCCGATCGGCTGCTCTCCTGACGGGGGGGTGGGGGGGGTCTGTGCTGGTGGCTTATCAGTGCAGCCCCCCCTTGGATCGCCACTCTAGACCACCAGGGATGTGCCCACCCAGGACCACCGGGGAGCCGACCAGGGACCACCAGGGAAATGGCCCCTATCAGTGCGTAACAGTGCCATGTACCAGTACCACCTACCAGTGTCCGTCAGTGCCACCTAAATGTGAGCCTTTATCATCGCTTTAACCACTTCCTGCCGACCATATAGCAATATGACTGCCGCAAAGTGGTTTCATTATCCTGACTGGATGTCATGACGTCCAGCAGGCTAAGCCACTTGTGCCCATCAGTGATGTCAGTCTGACACACCGCATCTCTGATCCCGGTAAAGAGCCTATGACATACGCTCTTTACCATGTGATCAGCTGTGTCCAATCATGACCAGGAAGTGCCATTTATCGGCTTTTCCTCTATTCACGCTGACAAGGCATGGGTAGAGGAGAGCCGAACAGCTGATTGGGGGGGGGGGGGGGTCTGTGCTGATAATCAATGCAGGCCCACCAGGGGTGCCCATAAGAGGTGCCAATCGGTGCCTATCAGTGAAGGAGAAAACATACTTATTTACAAAATGTTATAACGGAAACAAACTTTTTTTTTTTTTTTTTTTTTTAGCAAGCAATAAAAAACCCAGTGGTAATCAAATACCACCAAAAGAGAGCTATATATGTGGGCAAAAAAATGATAAAAATTCTGTTTGTGTACAGTGTTGCATAAGCACGCAATTAACATTTAAAATGGACAGCGCTGAAAGCTGAAATTGGCCTGGGCAGGAGGAAGGGGGGGATGTGCCCTGTATTGTAGTGGTTAAACTAGTACTTTTTGCTAGAAAATTACTGGGAACCCCCAAAAGGGGAAAAAAAAGTATGTATGTATATATCTCACTCAGGATCGCTGCGATACCTCACATGGTTTGAACACAGTTAACATATGCAGGAGTGACTTGCGGTGACTTCTGCGCGAAAGCTTGGAGGGATAGGGAGCTTTAAAAAAAAAAAAAAAAAAATCTTATTTTACTTTTTTATTTTTACACTGTTTTTTTTTTTTGTTTTTTTTTTTCTATTACAAGGAATGTAAACATCCCTTGTAATAGAAATGAGCATGACAGGTACTCTTTATTGCGCTATCTGGGGTCAAAAATACCCCAGATCTCTTACCTTTTAAGGCTTCATGCACACAGGACATTAAAAAAAAAAAAAAAAAATCCTAAAAACGTCAGTAGCTTATCGGTAATTTTTTTTCAACTTTTACCAGTGTGATATTACCAGCGTTTTTGCTTGTTTTTTTTTTAAAGGGCCAGTTTGCTGCTGCCATAACCCCGGTATTGAACGTCAAAGTAATGATGTTTTATATGTGGTGTGGTCGGCAAGTGGTTTAAGAATAGTTGGGTTCATCCTGGAATTCTACTTTTAAGTAACACTGTTGAGGGGGGGAGGGGGACCTGGATATTATTAGGAAGAAAAACCTATAACACCTGTAATGACTTCTGTGCAGGGTCAAAATCTAGGCATGGTTTAAAGGGGGAAATAAAAGGGTTTTATACCTTACTTTTGATAAATATTTGAAATATATTATCCCTTTCCCCCAGTCTTCTGTACCCACTTTCCCTTGCTTCCTCCCCAATGCAAGCAGCATCTCAGCTGATCTAAGCTCCAGTAGATGTTTGTTCTTGAATAGAGTTGAGCGAACACCTGGAAGTTCGGGTTCTGCTGGTCCGTCCGAACTTCGGGACAAAGTCCGGGTCCGGGTCCGGACGGAACCCGAACGATCGCACGAGCCCAAGGCAGGCCTGGGCCTGGGCCTGAAACAGGGCTTCAAGCCTGCCTGGTCGTCTTGGGCTTGAAGGTCCACAAGCGAGTTGAGATAAGTTCTTGTTTGTAGATGACCTCGAATCTAGTCGACTCTACGACGAACGTAACCCCTCCTTCGTTCCCTTTCACCCATGTCTTCTGACCCCCTTTCCCTATTATATAAAGTTTATAAATAGTTTTCATTCCATATTTTGGGAAAATAAAGGGGGAAATTTGGTACGGATCTAAAACTGGGACGTGTCTTCAGTAATGTCCACAATATCCAAAAAGAAGGATTATTATAGGTCCAGGGGGAGGGGGGG
>BLSH010063818.1:274389-284417 GCA_018402905.1 Glandirana rugosa
GGCTTTTTTCATATGTATGCCATGTATGACATTCTGTAGTCAAGCACTGCAGTATATCACAAGCTGTGAAATGTAATTCTTACATTAAGCTTATCAGCCTTATTCAACTACTTTATTTTCCTTCTAATCTATGGCTGATTGAATGGGCACAAGACTGATATCAGCTCTCCACAGATTACAAAGTCCAAACAGGCATGTATGGAAAGGAAAACACAAGCAGAATATACTGAGCAAAGCAAAAACTATGGAGTGGGATTGAATAGTATGGACAGTTCAGGGGTCAGACTAGAGGTATAGGCACAAAAGTAGCTTGGATTGGGTTGAAATGAGAGGTCTTGGAGGGTTGGTGAGCATAGCCAGGTTGTGTCTATTAGCTGTATACACTGCTTGCACATGCTACAGTCCTTGTCAGTGTCCTTAATTACTGAGCCACAAGTGACCATGTCAGACACAAACTGCATGCAAAAGATAATTCTAAAAAAAAAAAATGAAATGCCCCCTTAACATATGCTTTTCTGTGTGCAGAAAGCTAACACTTTGTTTTGCAAGAACTTCTTCAATAAAGCCAGCAACTGTTGGAACAATAAAGTGCAGTCAGGGCTTTGTAACGTAAAACCTAATGTATACAGTGTTGTAGTGAGGGATATGTAGTCTAGTGTGCAGAGGTCATGAGTATGCAGTGTACAACATGGCATATGCAATGCATCAATCAAGAGTGCAGGGCTCAGGACCATGTAATGCGTGGCATGGAATAGCTTGCAGTGGTGTGTCTATTCCATCAAAGGTGTTGGTCAGTGTTTTTTGTGCGTGTGCCCAATAAAGTGGCCCCATCACTACAGGACACAGTGACATGGGGATCAGCAAGGGCGACCATAAGGTGCAGTGGGAAACCAGGTACTTGACTTACCAATACTTTCAATACAGAGGAGTGTTTGGCAGTGGTTGAGGGCTCGGTCGGTGACACAGGCAGCTGGACAGGTATTTAAATATACACTGTTCTTTTACAAGCAGGACTTTAATGTTACTGGGTACTGCTCGGTTGTGTGTGGGTTTTTTCCCTGGCTGTAGCTTATACTAGAGGGGTTTCCACTTAACAAAAATACCCCACACATGGTTCAACTGGAATGGTAACACATAGGGATCTCAATGAAAATAGATACTTTAAAACAGGGATATGCAATTGGCGGACCTCCAGCTATTGCAGAACTAAAAGTCCCTTGAGGCATAGCAAGACTGACACCCACAAGCATGAGACCCAGAGGCAGAGGGGACTTGTAGTTTTGCAACAGTTGGTGGTCTGCTAATTGCATATCCCTACTTTAGAAGTTGTAGTGGAGAGTTGGGCAGACATTATTACAGGATCTTGTATAGCGATGCGAATGTACAATATATGTGTTAAGTACTGCATAAATTGACATCAGTCCCTGCCCTCAAGGAGCTTACAATCTAAGGTCCCAACTCATATTCATACATATACTAGGACCAACTTAGACCGGAACCAATTTATCTATCAGATAGATGTCTTTGGAGTGTGGGACGAAACCTGAGTCCATGGAGGAAACCTGCACAGGGAGAACATGCAAACTCCAGGCAGGTAGTGCTGTGGTTGGGATTCAAAGTAATAGACATGTGGAGAACTCAGGTAGAGGTATTAGAAGTTAGTGTAAGGGTGAAGAGTTCAGGTAGCGATATGAAGTTCAGGTTGAGACATTCAAAGTTGTAATGGAAGACTAGAGCGTCTCGCTAGAGATATTAGAAGTTATAGTGGAAGAGTAGAGTGTTCAAGCAGAGATATTAGAAGTGGTTGTGGTGCAGGTGTTTAGGGGTTCAAACGGGCATTGAGGAAGCGACCTAATGCCTCCTCAACACCTCTCAAACACCTAAGCAATGGACTAACACAGATGTAAACTAGCCCAACAATTGCCCTAACTGGCAGATTTACCCCCCATCTCCTGTTCTGGTGACCACTGGAAAATCTGGATGTCCTCCACTTTGTTCCTGTGTCAAGAGACAGAAAAAAAAAAAAGTAATTCTACTCGGGTAAGATGGCAATAAAAACTTGGTTTTAACCCTTCCCTACCCCAAAATTCAAAAAGGTATTGGTTATACACACATTTTTACTTTTGTTAGAAGGGGAATTTATAAAGGCCGAACTAGAAAAAGTTATCACATTTACCCCTGTTGTACATTACCCTCCTGTGTGCCTTGAATTACAAATTCCCTCACTGTACTTACACGTTACCAAGTACATGTCTAGATTTCACTTTTATTATAGCATACCTATCAATCATGTATAAATTTAGATGAAACAATTTTGTGGATTAAATATTTGAGAGCAAGTCTATTTACTTTTTGTATTTAATGCAACAATCAAAACTACATTTTTTTTAAAAAAACAGAAATTTTAGCTATACTGTTGTAGTTTTATTAGTTTCATTTTATTTCCTAAACCTTTTTACGGATAAAGGCAATTGGGCGACCTATTGACCAGTAGATCTCATTAACATAATAATTAAGTTATCTTTTTATGGTTTTATCTTCATCAGTAACGTTCCATCTACAGTTTCTAATTTTTTTCTTCAACGTAAGTAAGAAGGAAATCTTTGCTGTCGTGTGATTTATAGTACTGCTACAAATTTTGAAACCTTTTATTTAAAAATTTGATGACAGCCGATCAGCTGTTAGAAGTGAGAATGTAATTTGGCCAAGATTCATTTTGTTTAATGGAAGAATCCTCCATATTACTCTAGGACTGGTTTCATTTATTCCAATTAGGTGCCATATTTCTATTTTTCGTCAAGCTTCAGAGTTGACGGAATCTATAAAAATGCATCCATGTTGCAAAAAAAAAATCACATTTTCTTTTATAATAAAAAATCTTTCTATATCATTGTGAAAACACATGGCTCAGCCGAAATATATTTGTGTGAAAATAATTGGTGTGTTGTGGTTTCCACCATATTGCATTTTTGAAGAACCCCATTCAGTAGACTTGAAACAATGACAGTAAACACTGCAGGTTGGTGTGAATTGACTGTATAGGAGACCATGTATATTCTGATGTCAGGTCACTTCCAATGAAAAATCCATAACAATGCATCTAGTGGGAACCAGCACTAATGCTGCATTCACACCTTGGCGTTTTGTAGCTTGAAGCCTGAAGCTACAAAACGCTGGAGGGGAAAAAATAAAAATCAATGATTCTCTATGGAGATGGTTCACATTTCCACTCAAACGCCAAAAGCCTGAAAACGCCTGAAGCTCAAACAAGTTCTGGAAGTATTTTTGTAGCTTTATTTGGGCGATTTTCTACTTTTTACATTGGTGACCCTTTTGACCTGTACAAAATGGTGGTAAAAAACGTGTGTATTTCTGCCTGAAAACGCTACGCTCAGGTGTGAATGCAGCCTTAGAATTATCTAGAGGATTGAGAGTTAAAGGTTTATCCATGCACTTGTATTTTCATACATGCACAACAGACTTTTACAAGTCAAGTTTCCCTGATTGTGTTGCTCATATCTGCTATGGTGCGCTTGGTAGTCATTTCGAGAATAGTAATATCCAACTGTGGTACAATCATGTTAGTTTTTCTTTTATTTTTTGTCTTGTCAGATGTCTTTAGTACACTTGGCAACCATTTTTTTTCTGTGACAAAGTAAACACAAAAATACAATCTTTCCATTTCCTATGCATCAGTGATGTTACTGTTGTGATATAAATAATCATGTGTTCTGGGTAGTGTCTAGTGAGCTGATAGCACAGTGCATAGTTGTGGGATTCCCCTTAATTACCAACACTTAATATCTAGAAGGAATGCAAGAATGGTGCTGTATATGTTAAACAAACAGTAAATGTGTTCTGTGTTGTAAGTGGATTTTGAGAATGATGCCATAGGAGTCGGCCAGCCAGATACAGAAACCAGGGAAAAAGCTATTTAAAAATCATAGCAGCCAGAACTTTGTAGTTGCACGTTTTGCTATAGTGCTCTAATTTGTCCTTTTTACTACATTAACTATTTTTCCTAAATCCCATTATGCTCCGCTTTCCAAATGCTCCTAAAGAGACCACGAAGAGGTTAAGTAGAGTAATGAACATGGGAATTGCAGTTTAACAATTGGATCAGAGAAATGAGGGTGCCCATACTGTTGCTTGGCTATTGTACAGGCAGACAGTGGACTGTCATTTCCAATGCAGGTGAGCATACAAGTCTCTGCACTACTTGCAATAATGGATATATTAAGACCTGGGATTGCCACTTTACATCTCTAAACATTGAAATGTGAGCATTCGGTGTCTTCCTTCAAGGACCCTTCTCTTTTACCACTTGTAACTGGAGCCATGCTTTTTAATATCGGAATAGCAAAGTCAATCAGAACCCCGGTATCCATTTGGTTTGATATCACGGGTAGGTCTATTATATCTGTTGCTTCTGACATCACACTTTTTGGTTTAGATTTATGGTGGCACAATTTAACACTAGGTTTTCATTGTAGAATAGATTGAACTGTAGACTTGGTTGTAGCATGTTTTGGGTGCTGATATTTTTTTGGTTGTGACCATACTCCTGGATTGCATTTTATGGGAATTACTAATGTTTGCAACATTCTGCAGTATTTCATTGTCTTCTCCATAGTAGATTAGGTAAGCAAGTCATCTGAGCAAATGCAATTATTGCCCCTGAGAATAATTGATCTATGTAGCTGTGGTTAGGATCTTAGCTAATGCCATCATAGGTTTATTTTAACTGTATGATCAGTTTTGAAGCCATAAACTGAGTAGTATCTGTGTGTGTGTGTGTGTGTGTGTGTGTGTGTGTGTTTTTTTTTTTTTCCCCTAATTTCTCTATTTTAGAGATAAATAGCCTTTTCAAACCATACTCTTTTACACTAAAAAATGTTGAATCTATGCATAAAATTAGAAATTTTCAAATGACTTATCAGTGCATTACCTTTAACACCATGCAAAGTGCCATGGATGCTTGCATAAACCTAAAACACGTTCATATAACGTAACTTTTGCAGCATTTTGCGGTATCATACATATAGCACAATTTCTGAAATGTATCTAGCGGTTTAATCATTGAAGTTTATTCTTTTCATCTATCTCTGATAGTAACAAGTCGTTCTTTCTTTCCGAGTCAGGGCTGAAAGACTTATAAAGAATGTAATTGTCTAGCTCCGATTGTCCTTTACATGATTTGTTCATTGCTTACGCTGGGATTGTGTTACCACTGAATACTTTAGATTTGATTTCTGAAACGCCTTACTTGACTATTGTGAATAAAGACGTTTTGGATTATTTGGATATTGGTAATAGAAAAATATTGATCCATCTTTAACGGAATTGTGTGAAATAATTCAAAAGGCGTCTTTTTTTTTTTTTTTTTTTTTTTTTTAGCAATGCTGGATTTGTGTGACTTTTTTCTTAGAAATCTAAAAATGTGAAACTGGTTCACAAACTGACCAAGTTTTGTAAAAGTGTTTTTCAATCTTGGATTTGATGCAATATGTTTAAATTGTGCTATTCTCAATATTGATAATGCTATGTCATGAAACTCTTTATAGACATCTGTAGTCTATGAATGATTTGGTGTCCATTTTACCAGCATTTACAGTCATAATCCAACACAATAGGATATTTGAAAAGTACTATTTTTTTTTTTTTTCTTTTAGAAATAGTTAAACTTTAGCTTTTTGGTTTAGAAGACGTCAAGAAATTGAAACCAGGAGTGATGCAGGTTGCTAGTTACACATTTGTCTTTCAGTAATTAAAAGACTTGGTTGTAAACCATCTTGATAAGTCTTCTGGTGTCTACAATAGTTTTAAGCATTTGGTGTCTAATTGGAGCCTTTGAAGTTCCAGTTCAGAAAATCTTCATCTCAGAAGTGTTTGTAGAGATATGGGAAGTGGCAAAGCTTGAGATTGTACTGTTGATTTAGGAGCGCTCTTATCTGCCTGGAAATCTGCAATACCCTTGCTGACATAGGAGGCACGTGATATGTTATGAAATTGCTGGGATACCAATTTATAACAAATAACACATTTGCAGCTGAGCTGGGCTCAAGGTGAACTGTACAAGAACACATTACTGCTTGTGTTTTATCTGAAGGTTTTCCTTTTGCATTTCGCTACCCAGTGGAACCACCAAACTTCATGATCTCTTCAAGCTGCCTTGGCAGATCTTCAAGTATTCAGGCTTATACCTTTTCTAAAATTCATTTTAGGGGATAGACAACTAACACAAGTAAAAGCAATTGTTAAGGAATTTTATAGTCCCAAGGAACTAACCCAATGGGTCCCAAAAGTGCATCTTTTTTAATAATTCATGTTGGCCAATAAAGAGTATCTCTAGTGTTTTTTTTTTTTTTTTTGTATTTTTTGCAAAACGTTAATTCGAAGCCCTATGGCCTTGTCGTTGAGCTAAGTTTTCAGCACACCACCAATTGTTTCCTATATGCCATGTTCATACCATAAACATTTGCAGGTGTACGGAAAAATGCAGCTCAATTGACAGGGTGGGGATTTTTTTTTTTTTGTATAGAAACCACTTCGGCCCATTGATACAGTAATTGTACATTAGAGAATCACACGCTATTTGGGGACCAACTAGTCCAAATTTACCCATAGAACTGAGCTGGCAGCCTTTATAGAAGCACAATTCTGTCTTCGGTCAGATTAGGAAGTCTACAGGTTGCCACTACTATTCATAGCAAATTTTGTGCCATGAAGGCTTTGATACAGTAAAGGAAATTAGTAAAGTGAATTGAATTAGTTTTTTATTTTGAAGTGTGTGGAAAGGTCAGAACCCTCTTTATTGCTGTTTGTGTGCCCATGGGGAGATTTTTTTTTCTCTGTATCCTTAAGACCATTGTCACTGGGACTGAAAGAGGAGAAAAATATAAAAAAGGTGACAGTAATTTTGTACTGTATCCAAAATATAGGGAGCAGGGGGATGTTTTTGGATTTAGATATGCTTTAAATACTCCCCTCCCCTTTAAAATGTATCAACTGATGTCCTTTGAACTGCTGTCTCAACCCTTTTGGTTGGGCCTTCAGCCTGAACAAGGGCTTGAGCAAGCTAGGGATCTAGTGGAGGTCTTAACAGGAAGAACTAGGTGATGAAGGTACAATAGCAGGCTTACCCTTTAGGCCTAGAAGTGGTGTTTCCTTTGATGTGCTAATAAACGTGCTTACTCAGCCTTACTTCCTTAACAGCACCACTGCTATCATCATTGAAGCTAATCATGAATTTGATATGGCTAGTAGTGAAAGTAGACAAAAGTAACTGTTGCCTGTTGATCCGTGTAATACACTTTATTTGGATACCTGTTTGCAGAAATTGTTAAAATGCATCATACGTTATCTAGGTAATGGTAACGTAGCTCTTTTTAGGAATAATATTTTGAAGGTATAAACCACACATAGTATGACAGTGGGACTCCAGGGTACGAATCTAGAATCCTATTCAATACAACTGCTAAGATGGTATTAAAAAAACTCAACAATACAAAAGTCATCGGTTTCTACATTCCCATGCTTATTGTTCAAAATAATTTTGATACGATTTTTTAACGGTTGTATGGACTATGATCTATATTGGTACCATGAAAGTCTCACTGTTATAATTTTGCATGTGCTATGTATTAAAGGTGCTATCTATATGATAAAAAATTGCCCCCATACAACTTTTCCTTTTTTTAATGCAGAATCCAGGTGTGAAAAACTTGTTGCATCTTTCCCAAAAAGACTCATGGCTGTATTAGATCTAAAGGGTGCTTCTACTAAATACTGAGCAAAGGGTCTGAATACTTAGGACCATGTGATATTTCAGTTTTTCTTTTTAATAAATATGCAAAAATGTCAACAATTCTGTGTTTTTCTGTCAATATGGGGTGCTGTGTGTACATTAATGAGGGAAAAAAATGAACTTAAATGATTTTAGCAAATGGCTGCAATATAACAAAGAGTGAAAAATTTAAGGGGGTCTGAATACTTTCCGTACCCACTGTATATTTCGGTTTCCAGGCACAATCCATTAACCTGAAGATTTCATACTCCTATTAAATGCATGCTCAGATAACCCAAATGCACACTTTATTCTTGTGGTAGAGGAAGCACGGTGACATCTTTGGAGGTTGGGGCGGTTGCTGAAAATATCCATCGTGTCTAGTTTTTTCAGTTAGGGGAGTCTGGTGCAGTCAACTGGTGCCCATAGACCTTCCCGTCTCCCGTGGGGGTGGGGGGATGTGGTTGGTTTGCTGCCCCCCAAAATGAGCACCAGCCACCACTGGCCAACCTATTGAGTATCTCCATGGATAAGTACTAATGGTCTACTTTAGGCGCGTCAGATTTTTTTTGGGCTGTAGGCAGCTTTTACTCCTTAGCAGGCCTTAGTAAGCATGTCATTTGGATTAAGATCTAGCTGTAATCCATTTGGTAAAAAAAAATAAACTCCATTTACTCATGTACTTTTTAAACACGTGCCTTAAAGGTTTTAAGGTCCATTTATCTGGAATAAAATGTTGAAAGTTGCAACTTTTAGCAAAAAAAAAATACGGCCCAAAGTGGTCTTTTTCTATAGCAAAATAGGTGTGGACCTCTGTAGACGTAAGGTAGCCCCTAAAAGAAGAAATCCATTTGGTTCACCCTGTCACATGAGTATGATATTCCTACTTTTACTTGTGGTTTATGTTGAAGATCGATCAAGTGGAGTATGGACAGATTTTGGAGCTGTGGTTGGGGGAATTCCTTGATAAAGTGTCTGTTATCCAGAATAGAGTACAGAAACTTTTCTTTCCTATGCCTTTTTTCATAAAAAAAAAAAAAAAGGATCTAAATTAGAAATGGCTACATGTTTGTGGTTACTTGCTGGCAGCAGCCATAGCTCTGTATTTTGAGTTCTGCCTCTTTTTATGTAATTATACTTTGGCACAGGCAGTCTAGGATCCTCGGATTGCATCATCCTGCCTCCAAAACAGGGAACGTTTTTTCAGAACGCAAAGCACTCTCTCCTGTTTCAGAAAATGCTGAAAAGGCTTTTCTAGAAATCTGCATAAGGGACAGTTTCTTCCTTTCTGCGTAACACATAAAGAAAACTTGTGGGGGCTGCCAACCAGCCAAGTGACTGTAGTACTTCTCGTGTAAACATTGGTAGCCCACCTATATGTACATATGTAAAAGACAGATCAGCAGCTTTTGCTCATAGACAGGAATAGGCAAACGTTCCAATCCTTTTGAATTTTTTTTTCCTTTTACTACAGCTTGTGTGGTGTTAACTTTCACCTTTTTTTTTTTTCTGCATGTTTCTGGAGATGTTTAAGGAATCCATGTATACAAATACTGTACCTGGTGTACTACCTGGTGTACAGATCTTAAATTTACTTAAGTAAAAAAAAAAAAAAGCATGGTATTGATTGAGATTTCTAATTGTTTGCCAGGGTTCATAAAGTGCATGCTAAAAATATTTTTTATGGCGGCATTGCAGTTTTAGGACTAGAGGGAACTATTGCACTGTTTCCCAGTTAAGATAATTTGATAAACTGTAGTGATTGAAATGTATTTGTATTACCAGAGTCCTTTTTGTAGGCTCTCTGTTGCATACAGGACTCCTGACCCCCTGCACCCTGTATGTTGCATACAGGACTCCTAACCCCCTGCACCCTGTATGTTGCATACTCCTGACCCCCTGCACCCTGTATGTTGCATGCAGGACTCCTGACCCATGCATCCTGTACACTGGACTGTACATCACTTCTATTCCTGCTCACTGCGCTCTGAGGCAAGTAGTGTGTGTTTGGGGACACAGACCATCTTAACACTGAAATGGGGTCTTCCCCTGTAGCACTCTATTCAATTCAGTTTGTCAATATTTATTGGTTTAATGTTAAGTACCTTCTGTGCATTGCAGTTATGACTATACTAGAATGCATTATTAGGCTTTTTGTCCTATTTCCCCCCCCCTATTATTTATATATATATATATATATATATATATATTTATTATCCCCCCCCCTTTATCCTGTTTTTCG
>BLSH010063818.1:306870-317961 GCA_018402905.1 Glandirana rugosa
CTGGTCATGTGACCTGTGTTTAGGCCTGCTCTGAGTGAGGTCCCATCCTGGAAGAGTGACCCCTTATGCGGGATCAGACTTTATATGGCCTTGTACTGTGTCCCTGTCAGTATTGACAAACTGAAGCCGAGCACAAGCCTCTCCTGTCATGAAGGAAGTTCAGGCCTGTCATTTCTTGCCTCATAGAAAATGCTAGTTCCCTGGCTGTATGTCTCTAAAGTCCTAGTAATCACAGAGCTGGAACCAGTGTTCTGTAAATCAGTGTCACTTGTCCCCGCAGGGGCTTAGAAAGCAGTGAAGGCATTAGATTAGTATGTCCGCCAGGGACTCAACCTTCTCCCAGACAGAACAGCAATGGCCTCCATGATGACAGGTCCACTTTAAGGGCAGGTTCTCACCATAGAAACAGTCCAGATGCGTTCTGCATGCACGTTTTTTGACTCGTCCACTGCTTCCCCCCCCCCCCTCTTTTAACATTAAGGGCCATTTCTAGTGTTTTTTTTTTTTTTATGCTTTCCAATGCGTTTCTGGTACGTTCCGGCACGTTTCTGGTACGCTCCAGTGCGTTTTTATGCTTTCCGGTGCTTTTTTGGTACTTTCCGGTGTGTTCCAGTACAGTTCAGTGCAGAAAAAATGCAGCATGTTCTACTTTTGTTAACTGAAACTCACAGAAACTGACCGCACTGGTGTGAGCTATGCCATTTGAAAACCATATAACCTACTTTCCATGCGTTTTTGATACATAAAAAAACGCACTGGACCTCATGTGGTGTGAACTGACCCGAAGGGCTGTTTTCACCAGAGCCATTGTCATACATTACAGGCAGGTAAATGACAACATCAACAATGTGGTGTAGTATGCTGAATTCAAGGCCAAAACTTTTTATTTTCATTATTCTTTTATAAAGCCGGCCATAGATGGTTGAAAATGTGGCCGGTTCAGCAGGGACTGGCTGAATTTCCATCAATGTATGGACAAGGTGGTTGGTGAAGTCGGTCTCTTCATTGACTTCTGTACAACCAGCCTGCTGGAAAATTTTTGCCTGATCAGTGCTGTCGACTATAACCAGCAGTGCTGATCAATGTATTCTGACAGCAGGGAAGGCTCACTGTCAGAATACAGCTCAGCAGGAGTGATTCCCCATTCAAATAAAATGTTTGGCTGGGTGGAATCTATTCATTCTCTTTTATTCAACCCCGCTGTATGGCCTGCCTAACCCCTTTAGCTTTTTTGCCATCTGTGTCCCATTGGAGACATTATACTTCACTTCCTGTCCCATAGCCAAAACAGGAAGTGAGAGGAAATTCTGGTTGTCACCAGCCCCATTGATTTTTCCCATCTGTTCCTGTCCTGGTGACAACCCAAAAATTTGCGATTTTTTTTTTTTTTTTTTTCCTTTCATGTTAACAGTAAATAGGGAGATTCACCCTCTTTGTCCTAACCGTGACGTGGACAGCAATAAAACAGGGGTTCTAATCCCTCTCCACTCTGTCCAGAAGTAAAAAGGTTTTCCCTTTTTATGTCTTCATCTGCTGTGTGCCACCATCCCAGTCCATTAAGATGGGGGAAGAATCTTCAAAAAACAATGCGCAGTTGTGACGGAAGGGTCACATTATTCATAAACAAGGATGGGGTCTGTGCGACATTTTACCCTCATGGTTTCAAGGCTACTGATAACTGTACAGTTGGGCCCTTGTTATGGGCACCCTGCTCTGGTGGCACTGATATTTAATGTCCAGGCATGTGAAATTTTTTTGGCCCCCCCCCTTTTTTTTTTTTTTTTTTTTTTTATCAATCCCTGCCTTTTCTTGGAGGCTATTGACTAAGGGGACCAGATTTTTAAAATGAAATCAAGGGACATATTTTTTTTTTTTCTTTACTAGTAATGGTGGCAATCAGCAACTTATAGCGGGACTGTGATTTTGCAGCGGACAAATTGGACACTTAAGCCTAGATTCACACCTATGCATTTTTAGTGCTTTTTGCAGATTTGCACTACATTCCATTTAACATAGTTTCCTATGGAACATGTTCTGTAGTGCAAATCTGCAAAATGTTTAGGTGGGAACCAGTGACACTAATGCAGTGATATGCACGGTCACTGTTCAAATGACACTGGCTGGTGGCTGGGAAGGGGTTAACATCTAGGGCAATCAAAGGGTTAAATGTGTGCCTAACAAGTGCTCTCTCACTGTGAGGGAGGTGTTTTTACTAAGGGAAGGCGTAGATTCCTGTCCCTGCTTTGCAGGACCAATGTCTTCCATACTGACAGAGCGGCGATTTGCCTTGGGGAGTGGAGGAAGATCACTCCGCCAGGGAAGGCAAGGAGATAGGCAGGCAGACGGCTGGCCAGGACTTGATGAACATGCGAGCGGGAGTGGAATGGCCATGCGCCCGAAACTGAAGAAATCCTCCCTCTGCTCCGACCAGCACATGATCATCATAAAGGAGCACAGATGATGGAAAAAAATATTCCCCCCTAAGTTAGTAGGAGTGGGGGGGTGTAATTCAGATTTATTTTTTTTTTAATTCTGCACTGACAGTGTTTGAAATTGCCCAGGCCCCTGTTCAAATACAATCTGGGGACAAAACCGGGGACTGTCCCCGGAAACCGGGGATGTCTGGTCCACGCTATCATTGACACAATATCCATTGAGCTGCATTGATCAATTAAGATGCAAAGAAAGCCGTTGCTTGTGCCCTGTTCCCTCCATACAGTAGTGCTGAGGTGCATGTCTGCTCACAACCCAGTCCACACAAATGCTTCTGAATAGATCTATTAAAAAAAAAGTTGAGCCTTGATGCCAGTACAGGATAAAGCAGTTCAGTGTGCGTCACCAGCGTGCGTTTGTGTATTGTGCTGTGAATGAACCCCTAATGGTTTTGTTTAGTTATTTACCACAAGCACTCAAAGCCTTCCCAATCAATACCTATCCTCATTCCTACACTTGTGTATATTCACTCGTTTGGATGACTGTAGTGAGACGGCTGTATATTGGATGCATTAAAAATGTTAGTGACACTAAATGTCCTTATTCTCCAAAAATATTCCATGCACATCCACTACTTAATGGCCCTGTAATCTGTGTTTTTTTTTTTTTTTCCGTCCTTAATCTCCTCCACGAGCTCCCGATCCGGGCCTTTTTTTTTCCCCCTCAATTCTGTTTGGAATGAGCAGAGCATATTGTGACCATGCACACTACACATGCCATACTTTACAGTCCACCTCAGGAGCAAACGAGAGGGTGGCTACCTTCCTACATACAGAGGACCATGGAGAATGAATGTACCCACCCTCTAACAGGAAGTCTCATCACAGCAGCAAAAAAAAATGGAGGAGGCTGAGAGCAATAGACTTTTTTTTTAATTTGGTTAAGAATGCATACTTGTAGAACATTTTCTTTTTAAAGTAATTTAGTGTCACTGGTTGGAAGAGTTCCTTGTAACATTTTCTGTCTTCTCCTTTCTTTAGCTCAAGTTCCAGACAGTGATGAGCAGTTTCTGCAGGACCTCCAGTCAGAGAACCGTAAGTAGTTCTCCATGTTTCCTGTATACATTGCTGCTATTGGGATGTGGTTTGAATGGTGAAGCCAGGCGTGCACGGGACATTCTCATTGGTAGAGGCGGGCGTACAAGGGGCGTTCTCAGGAACGACAATCTTCAGGCCAGAATGAGCGTGTTGCAGAAAAGTGCACTGATCTCAGTGGAATGTCATGTTTGCTAGTGACATTCTTTGTTCCTGGTTTTCATGTTGGGCTTTGTGTAGCATGATGGTTTTACACTGCAGACATCAACCTTCATTAAGCAGAATGGAGCAGGTGTCTGATTCATGTATTTTAGATGACTTCATTGTAAAAGTGCAGCCCATCTGCCTTCATCTGCATCTGTCACCTGAACTTGTCAGAGGCAGAACACCTCCAATTCACCCATTGAATGGCTCCAGTTTTCTGAGGTGTACATATATATATCATTTTTTTTTTATATATATATATATAGAAACAAATCTGCAGCACGTTTTGCAGATGACATGCAGCTTAGTGTTACCACATCCGGTGTTGGCGGAGGCAACTAAGCGTCTTCTGTAAGCTCTGTCTGCATACAAAAGCAAAAAACAAAAAAGGTTCCAAGCTCAACCTGCGGACCAGTCTGCCACCAAGCCAAATTTACCTGTCTAACAGTCCAGCGTTTAAAAGACAGGGGATTGGTTACACACATTTGCAAGTGTATGTGTAAGCTGCAGGCCACGACAAGGCTCCCTGTATACTGCAGACCTAACTCTGTATAAGAGGCTTCACAGTGGAAGCACACAAACAATTGAATGGATAGATGAAGGACAGGTGACTGGAGGAGCCCAACCCTCCTTAAAGGTACATGACCAGACACCCAGCCGTGGCCACATGGCGGCTGCGGCGCTGGTATGGTACCAAAATAGTGCATCCCTCCTAGCCAGTGTTTCTCAACTCCAGTCCTCAAGGCGCACCGACAGGTCATGTTTTCAGGATTTCCTTTAGATGAAATGGCTGTGTTAATTACAGGCAGTGAAACTGATCAAATCACCAATGCAAAATAATGGAAAGCCTGAAAAAGTGACCTGTTGGGATGCCTTGAGGACTAGGGTTGAGAAACCAGCTGTGGGAAGAAAGGAGGTTGAGCAGTCATGTGACTTTAGGGAAAATAATGTAAATAAGAGCTGCTCTTCCTTTTTTTTTTCTTCTTGGACAGTAAATGTTAAACCATACCGGCATGATCACCTTGGAAGCTGGAAATCACCGAAGTACACACCGTTACTCCAGTGATCTTTACTTGCTTCTGGGTCCCATGCTGAGCAGCTGGTCTGATTCATTGTGAACATGGAAGGTCAGCCAATCAGTGTGGGCGGCATTCATAGATTGCTTTTGAAAGAATATCAAGCATTCTCTGATTGGATGAAGTAGAGCGTGACATCACCACACTGCCTCTCCACCTCATCCAATTAGAGAATGCTTTGCATTCATTCAAAACAATCTGTGAATGAATCCGATCAGCCACTCAGCCTGGGACCTGGAAGAAAGTGGCGATCAGTGGAGTATTGGTGTTTACTTGGTGATTTCCAGCTTCCAGGGGCATTGGCCAGGTGTAATATATACAGGATCTCACAAAAGTGAGTACACCCCTCACATTTTTGTAAATATTTTATTATATCTTTTCATATGACAACACTGAAGAAATGACACTTTGCTACAATATTAAGAAGTGAGTGTACAGCTTGTAGAACAGTGTAAATTTGCTGTCCCCTCAAAGTAACCACACACAGCCATTAATGTCTAAACCGCTGGCAACAAAAGTGAGTACACTCCTAAGTGAAAATGTCCAAATTGGGCCCGAAGTTTCAATATATTGTTTGGCCACCATTACGTTCCAGCACTGCCTTAACCCTCTTGGGCATGGAGTTCACCAGAGCTTCACAGGTTGCCACTGGAGTCCTCTTCCACTCCTCCTTGACAACATCACAAACCTTCCGTTTTGGGGATGCCCCACAGATGCTCAATAGGGTTTAGGTTTGGAGACATGCTTGACCAGTCCATCACCTTTACCCTCAGCTTTAGCAAGGCAGTGGTCGTCTTGGAGGTGTGTTTGGGGTCGTTATCATGTTGGAATACTGTGCACTGCAGCCCAGTCTTCGAAGGGAGGGGATCATACTCTGCTACAGTATGTCACAGTACATGTTGGCATACATGGTTCCCCCAATGAACTGTAGCTCCCCAGTGCTGGCAGCACTCATGCAGCCCCAGACTATGACACTCCCACCACCATGCTTGACTGTAGGCAAGACATACTTGTCTTTGTACTCCTCACCTGGTTGGCGCCACACACGCTTGACACCATCTGAACCAAATAAGTTTATCTTGGTCTCATCAGACCACAGGACCTGGTTTCAGCAATCCATGTCCTTAGTCTGCTTGTCTTCAGCAAACAGTTTGTGGGCTTTCTTGTGCATCATCTTTAGAAGAGGCTTCCTTCTGGGACGACAGCCATGCAGACCAATTTGATGCAGTGTGCGATGTATGGTCTGAGCACTGACAGGTGACCCCCCCCCCCCCCCCTTCAACCTCTGGCAGCGCTCATACGTCTATTTCGCAAAGGCAACCTCTGGATATGACGCTGACCACATGCACGCAACTTCTTTGGTCGACCATGGCGAGGCCTGTTCTGAGTGGAACCTGTCCTGTTAAACCACTGTATGGTCTTGGCCACAGTGCTGCAGCTCCATTTCAGGGTCTTGGCAATCTTCTTATGGCCTAGGCTATGTATGTATATAGAGCAACAATTCTTTTTTTCAGTTCTTTGCCATGAGATGCCATGTTGAACTTCCAGTGACCAGTATGAGAGCGTGAGCGCAATAACACCAAATTTAACACACCTGCTCCTTATTCACACCTGAAACCTTGTAACTAACGAGTCACATGACACCGGGGAGGGAAAATGGCTAATTGTGCCCAATTTGGACATTTTCACTTAGGGATATACTCACTTTTGTTGCCAGCGGTTTAAACATTAATGGATGTGTTGAATTAATTTGAGGGGACAGCAAATTTACACTGTTATACAATATTTACAAAAATGTGGGGGGTGTACTCACTTTTGTGAGATACTGTACATAGTTACATTGGCTTAGATCAGTGTAACTCTGTATGACCTACCGATCCCTGGAATTCCTCTTTAGCAGTGCCTCGTGTCAGTGTATGGTTTACATTCACATACAGGAGTCATAAACTGGCCCAGATAAACAGATTCCACGTGGCGATCGGTGATGTGAAGGGAAGAACGTTGCACTTTCTTCCAGTCATTATCTTGGCTATACAGTAGATAAAGGTCTGCAGCACCACCTCCACCCATGCAGCAAGCTCTTCCAGTCTGTGGAATGAAATGCAATATTCCATTAGAGGTCATTAGTGCTCCACTCTTGTAGTCTTCCAGTTCCCGCTCGTCACGTGCTAGACTCTGCATTGACTGGATACTGGACACCAGACCCACTTTCTATTTCTCCGCAATCAAGAGGCTAAGTGCATGCATTTCATAAAGGGAAGCGTCTGCACACAGATTACCTGTACAACATCCTCTATTGCAGCAGCTCAGGGGGGAGACGTTTGGCACCTTTTATGTAGTCAGCCATTAAGATGCAGGGCAGAGGAATGATAAAGGAATAAGCAGTTGTGTCTGTCTGCCTTTCCCTCTGTTATGGCAGCAACACACCAAGCCTTTGAAAAGATTGCACCCACAACAGATTGTGCCGAGCTGTTTCGGAAGTGTCTGGTCTGGCCTGTGGGTGTGTCACGTTCAGACTTGTCCCTGAACAATGTACAGTACAGGGCTTTGTGTGTCCTTACTTTAACCCTGTAGGCCCGGGCCTACTCCCCGCACATTTCCTGCCTGCTCCCTCAGCAAAGCATTGCGGGGGGATTCAGGTGCTGGCATAGGGGAGGGAGGGTTCAGTGTGGCAGCGTAGTACCCGTCTCCCTTTACTGAATGTGAAATAACAAATCCTATACGAAGTGTGCCAGATTTCACTGTTGGAGCCCAATAAACCTCAAAAGCCTCCATAAATAAACCTCAAAAGTCTCCATAATATTAAAGAAGTGTGAAAAGAGGAAGAGCGAGCTGGAACCCTCAATTACCACTCGGCTTTTAGAAGCCTGTCGTGGCTATAATACAGATTGGTGTGCTTTCTGTGGGTCATTGTGCTGCATCTTATATTTTTATATTATAGCAGTTCTTCAAATATGTATTTTAGCACCCAGAAAAGAGGCTTGTTGCATTTTATGTTCTGTTTGTTTTTTCTTTAAACTGGGATACTTTCTCCAGTTTTTTTTTTTTTTTTTTTTTTCAAGCTGGAGAAAGGTCAGAGGCTGTGTCTTGAGCCCTGGTTCACATTGCAGGGATTTGGCATGCGGTTTGACATGTAATGCGACTTCACATTTGCAGTACCGCACAAAATCTCAGAAGTAGTTTCTGTACTACTTTTGGCGACTTCAGGGTGCGATTTAAATAGACCTCTGTGCAGCAACCCGTGCAGATGTCTCTGAAATCGCACCCGAATTTGGGACTGACATGCGGGAATGAGATGGTGCGAGTTCAGCTGAAGTCGCACCATTTCATTCCCGCTGTCAGTGTGAACCTGGGCTAAAGCTGAATTAGTTAACCACTTCAGCCCCGGAAGGATTTCCCAGTTAAGGACCAGAGCACTTTTTGCGATTCTGCACTGCGTTGCTTTAACTGACAATTTTGCGGTCGTGCGACGTTGTACCCAAACAAAATTTGCGTCCTTTTTTTCCCACAAATAGAGCTTTCTTTTGGTGGCATTTGATCCCCCTATGCGTCATTTCTGATCCTTGCTATAAACAAAAGAAGAGCGACAATTTTGCAAATAAAAACAATATTTCTTACTTTTTGCTAAAATACATACATATAAAAAAAAGTATATAAAAACATTTTTGTTTTCATCGGTTTTGGCCGATTTATATTCTTCCTCATATTTTTGGGGAAAAAATCGCAATCTGCGTTTGATTGGTTTGCGCAAAAGTCGTTGCGTTTACGACTGAGAATTCCTTTATGGGTTTTTTTTTATTGTATATTTTACTAGTAATGGCGGCGATCTGCAATTTTGATCGCGAGTGACCGGCGTACATAGAGTCCGCCCTACCTGCTCCCTGTCGTCTCCCCCCCCCCCCTGTAACACAGCGAGTGCACCTACAATACTCGTTCTTGCGGCCGCCGTCAGGTGACGGCACTTCGAAAACGCACCAAGTTGCCGCCGTCAAGCCACGGCGGGCTGTCGGCAACTGGTTAAGGAATAATTTTCCTTTAGTTACATTAGTCCAGCTAGGACTAAGGCCTGTGGGATCCCTGTGGAAGCTGGAGATCACTGTAGTAGGCACCGATAATATAGTAATCTTGGGGTATAACGGGGAAGTATGAAGGGGCAAACACCTGCACAATACTTTGCCCCCAGACTACTAGAACACCAGGGCTTAAGCGGGTCACTGAAACCGGCCATCAAAATGCTTGGTACATTTTTAATGAACATTTTGATGTCACAATCTCCACCCAATCAGAGAACATGCTTGCATTCATTGAGAAATTGCAAGGCCCATGCCAAGTGGGTTACCTCCGGTGTTCAGTGTAGAAGAGCAGCCGCTCAGCATTGGACCCTGAAGCTAGTGGTGATTATTGTATTAGCACTGCTTGCTATAGAGTTTTCCACCTGCCATAGGAATCTCACAGGCATGACACAAATTGCTTTACTCTTATGCTGGCCATACACTAGACAAAAAATAGCTTGAAAATCTGTCATTTGGACAGTTTTGTTTGTTTATTGTCCAGTTAATGGGCACAAATTGGTTGTGACATTTATGAGCTGATAAATCGAAGGAAAGGTTTGGAAAAATTCGGCCGAACGGACGATAAATTGAAAGGTTAATGTGTTTCTTGTCCTAACAGTTTGCACTGGGCTTATGTGACAAAATGAACAAAAAACTGATTCATTTGTCAGTTGAATGATTTATCACTCAAATTTCGGTCATTACATAATGGCAAAATCGTTTGCTCAGACGACTGTGTGTTCGTTTTTTGAAAACTCGTTCAGCCGATTTATCGTATAGTGTATGGCCAGCATTAGGGCCCTTTCACACTGATCATTTTTTTTTTGCCTTACTACAAGTGCAAAAAAAAACTATTTAATCCTATGGAACTTTTCACAACAGTTGCATGCTGCATTTTTTAGTGCATGTTTGGTGTGGTAAAAAGTGCACCAAAAACGCACCTCCCCATGGAAATAAATGAAAAACGCAGCAACAGTTGCATTTTTTTTTTTCACAGGTGCAAAACGCACATGCGTTTTTAATTGTGTTTTTACAACCGAGCAGTGTGAAAGCATCCTATAGCTGGGCC
Source organism: Glandirana rugosa (assembly GCA_018402905.1). Classification (NCBI taxonomy): domain Eukaryota; kingdom Metazoa; phylum Chordata; class Amphibia; order Anura; family Ranidae; genus Glandirana; species Glandirana rugosa. The sequence continues at coordinate 316,799 of BLSH010063818.1, forward strand.
AATTCAACTAAAGCTGAATTACAATGCAAACATTGCCATACCTAGACCAATTGGTATTTACTAAAAATGTTCTTCACTTAGAGAAAAAGACAATAAGGCAACCACCTCAACTACGGCTATGTTCACACTACCGTAATGCTCTTTTGATGCAAATTTGAAGTGTGATTTTGATGTCACTTTAGTTGTAGTTTGCATATTCTGTGGCGCTAAATTGCACCAAGTAGCACAGGAACCCTTTTTTAATATTGCACTGCAGTCGCATTGATGAACGGGCACCATTAAAAGTAATGTGCTTTCCCTTGTCATGCGATTCTGTGTGACCCAAGTCTTGTCAGAAATTGCACTAGTGTGAACTAGCATTAAGGGCTGATTCACACCAGCTATCCTGCCAACGCGCAGCTGCTGATGGGTGCTAGGAGGACCGGTTTCTTGATCTCTGCATTGGGACTGTGCCAGGCAATGCTGCCCAGTGCATCTCTTTGCAAATGGTGTGAAGGGGCCCCAAGGGCTGTAAATTATATTGCATTTTTTTTTTGTTCTTGGGTTTAGTTCTCCTTTTGTGTAAGATTACTACAGAGAAAGCCGTATCTAAGAAAATATCTCTGAATAATGCCACAATAGGGGACAGAGGGGTTTTACATGCCCCCTCTTGTGTGCACCCCCCTATATGACAGCACAATGCCAACAGTATGAATCATTCTGACACGTGAATAGGAAGTGGTTGGAATGTGTCGGCAGTCAGAACTGTAATGTTTACGCGCATGGAGTCTCATTGACAAAGCTTTGGTGTTTAGAGGAGCTCTGATCTGTACACAATCTGCAGAAGATTTGTGGTTTCGAAACAGTTACTCTGAGGTACGCGCATTTGTAATGTCAAGACTGACGGCTGTGTAAGGTTGGTGAAGGATAAGTGCACAGTCTTACTAAGTATGACAACCGTAACACGACAGTATATCCCCCCACGTGTGTTCTCCCCCGTACATTTTGGGGAGACAGGGGATAACACCGTAATAAGTCTCTATAAAAGAATCTATGCCGAAAGAGACATCATTAGAATGTGTTTTCCTCTTGATTTGGGTTCTTGTTTTTTTTTTACGTTATATTAAATGTCGGGAACCCCGGGGAAGTGTGGTAAACGTTTCTCTACGTGACCCGTCGTAACG
>BLSH010063818.1:319333-333160 GCA_018402905.1 Glandirana rugosa
ACGTTCCAACATGTCCGCTGAAATATCGCAGTACCGCTAAAAATCGCAGATCGCCGCCATTACCAGTAAAAAATAAAAAAAAATGAAAAACCCCAAAAATGAATTCTCATCCTCCGTAAACGCGACCACTTTTGCGCAAACCAATCAATAAACGCCGATTGCGATTTTTTTTTTTATCGCAAATATGAGGAAGAATATAAATCGGCCAAAAACGGTGAAAAAAGTTTTTTTATTTTTTTTTTTTTTTGGATTTGTATTTTAGGAAAAAGTAAGAAATTTGGGTTTTTTTGCAAAATTGTCGCTCTTCTTTTGTTTATAGCGGCGATCAGAAATGACGCAGCGGTGATCAAATACCACCAAAAGAAAGCTCTATTTGTGGGGAAAAAAAGGACGCAAATTTCGTTTGGGTACAACGTCGCACGACCGCGCAATTGTTAGTTAAAGCGACGCAGCGCCAAATCGCAAAAAGGGCTCCGGTCCTAAAGCTGGAAATCCTTCCGGGGCTGAAGTGGTTAAACAAAACGTCGGGCCCGACGTCAAGGAAAAAAAATCAGCGTTTTTCGGTGTTATGCATTGGCGTTAGTGAGTGTCGGTGTCAATAGGCGTTTTTTAAAAAAAAATCATCCCTCTATTTTTCAACCTAAAAACGTCGGCGTCAAAACGCCGGTTAACGCCGGTACAATATTAGTTGGCGTTTTGCGGCGTCGGCATCAAAAAAAGTCAAAATGTTACAGCCTCAGAACGCGATGGCTGTGGGTTCCACTTTCAGCTCACTAACGCCGACGTTTTTATGGGGCCATTGACTGACTAACATGGAGAGCTGCAAAAAACGCCAGAAAACGCCGGCGTCGAACGTCCGTGTGTATGAGGCCTTACAGTTCTCTTAACACACTGGTGTGAACAATCCCTTGGAATAATAAAATGTTTGCATCGTCACTGAACCTCTACAATACATAAACAGATTGCAATGTTTTTACCATGAGCATTTGTAACAGATGAGGTGCATTGCTTTACTCGCAGCTGTGACGTTTAGTGGCCAAGACCTCCCACCAAACACAACGCATTTAAGGGAATATGGCTGCGTGGGGAGTGCCATGTGCAATTCACACGGTTGCAGTGTGGCGTTGCAGGCTCCTGGGCTTAAAGCAGACAATAATTGGGTGACATAAGGCCTCCTCTCCACTCGTGAAATGCTCTCTGAAGAGCATTCCATTGTGGATTGCTCTTCAGAGGGCTAGCACTAGTGTAAGCAAGCCCTTAAAGCTGAACTTTAGCTAAAAGGATTAGGCCCCTGTACATAGGGCAGACTCCGTCGGGTCCGCTTGCTCAGCAGGTCTGCTGATACCTGCTGAGCAGGCGGATGACTGGTCCATGTCCGCTCCACTTATACAGTGTGTACACAGCCTGCTGTCCTCTATGGGAGGTTGGATGTAAACGGTCATCTGTCTGTTTACAACTGACTGCCATCCTATCTGCTAGATGTCTGTTTTGATTGGATGTAGGTGAATATAAACAGACACATTTCAGTTTTTACACCGCCCGCTCCATAGAGGAGGCTGGGAGGGTCTGATCGGGTCCCCTGGAAAACCTGCTCGGTTCAGTAGTGTGAAAGGGACCTTAGATTATCATAAAGCTGCTTCCTTAACTTGTCTAAAAATACTAGTCTTTGGTTTTTAAAATTGCCTTTTTTTTTTTTTTGCCCCTCCAACATGCCCCATATTTCCAAACTTTGAGTACATCTACCAAACGGTTCGCAGTTGTGGGCCGTGTCTTCAATTGTCTTCAATTGTTACTGTTTTACAGCATCTGGAAACTGTATACTTTATAAATCACCATGTACATTGCAGCTTACCAATCATTAGATGTGGTGGCTGCATTTGTTTTAAGGCTTTTTCCCTCAGCTTACCCTGGTGATCTAACTAGCAACATACCCAGGGGCGTAACGATAGGGGTTGCAGGGGTTGCAATTGCAACCGGGCCCCATGGTCCAGGGGGCCCATGTGCCTCCCTTGTACACCTGAATAGGAGGGATGGCGGGGGTGGCATTTAGAGGACCCAATCTCCTCCATTTTCCTCTATCCAGTTTACTTGTCTTCTGCTGTTCCCATGGCCCCTGTGTGCTTCCCTGGTCCCCCTGGGGCCTGCTGCAGAACTTGTGAAAGGGCCCCACTGCAGTACCGTAATGAAGGGACCCACGATGGGAGTAAAGGGCCCCAGGATCAGTGGGAAGAGGGAAGGGCCCTGGCCAGGGGTCAGGGGGCCCTTCATAATTTCTTGCACCGGGGCCCTGAAGGTTCTAGTTACGCCTCTGAACATACCTGTATTACGGACACCACTCTGGATGAAGGAGCACAGGGGCAGAATTGGACAGCAGCATTGTCAATCTGAGGGGCGGGAAGTATTGGATGGAGTAGCAGATTTAAACACACTAACAAATGAAAGCTGAACTCCAGCTAACACTTTATAGTCCGTTACAGCAAACCGCTTTCTGTTTGGGATAAAGGTTTTACATGAATAAATAAAAGCTGACCATTTTAAGCACCCTTGTCAGTGTTAGATGGTCTGTCCCATCCCTGTAACTGCAAGAGTGCTTTTCTGTTGAACAAACTTCCTAGCTAGATTACCAGATGAAAACTGAAAGAAGCCTAAAGAAAACTAATGCAGCCATCACATCGAAGAATTGGTAAACTGCAGTATAATAGTTTTTGCTTTTGGATTTAATAGCAATGTAACAACCCCTTCTCTGATCCATGCTGCTTAAAGATTTATATTGTTGATAGAAAAAAATCTCACTAATCTTTCATACCAGTGGTGAATACATTTCCGTTGCATTACCTGGAAGCACCTTGATATTTGCTCCAGGCCTATACTTTCAGAATTGGGTGGGGCCATTAAAAGGTAGGCCAGCATGCTTAGAGGTGTTTATTTTTATTGCTAATTGCTGTAGTCTGAAGAGCAGTTTACAAACACCTGGATTAAAACCTTGAACTCTGGTTATATATTAAATATGTGGCTTTAATGCAGCAAGTTATGATTTTCATTCATATTATTATTTTTTTTTTTTTTAGCCTTGTACTAGATAAAATCTCAAATCCAGTTGTTATGGGCAGGAGATCCTTGTGTTTTTTTTTTTATTAGATGTTCATTAAGCAAACTCAGTGGGTTAGCTATAAGGATGACATGGAGCCTATGGAAGAGACGGCCTGCACCTGGCACTCTGTAGCCCGAGGCGGCCTGCACCTGGCACTCTGTAGCCCGAGGCGGCCTGCACCTGGCACTCTGTAGCCCGAGGCGGCCTGCACCTGGCACTCTGTAGCCCGAGGCGGCCTGCACCTGGCACTCTGTAGCCTTTAGTACCTGACAAAGTGCATTTGGGTTGATTTACCAAAACTGGAGAGTGCAAAATTTGGTGCAGCTCTGCATGACAGCCAATCAGCTTGTTTAATTGTGCTTTGACAAAAAAAAAAATCTGGAAGCTGATTGGTTTCTATGCACAGCTGCACCAGATTTTGTGCACTCCAGTTTTAGCAAATCTCCATCACTGGTATCTGTAGTTCTTGCATGTAAGCAAATGCAGCTTTTATGGTTCTGGTGAGACTTTCATTACACGCTTCCAAAGGGAGAAGACCTCCTCTGTACATGGACTTTAATGTCTGATGTGTGTTTCATCCATGTGGTGTTTAGTTTCTTTCTGTCTGTTTCAGTTGCCTTTCACAGTCCACCAGTGAAAATAAAGAAGGAGCAGGCCAGTTCTTGTTCAGAGCCCAGTGTTTCCTGTAGCCAGAAACAACAGTTTGAATACCGTAATGGGGAGCAGTGCCTTTATGCCAGGTAAGTGCATTATATGCGTTTTTTTTATTGTGTAGGCATATAGTATCTCATGAAAGTGAGTACACCCCTCACATTTCTGTAAATATTTTATTCTATCTTTTCATGTGACAACACTGAAGAAATGACACTTTGCTACAATGTAAAGTAGTGAGTGTACAGCTTGCATAACAGTGTAAATGTGCTGTCCCCTCAAAATAACTCAACACACAGCCATTAAAGAGGAACTGCAGTCTGCTCACATAATTTGTAAAACAAAAAAAAAACATCTTTGTCATTCTGAAGCTTCCCTCCAACCACTTTGCATATGATTTTATATATGCTGTGATTCTGTACTTGCCAAATATGCTGCAGAAATCTGCCTCCACTGAGTCTGGCTGCAATCATTTTAACACTGGGCAGCTGAAGCTGCTGCCTGTTCACTTCCTGGATTTACACAAACCTAGAGGCACACCTGAAGCCATGCAGCTCTCATTGGCCCTCTTATGACTCATCCCCCTTCCTTCCTGGCAAACTCTCATGAGAGTAAGAGAGAGAGCTGCGCATGATGTCAAACAGACAAGAAACAGGAAGTGGGCTGTATAAGGTATTTACTGGCAGAAAAAATGTTTTACTATCCAAAATTAAAACCACAAAGGCAGAGGATTTAATACATGAAAAGATGAAAAACTGACTAAAGTTCCGCTTTAATGTCTAAACAGCTGGCAACAAAAGTGAGTACACCCGGAAGTGAAAATGTCCAAATTGGGCCCAATTAGCCTTTTTCCCTCCCCAGAGTCATGTGACTCGTTAGTGTTTACAAGGTCTTGGGTGTGAATGGGGAGCAGGTGTGTTAAATTTGGTGTTATTGCTCTCTCCCATTGGTCACTGGAAGTTCAACATGGCACCTCATGGCAAAGAACTCTGAGGATCTGAACAAAAGAATTGTTGCTCTACATAAAGATGACCTAGGCTATGAGAAGATTGCCAAGACCCTGCAACTGCGCTGCAGCACGGTGGCCAAGACCATACAGTGGTCCACTCAGAAGAGGCCTCGTCGTGGTCGATCAAAGACGTGGAGTGCACGTACTTATCGTCATATCCAGAGGTTGTCTTTGGGAAATAGACGTATGAGTGCTGCCAGTATTGCTGCAGAGGTGGGCGGTCAGCCTGTCAGTGCTCAGACCATACGCCGCACTCTGCATTAAATTGGTCTGCATGGCTGTCATCCCAGAAAGAAGCCTCTTCTAAAGATAATGTACAAGAGAGCCCACAGTTTGCTGAAGACAAGCAGACTTAAGGACATGGATTACTGGAACCATATCCTGTGGTCTGATGAGACAAGATAAACTTATTTGGCTCAGATGGTGTCAAATGTGTGTGGCGTCAACCAGGTGAGGAGTACAAAGACAAGTGTGTCTTGCCTACAGTCAAGCATGGTGGTGGGAGTGTCATGGTCTGGGGCTGCATGAGTGCTGCCGGCACTGGGGAGCTACAGTTCATTGAGGGAACCATGAATGCCAACATGTACTGTGACATACTGAAGCCAAGCATGATCCCCTCCCTTCGAAGACTGGGCTTCAGGGCAGTATTCCAACATAACGACCCCAAACACACCTCCAAGACGACCACTGCCTTGCTAAAGAAGCTGAGGCTTAAAGTGATGGACTGGCCAAGCATGTCTCCAGACCTAAACCCTGTTGAGCATCTGTGGGGCATCCTCAAATGGAAGGTGGAGGAGCGCAAGGTCTCTAACATCCACCAGCTCCGTGATGTTGTCATGGAGAAGTGGAAGAGGACTCCAGTGGCAACCTGTGAAGCTCTGGTGAACTCCATGCCCAAGAGGGTTAAGGCAGTGCTGGAAAATGGTGGTCACTTTGGGCCCAATTTGGACAGTTTCACTTAGGGGTGTACTCACTTTTGTTGCCAGCAGTTTAGACATTAACTAGTACAGATCTGCGCTATAGCCAAAAGACGTCCATGGACGTCTGCCCCTTGACATCTGCCCCTTTGCACGCCCCCCGGACACACAGCCGGCGACGGCGCACTCTCATGCCCCCGGCACGCTGCATGGGCGTGCCCATGGGTCGAACGGACTGTCTGCTGGTGACCCGCGATTGCCTAATAGAGAGGCAGAACGGGGAACCGCCAATGTAAACACGGCGGTTCTCTGTTCTGTGAGGGGGACATGACAGATCTACTGATCCCCCATCATCGGGATCAGTGAGATCTGTTATGTCCCTGCCAGCCTAGCCCCCACACAGTTAGAACACATACATGGAACACATTTAACCCCTAGATCACCCCCTTAGTGTTAACCCCTTCCCTGCCAGTGACATTTATATAGTAATCGGTGTCTATTTTTAGATCTGATCGCTGTATAAATGTCATTGGTCCCAAAAAAGTGTCAAAAATGTCCGCTGCAATGTTGCAGTCCCGATAATCGCTGATTGCTGCCATTACTAGTTAAAAAAAAAAAAAAAAAAAAAAAACCTCCATAAATCAAATCCCATAGTTTGTAGATGCAATAACTTTTGCGCAAACCAATCAATATACACTGATTTGCGATTTTTATTTATTTATTTTTTACCAAAAATATGTATAATATATAGATAGGCCAAAATTTGATTAATTTTTTCTTTCTTTATTGTTTTTTTTGAATATATATTATAGCAAATAGTAAAAATAGTGTTCTTTTTTAAAAATTGTCACTCCTACTTTATAGCGCAAAAAAATAAAAACCACATAGGTGATCAAATACCACCAAAAGAAATCTCTATTTGTGGGAAAAAAATGATAAAAATGTTGCTTGGGTACAAAGTCGCACGATCGCTCAATTATATTCAAATTGCGACAGCGCTGAAAGCCGAAAATTGGTCTGGGCGGGAAGGGGGTTTAAGTGCCCAGTAAGCAAGTGGTTAATGGCTGTGTGAGTTATTTTGAGGGCACAGGTCTCAGCCAATCAGGAGGGAGAATCCCAAACGCCTGAGGCACTTATGCACATCGCTGGATAGAAGGGCTCAGGGAAGTATTGGTGAGGGCTGCTACACACAGGTTTTTTATCTTAATGCATTAAGGTAAAAAAAAAAAACCTTCTGCCTTTACAGCCACTTTAAGGAAAAAAAGTTTTTTTCTCATTTAAAGCTCATATCTAGGCAGAAATGATACTTGATGCTTTGTTGCATCAATGACAGAAGTGAGGTCTCTGCATTCGGTTTTAAGTCATTGCTGCCATTTACAGTGTTGAAGATGTTCTACCTCCTTTTTGGTTGTTAAAGTGGATCTTCACTGCCACAAACAGTTCATTTTTAACATTGAAAGCAAACTCCCCCATCCAGTAATGTCTTCATGCTTTATTTTATTGATAAATCACTTTGAAAAACACCCCCTAGCATATCTGGCTGTGGCCATCTTGATAGGGGCAAATTATTCATATAGCATTTACTTCCTGGAATTCATCTGCCCTTAACTCAAGCATGCATGCAGGAGAGTGTGCTTAGCTGAGAAACCCCCTCCTCCCCTCCTGAAGACTTCTGGGATGTATGACCTCATTTGCCTAGGCAAGTAAACAGGAAGTACTGTAAAAAAGTTTAAAAAGAAGAGATATACTGTACTTTCCGATCAATTTACTAATGCTATCTGCATTAGGATTAAAAATGTTGATTGTGAGAGTAAAGTTTCACTTTAATAACTTGACTGGATGTTCTGCTGGCAGGAACTTGACTAGAATCTTAACCACTTCACGCAGGAACCTCCTGGCCCTTTAAGAGGTTTAGGATGCCGGGAGGCGGGGCAGGGTTTAGGATAACGTGACAGTTGTGATTTTCACATGATCCAAAAATTCCCAATCGCAAGCAGCAATCGGGAGCTTTCGGTTAGGCGCCGGGAGTGCTCAGGGCACACATTGTCAGCACTGATGTAGTGACTGCTATTCATTCAAATATATGCGGCCGGTGCCAATGGGTTAAAGTATTCTCCTGGGTGGGTTGTGGCTTTTAGGTTATTGAATGTGCAATTTCCTCTTTTTGTGAACAGTGTTTATGACCAAACATCCAGGCAAGCTGGTATCAAGTCTCAGAATCAAGGCGCTCAAGTGTCCCCCATCCATCACTTTAATAGACAGGACCGAGGATTTGTCCCTCCACAGAGCTCATCGCAGCCTGTTCAGTCTGGAGGATACCTTGTGGAACATGGGTAAGGGTTGTTATTGAAAATACCTTGTCATGCGTGGTCTCCTTTCTCTTGTGGAAACTGTATTTGTATCGTAAATTGAAATCACAAGACGATGACTAGATCTACAATGTAAAAACATACACATGGATTTTCTGTCCCAAAAAGTGTAAGTTACTGTGACAGCATGGGATTGGCAGTTTGTAAAGAACCAAATGTAATTGCCATATCATAACTCTCATGGAAATCACATGGTCAGATACAATGCTGAATTGATGCCTGATCCTAGGGGAAACCCAAGCTGCCACTTGAAAGAGGTGTCCTAAGAACTAGGATAGATGCACAGGTGTGCATTCCTAGTTCTCACCAGAAATATTAATGAAAGAATGGTACCCCGACATGTCATATGCTTAATATGTCTATTTTACCTTGTATTTTTATTAAAAAGTATCCTGTTCTTTGTATTTTCTTCCTTTGTGTAAAATCCCTGTTGATCTTGCCAGTTCCCCTGCTTTCCTATTTCAATCTGACCACACTAGGCACGAGAACACTGCCATCTCAATGTAGTCAGTTTTCTGGCTTTGCTGGGTGAACAGCCTGCCTGTCCTCCAATGATCAGTTGTGTTGACACCCCCCCTGCACAGCCATTCACTGAGAAGATCAGTGTACAGCTGTTTCTCCACCCCTAGCTCTCAAAGCCCCCTTATTCCGCTGGGGAACAGATGTAATCGTGTCTAAAGAAGGTATTGATGAAAACAAAAAAAATATATATATATATATATATATATATATATATATATATATGCCCACACGCCTATTTTGACTTTCACTTAGATTTTAAACTGAATGGGTTTTCGTGAGAGGTCACGTGTACTTTTTTAAGACACTGGCATTGGGTTTGAGAATAATGGCAAATAGATTGTAGACGGAGATGAGGCTATATTTTGCCATACCTCAAAATAATGTATGTAAATGTTATATCAAATTTTTTTGTATTTCTAGCTCCAGGTACCAACAGCAGATGCCAGAGATGTGCCACTCCTTTCCATCAGCACAGAACATGAGCAGAGAGTCTCCTGCCAACTACCAACGGCAAATGTCCGAGCCATGTCTCCCATACCCACAGCAGGGCTTCAAACAAGAGTATCATGACCCCATGTATGACCAGGCAAACCATATTGGTCCAAGCAGAGCTCATCGATATCCTTCCAGTGTTGTAATCAAACAGGAGCAGACAGACTATTCATATGATTCAGGTAAGAGACCTACTGCTTTGATCCCATAGCATCTTCCAATGAAAGATCTGAAAATGAAGCTTTTTCAGTACAGAACAATTCTTCGTAATGGTTGGGAGATTGTTGAAGGTTTTTAATGTCTACCAACATTTTATCGTAATTTTTACCCAATCCTGATGAGTCCCTTTCATTGAAAAAAAATCAGTATGGTAGCATATGTACATCTGACTGCCAGAACCATATTCATGACCAACTTGGGATGGCCACGAAAACTTTTTCTGAAGAAAACAAGACATTTCTGCCCCTGGTTCAATGCGTCAAGGCTGCAAAATGGAGCGATAAAGCGTTCTTCACATCAGGCCAACTGCTCCCATCATTTCAAAGAAAACATGAGGAATGTGTTAATCATGTGTACCTGCTCTTTACCAGGCTAGTCTTGTGAGAAACTGTACTAGGTCCTGCCTCTCTGGTTTCCTACCCATTATACTTGGAAAGACAGTCTAGTTTATGGCTAGCCTTGGCCTAGAAAGGAGACCAGTTGGGAATTTTTTAAATCGAAAATTAGATTTTAGTTTCACTAGCTCAAAAATAGATTTGCTGTTTTAAAGAGGAAGTAAACCCAGATTGGGTTTACTTCCTCTACATGCCCTGTAATGTATAAGCATAATGGGCTACTATGCATCACATAGTAGCCCATTATCTGCCACATACCTGCAAACGAAGCCTGCTATGTCCAGCGCTGTCCCCTGTATCCCCCCTCTTCCTTCCAGGGCCGCCACTCCGTTGATGTGACTGGCCGGAGTCGCGTGACTTCACTCGCGGGAACCGCCAGTCACGCCATGACCGCAGTGGGGGAACGGCACGGAGGCCGTTTCTTCACTACGCATGTGCCGACATTACGTCAGCACAGCAAATACACTGCATATCTCCTGAACCGTACAGGTTTAGGAGATATGCAGGGCACCTACAGGTAAGCCTTATCATAGCCATCTCTGGGAGTTTTGCAGCCATGCTACAGGAGGTATGTAAATGGTCTACACCTAAAGCAAGGCCATTATCTAAAAAAAACAGCTTAAGGTAGCTGGCATTGTGTCTATGCCTTTTTTTATGCATATGGTCTTTGGTGGCACCTACCCACTTAGTGGGAAGCCTTGCCACATTTGTTGTTCAGTGGGATTCCCAGGATCTTTTACTTTTTGCATGCAAGTTTGTTTTTAATCTATACCCTTTACCTGCATAGGCAGTTGTGCATAAACCCTGTATTGGCTAACTTTAAGACCTTCAAGGTTCAATATTTTGGAATCCTTGGATTCCTTTTGTCAAGTTTTTTTATACATTATGGTAGACTTTGGATCCTACAGTGAGCACTGTAAGGTTTGATTTATAGCTGTGACCTTTTATATCAGTCTATCACTAGTCTCTACCCTTTCATTTTATAGCTAGAGGGAGAATCCGTATTTGGTGCTAAGTACATGCCTGTCCATGTCTGTCATGTTTCCGGTCTGCTGTCTGCATTGCTTTTGAGTGAACGTCTGTTCCATGCAACTCGGTGCTACCACATAAAATTAAATGTAAATGAAATGGCTTGTTTGAGGTACCAGTATGTGTGAACCAAAGATGATTTAACCAAAAAAAACTTTCCGGAATGGTTTACAGTGGAAATAAACAGCTGGACCTGTCGGAGGCCTGATTTGTATTAATGATGGAATTTGAACCTCATTTGGGTTCCTTTTAGCCTCTGTTTAACATATAGATAAATGAACATTTTTGTCTTGTATTTATCATTGCTTCTTATGGCACACCATGCTGGGATGAGGCTGCATTCTTGGTGTACTGTGACCTTGCAATTTCCAGCTCCAAAATTTTCTCTGCTAGAAATCAAGGTCACAATGCAATCCTAACTCCCTCCCACCTGCCTGCCAGTCAGACACACATACACTCTGAATGGAGTCAAAGGAATTTCACTCACAAAATGGAGGACGAGCGAAAGACAAGAAGTCCCCATAGGGCTACTCTGGTGCCGGCTTACACAGCTGGGCTGCCTTTTCATAGGCAGCTGACATCATAGCAGAAATATGGGCTGTCTTGTGGTAACACTATCTGTTACTGTATTTCTGCCCAAGGCTATTAAGGCTTTGGGAGGAAAAAAAAAAAAACCTCTGATAATGACGTTACAATACAGGATGGATAGTACCAAACTCCCAGTCTTCACACTGAGCAGGTTTTTTATAGATAGACATGTGAAAGAGATCAGCTTAATTTAAACCACTTATCAACATGTGTAACAACAAAAAAAGGCCTGTGTGTAATGTATCTAGCTGTTTTCATCCTCTTACCTTACTGCTGAGTGATGATGCACTCCAATTATGACCTGGGGAATAGAAGCTTATGAAATGGATTGGTGGGAGTTTGGTTCTGCTTTCTTAAGCCCCGTACACACAATGCGACGATCGTATGAAAACGGTCATACAATCATCCTAACGTTAGTACATGCGATTAGAATAGCCGACTTACGACGGTCGTACAACAGAAGTTGGATGAGCAGACTAGAAAACTTTGGTTGTACAACAAGCGGTCGTACGACCGTTGTACCATGTGTACAGAGAAGTTGGTCCAACAAGTTGTACTGGGCAAAAAACATACATGCTCAGAAGTCAGGAACATCCGCAAGTGTCCGTTCGTTCCTAATTAACAAATTACATGCGCCTGAACTTCCTCTTTATACACTCGTAACACGTCACTATGTTCGGCTTGGTCGTAAGATCGCTTAGTGCATGCCAGTATGCGAGATACAACAGCCAACATACGATTTGGGCCGTTCGGTCGTACGATCGTCGTACTGTGTGTACAATGCTTTACTAACTGGAAATGAGAAACCTGAGAAACAGGGCCGGTACAAGGGGTGTGCGGAAGGGACACTTGCCCTGGGCATGGCTGTGAGCAGAAAATTCTGTCCACAAAAGCCTTGCTCTCTCCCGGTCCCCCTCCTTGAGCAGTGCCGGGACAAGGTCATCCAGCACCCAGGGCGAACATGCCAAGCTGCGCCCCTCCTTCCCTCCTAACCAATTATCTTACACAAACCTGATCAATATAACTACATAGAGTGCAGAGGTTAGGATTGGATAAAGTACAAAGATCGGGAGGAAAAATGTACAGCATACAGGAGCCAGGAGAGGAAAACGGAGTGCGGAGGTAAGGTGTATGTAATCTGCAATGTGCAGGAGTCAAGAGCGGGTAAACTACAGTGAGAGTAGAGACCAGGAGTACATACTATGCCCCCTAGTGCATAGCACTACTCCTATTTTATGCCTACATATAAACCCACACATACACTACATCAAACAATAGATATCTGTGCGATTAATCGTAAAAGAATCGTGATCTCGATTCACTCCCCCGAAATCTCCATCCCGCATTACCACGATTCTCAGTGCAGTCATAATGGAGACAGAGACAGTAGAAAAAACGGTCAGCTCAGGAGGAGATAAGAAGCTTCACACTGTGGCACTTGGCTGCACTGGGCGAACCTACTTGCGGGGCGGCCCAGCGCGGCTTGCAAGCAACTTATGTTGTAATAGAAGTCAATGCAAGTCACCTGAAGTCTCCCCAGTAACCTTTTTCTAAGCCTGAGCGACTTGATTCTCTCCTATCTGGGCAGCCTGCCAAGTCTGAGAACATTGCTAATAAAAGAAGCAGATGCAAAGTTTCTACTTATCAAAGGAATGAGCTCTGGTGTGTAGAATAGCTCAGTTTAACCATTTAAAGAGTAAATCTTTTCTGACATTTGTTGCTTACAAGTAAAAAATTCAGTATTGTCTGCTAGAAAATTACTTAGACTTAAAATGCATTTTTTTGGGTAAATATGACACTTTCAAAACTGAACTGTGAAGTTAGCACATTTTTTTTGTGTGTAAGATGTTATACCGTGAGAATCGTGATCTTTATTCTATTCTAAGAAAAAAAAAAAAAATTGAGAATCTCATTTTGGCCAGAATCGTGCAGCTCTAATATGTGTATGTGTATGTGTATGTGTGTGTGTGTGTGTGTGTGTGTGTGTATGTATATGTGGACAGAGCTGCCAACACTATACAGTGTGTTTCCCCATATATGCTAGAGTATTTTTCTTTGTATCAGCATGGCGCTTAGTCCTATATGTGTGCTATCAATAAATTAAATCAAATTTAATGTATGTGTCATTAACCTATCTCAAATATGACCAAAATACCAGTGTTGCAAACAAAATTGTGAGGAAGTTAATCCCAGACTCCCGGTGCTGTAAGTAGAATACCAAAACAAATAATTGGAACAATTCATAAATATTCAATTACGAATCACATGTATGTGGGAACAAAATCCCTGTTTTGCAAAAAAAAAAAATGAGGGAGTGAAGACAAGTGCTGTAAATAAAAATGTAATATTCAAACAACGCTAGTTAAATTCTTCTCGTTCATTTGCACACAATTTGCTGCTGGAGTTACAGCCAAACTCCCAGCGCTGTAAATCAAACAGTGCAAAGCAGCCCACTAAAAATAAACCATCCACTAGAGAGCCACAGCTCTTGTGCACATCGCTGGTTCCAGGTGGGGTTCAAGCAGGCGGGGGGGGGGGGGGGGGG
>BLSH010063818.1:333170-359211 GCA_018402905.1 Glandirana rugosa
AGCTGCATACTGAAGGCTCTTTAGCTTAATGCAGAGAATTCATGCATGCAGAATTCAAGGTAAAAAAAAACTTCAGTCTTTAGAAGCACTTAAAATTCAACTTTAACTAAAAATTGTGTATTTTTTGTAATTCAAAACCGGAGCCTGAGAAGTATTGCAGCTGTTATGGGAAGATCACGGGTGCAATGTCAGCCTCCTGCAGACACTGTCTACAGCTCTGTTTCCAGCCAATGACCGCCCATACAGAGTTATAGGCAACAGATCTGTAGGCAGAGGAAATGGACTACAGGTGTGCTTGCAGTTCATTTAAACTAAAGTCTGTCTGCCATGATGGCATGATGCGGCTTTATGGGCGAATCCCTGAACGTCCATGCTGTTTTCAAAATCTGACAGTGGGTGCGGGGAGAAGAACCTCTGCCTGCTGTCACACTGGGAAGGGAGGGTGCTGAGGAGGAGAGGGGGGCAACTAGAACATGTTACACCCTAATATGAGTGTAACAGGTTCTAAAATATTTACTTGGCATTTAAGCTGGTACATGTGCATTTTCTTTTTTTTTTTTTTTCTTTTTTTATTTTTGCTCTGCCCCCTGGCTGACAGATTCCTCCATCTACACAAGTGGGGTAGATGCAGGAATCCCCCTCACTGACACTGCACTGCATGGGCACTCTCCCCTGTCAGAATACACTGATCAGCACAGAATCCATTTGGCTGCAAGCAGCTAATTGAACACGGATTTCCAGCAGAAGCTGATAGAACAATCGGTTTCTGCCTAACACACCAATCAAAGTTCAGCCCTTTTACCTTCTCCCTGGCTTCAGCAGGCCCCCTGCATTGTTGTTACTGGTCCCCTGCAGCTCCTATGTCAGTTTGCACGGTCTGTGGTCACACTCCAGCCTCCACTTCATCCCATACAGGGTTAATCTTCCTGTATATGTCATTATGTGATAGGGAGGCACTGGAGCATAGAATCAGATAAGTAAAAAGGCTCTACTCCCCTTCTCCCCCTCCCCCACACTGCAAGAGTTACTTTCTTGGAGTTGGGCAGGAATGAGCCACCCCATCCTTTGCTGTGTATTGCTTATATTCATGAATAGGTCAGGAATTAGTGGGACTTTTCAGGTGCTCCATAGATGTATTCCACATCTAAGATCTTCTGAAAATGAATGATTTTAATAAGATCTAATGTGTATGGCCCCTTTCACACAGGGTGGATCTGCTTGGCAAACGCCGCTAGCTCTGTTGATCCCCCTCTGAGCCAGCGGATGACAGGTCTGTGTCTGCTCACTGTGCAGGGACAGACTCGTCAGAGCCCCGCTGTTCTCTATGGACAGATTGGGTGAAGACATACTGCCTGTCTATTTTCATCCAATTCACTGGACGGATGGCGGCCGTATCGCCATCGGTCTGTTTTGAGCGGATCTTGTCTGATTGGATGGCACAGGCGGGTGTCAGTGGACAAATCTCTGCTGACCATAGAAGTCAGTGGGTGACCCGATTTTGATCCGCCTGGAAAACGGACAGGCGGATCCAAGTGGGCTGATCAAATGAAAGGGGCTTAGCGTTGGGCTAGGATAAGCCATCCCTGTGTATGCTTATAGGTCAGGAATTAGTGGGACTTTTACAGCACTCCATAGATGCATTCCACATACACATTAGATCTTATTAAAAATCATTCCTTTTCAGAAGATCTAATGTGTATGTGGAATCCATCTGTGGAGTGCCATAAAAGTCCCACTGATTCCTGACCTATTGAAGAATTGTACTTTCACTGTCAGTAAACCTGGAGCACAGTATGGAATGCAGAAGGAGTCACAGAAAAGAAATGGATGCAGCCATCTATGCCCTCCCCTCTACAGACCCTGGACAGTGCATGTGGGCGGAGCAGGAAGTCCTTGGTCCCCGCCCAGCACAGAGCAGAGCTCCTCCAGGGCAGAGCACGGATGGCAGGCTGGATCCATTTCTTCTCTGTGAGTCCCAACTCTTCTGCATTCCTTACTGAGCTGTGTTTACTGACTGTGAAAGTACGACTCTTCAATAGGTCAGGAATCCGTGGGACTTTTACAGCACTCCATAGATGCATTCCACATACACATTAGATCTTATTAAAAATCATTCCTTTTCAGAAGATCTAATGTGTATGTGGAATCCATCTATGGAGCACCTGAAAAGTCCCACTAATTCCTGAATATAAGCAATACACAGCAAAGGATGGGATGGCTCATTCCTGCCCAACTCTAAGAAAGTAACTCTTGCAGTGTGGGGGAGGGGGAGAAGGGGGGTAGAGCCTTTTTACTTACCTGATTCTATGCTCCAGTGCCTCCCTATCACATATACAGGAAGATTAACCCTGTATGGGATGAAGTGGAGCCTGGACTGTGACCACAGACAGTCCAAACTGACATAGGAGCTGAAGCCAGGGAAGAAGGTAAAGGGGCTGAACTTTGATCTGTGTTAGGCAGAAGCCGATTGTTGTATCAAAGGGAATGCTGGAAATCTGTGTTCCAATAGCTGGATTCTGTGCTGATCAGTGTATTCCATACAGCAGTGTAGGCAACAGGGCTGAGGACAGTGTCTGCAGGAGGCTGACATTGCACCCGTTATCTGCCCTCCTTTATCATGCTCCAGTTTTCAATTCTAAAAAATGCACAATTTTTACCGTGTGTGTATATATGTATGTGTATGTATTTCTTTTATATATAGGTAAAGTTGAATTTTAAGTGCTTCTAAAGACTGTTTTTGTTCCTTGAATTCTGCATGTATGAATACTCTGCATTAAGCTAAAAAGCCTTCAGTGTGCAGCTCCCCTCCACCCCCCTACTACTTGATCCCCACCCCCATCCAGATCCAGCCATGTCCATCTGCTTTGCACTGTTTGATTTACAGCACTGGGAGTTTGGTAGGAACTTGTTTGGGAGTTGTTTGAATATTACTTGTAATTCACATTACAGGCAGTCCCTGGGTTACAAAAAAGATAGATTCTGTAGGTTTGTTCTTAACGCAGAACTTCAGTCATTTTTCATCTTTTAAGTCCTCTGCCCTTGTTTTTTCTGCCAGTAAATATCTTATACAGCCCACTTCCTGTTTCTTGTCTGGTAAAATGCCTCTGCGTTTGACATCATGCACAGTTCTCTGCCAGGAAGGGAGGGGGGGGTGAATCATAAGAGGGCCAATGAAAGCTGCAGAGCTGGAGGTGTGCCTCTGTGTGTCTAAATCTAGCAAGTGAACAGGCAGCAGCTTCAGCTGCCCGCAGCTAAAATGGCTGCAGCCAGACTCAATGGAGGGAGATTTCTGCAGCATATTTGCCAAGTACAGAATCACAGTATATATAAAATAATATGCAAAGTGATTGGGAAGCTTCAGAATGGCAAAGATGTTTTTATTACAAATTATGTGAGCAGACTGCAGTTCCTCTTTAAGTTGAATTTGTAAGCTGGAACAGGTACATTGAAGTATAAATCCAGCCAAAAAAAAATGTTTACGTTTGGATAGCATAGGGAGGGGTTACCACCCCTGTAACATTTATTTTGCTGCCTGTGCCCCTGTTCAGAAGATTCCCCTCCCTTTCTGTCCCTGTGATTTTGGATTTTGAACATTTTGAGTTCTTGTAGAAACAAGGATTGGTGATAAAGCTCAGTGGAGACACCTTTTAACTTGACTCTTATGCCTCATATACACGGGCGTTTGCATAAAATAAGCAAAACGCTGGGCCTGACGTCAGAGAAAAAATTTACGTTTTTCTCGGCGTTTTGCATTAACGTCAATGCACGTTTTTTTCACGCTAGCTTTCAGCGGCGTTTTCTGCCTCTATTCAAAATCGATGGTTCCCTATGGGAGCCCATTGATTTGAATAGAAGCCGCACCAGAAGTCGGATCACAGTGATCCGACTTGCGGCGCGACTTGTGTGCTAGGTGTCTTAAAGGGGAACCCCCGCAAAAAAATTTTTTGGAATATGATGTACCCCTACTCATTTACATAGGGTGGGGGGCCCAGCATCTGGGGGCCCCCTTATTAGAGGGGGCTTCCAGATTCCGATAAGCCCCCGCTGCAGTCCCCGACAACCAAGGGCCAGGGTTGTCGGGAAGAGGCTCTTGTCCCCATCAACATGGGGACAAGGTGCTTTGGGGTGCCCCAAAGCACCCATACTCCCCATGTTGAGGGCATGCGGCCTGGTACGGTCCAGGAGGGGAGGGGGGCGCGCTCGCTGGTCCCCACCCCCTTTCCTGGCCTGCCAGGCTGCGTGCTCGGATATTGGTCTGGTATGGATTTTGGGGGGGGACCCTACGCCGTTTTTCTTGGCGTGGGGGCTCCTCTTAAAATCCATGCCAGATCGAAGAGCCTGGTATGCTCTATTCAAATCAATGGGCTCCCATAGGGAACCATTGATTTTGAATAGAACGCCTGACAAGGCTTAACGCTGTGTATACAACATTAAGCAACGTTATTGAGCGTTTTGCCGGCTCGGCGTCAAAAACGCCATGACGCTGCAGCTTCAGAACGCACTGGTCCCGCGTTCTAGCTGCAGCTCACTAACGCCGACGCCCTCTACTTCTCAAAAACGTCAACGTTTTAGAGGGCCATTGAATAACATGGAGAGCAGAAAAAAACGTGGCATTACAAAACGCCCGTGTGTATGAGGCCTCACAGGAGTGAATTTCCCTTCCTAGGGGAAGATTTCGGAAGTCTCTTGTAACCTGGGGACCGCCTGTATATATTATAGTATTTTACCTTTTTATTTACAGCACCGGGAGTCTGGTCTTCACTCCCTCACTATTTATTTATTTTTTTGCAGAACAGGGATTTTATTCCCACATACATGTGATTTATAATTGAATATTTAAGAGCTGTTCCCATTATTTGCTTTGGTATTCTACTTACAGCTCTGGGAGTATGGGATTAACTTCCTCACAATTTTGTTTGCAGCACTGGTATTTTGGTTCCTCATTCATGTGATAGATGATTCACTTGGTCATATTTGACATGCGTTAATGACACATAAATTTGATTTAATTTATACATTTATTGATGGCACACAGATAGGACTAAGCGCCATGCTGATGCAAAGAAAAATACACTAGCGTATATGGAGAAACACACTGAATAGTGTTGGCAGCTCTGTCCACATAGTAAATATAGGGAAGAGATTTAAATTGCAGTGGTAGCACGCAGGTGTCTCTGCTCTCTCCCTCCTTATTGGCTCAGAGGCTGCAGTGGGAGCCATTGGCTCCAGCTACTGTCAGTCACAGCCAGTGAGCAGGGGGCTGGGCCAAGCTGTGCTCTGTAGGTTTATGGACACAGAGCCACCTCCCAGGAGCGAGCCCTCACAAGCGGCTTGCTAGGAGCACTCAGCAGGGGGTAGTGGCCAGGAGTACCAGTGGGGGGGACCCTAGAAGAGGAAGATTTGGGTTACACTGTGCCAAACAATTACACAGAGCAGGTAAGTAAAACATGTTTAAAAAAAAAAAAAGTCTGCCTTTTACAATAACTTTAATCCCCTAGACTAAATGAGGGGGGTGCCCCACTGCAAGGATTGGTTTTTTTTTTGGTTTTTTTTTGGTTTTTTTTTTTTCTTCCTGGAGGTGGAATTTAAACCTTTTATTAAAGATAGTCAGAGAAGACACATGGGTCAGGTAGGCACATACATGGGTTTTTATGTGTGTATATATTGTGGCATGGAGGTCTTTAGCTCTCGTGGTAAGTGCGTTTTAAGTGAGTTTGTGACAGTCAGGATCTCTGTTTTGAGAGCATGGTAGCCCATGTTTATTTAAAAAAAGAAGGTTCAAAATAAAAAAAAAATGGGTTTTCCTCGCAGGGAGTTGTCACCATCAACATGCAGAAAACAAACTCAGCCTCCTGGCTAGTAAGGATCAGTAGTTCTCCTGGCTAGTAAGGATCAGTAGTTCTCCTGGCTAGTAAGGATCAGTAGTTCTCCTGGCTAGTAAGGATCAGTAGTTCTCCTGGCTAGTGAGGATCAGTAGTTCTCCTGGCTAGTGAGGATCAGTAGTTCTCCTGGCTAGTGAGGATCAGTAGTTCTCCTGGCTAGTGAGGATCAGTAGCTCTCCTGGCTAGTGAGGATCAGTAGCTCTCCTGGCTAGTAAGCGTTCTGCGGCGGCGTGATCGAGGGTCACACCTGCCTCCTTGTAGATGTCGATGACCAGACTGCCTCCTGCAGTCTCCGACTCCTGGAGACTGCCTATCTCCCAATGTGTGACACAGAGCCCTGGGCCTGACTTCTCTTAACAGGCCTCCACCCAGCTGGACAATCAGTCCTGGTAGGTCCCAAAACCCGGACCCAGGACTGGGGATTTCATCCCACCCAGATCTCGAAGAAATCCCCAGGCTCCAGATCCTGAAACAAACTAAACAATACTGGAGAAACTGAAAAGCCAGTTTCCTCTTTAATGCGTGACGCCTCTGGAGCCCCTCAACTTGCCAGGTTGAGAATCCTGGGCCATCCCTACCATCTAAACCCTGGCAGGGCAACACTCTGCCTATATATGTGTGTGGGTGTAAAATGCCTCACAGGAGTACTGTACACTAGGGTGTATAGTATGTACTCCTGGACCTGGTCTCTGCACTCACTGTAGTTTACTGCTCTTGACTCCTGCTTGTCCTACAAAATGGAAAGGGAAATGGAAGGTATTGCCTTTAGCAAGGAATTAGAAAAACTGACAGTTGGAATCTGAAGTTGGTTTGAGAATGGAATAAGCTGGTTACTCTGGTTGCCATCAATAGCATATGTTGTAGTTTGCTGCATACACCTAGACAAGTGCATGGTCTTCAGCTCTGCTCAGCAATGTCCAGATTAAATATCCAGAACTTCAGAAATTAATTCTCATAATTCGTAAATGCGCCAACTTTTGCGCAAACCAATCAAACGCCGATTTGCGATTTTTTTTTTTTTGATTGTATTTTAGCAAAAAGAAAAATTTGTTTCTTTGCAAAATTGTCGCTCTTGTTTTGTTTATAGCGGCGATCATATGCAGAGGGGATCAAATACCGCCAAAAGAAAGCTCTATTTGTGGGGAAAAAAGGCCGCAAATTTTGTTTGGGTACAACGTCGCACGACTGCGCAATTGTCAGTTAAAGTAACGCAGTGCCAAATCGCAAAAAGTGCACTGGTTCTAAAGGGTGAAATCCTTCCGGGGCTGAAGCGGTTAAGGGAGTAGGGGGGAATGTTAAAATGCATTATAGTATAAAAAAAAAAGGTATTTTTAGGACCCCTTTGAATTCAGCAGCGATTCCAACACTAAAAAGTGCTTTTGTTGGACACCCAGTTTAACCACTGTAAGACCGGGCCTCTTTTTGGAGTTCGGTGGTTATGAGATATTATATATATATATATATATATATATATATATATATATATATAAATAAATAAAATGGCGGCCGTTGCAAAACTTTGTCACACCTTATTTGAGCAGTGGTTTTACAAGCGCAATTTTTTTTTTTTTTTTTTTTAATTCAGTTTTTTGAGTTAAAAAATAAGACCACAGTAAAGTTGGGTCAATTTTTTTCCATATTATGAAAGATATAATGTTACGCTGAGTAAAATACCAAACATGTCATGCTTCATAATTGCGACCGCTTGCAGAATGGCGACAAACTTTGCAACATAGAAATCTCCATTGGCGACGTTTAAACAATTCTATAGGTTAGTAGTTTTGAGTTAGAGGAGGTCTTGTGCTAAAATGATTGCTCTCGCTCTAACCATCGTGGCAATCTCCAAAAAAAAGAAAGAAAGAAAAGTCCCCTTTTAAGACCATTGGGCGGAAGTGACTTGTGACGCTGCTTCCCGCCCAGCCATGTTATGGAGCCGGGTGAACGGCTTCAGCTGCTCACTTGGCTCAGACACTGGGGGGAACAGACGCGATCATCTCCGCCGTCTGGTAAGCGACGGGGGGGCACCTCTCCTGCCACTGAAAAAAGTGATCTCTCGGCGAATCCGCCACTAAGACCACTTTTATCATGTGCAGAATCTCCTGCATTAAAAATGGATACCGGGATTATGGTAGCTATACCATAACGGTATTCCACTTCAAACTGCCGTCGTATTATGACTGCGGCGGTCTTGAAGTTATTAAAGGAACATTTGTACATCCATAGTTACACCAGGTTTCCATCCCGGAGTCCCCCCTTCCTCCCCGTGGCAGTAGTTAGGGGTTCCTCTACCCTGCAGCCATCGTCTCATTTCAAATTGGCATGACTGTATGAGTCTCTGTGGTTCACTTGCAGAAGGCTTATTGTGGTCATTAGACTGAGTGCACTGATCAGATAGGTCGTCATACCTGTAAACGTCATGACCTGTACAGAATACACAGATTTCATGTAAATTGTGTACATATGTTTGTATTCTGTTGTAGAATTCCAATGGAAGTTTAAGCCAAGTTGCATTGGTCAATGGCTGTTTCCATCTACGTGAACCCAAAACACAGCGCTAGTAAAATGACCGATCTTAATCCTTTCAGCTATGTCAGACTGAAGGGTTGAATATTTATTTTGTTTTTGTACTTGAACTAATTTTGGCGCCTGGGTCAGCAGGATAAACTCTGAAGGTAACGAACGGAAATATCACAAGCTTTGTCAGATGTGTTTATAATACATTATTACATTGATTTGGTCCAATATAAACAGACGGCACATCTGCTTAATTGCTTGGTCACCGTGCACCGTTTTTAAGATCGCTTCCTAAACTTTTTCCCAAGTCGACTTTAGCAGTGTTTAGTTTGTGGTTTGTTGGACTTTGAATCTGTTGTTGGACTCCACATTGTTTAATGGAAGTTACAAATTGTGTTGATTTTTTTTTCCCCTCCTTTTTCTGCAGATGTTCCTGGGTGTCAGTCAATGTACAGAAACATGGAAGGCTACTCCAACATGGATGGTAAGTATTATTTCATCTTAAATCAGCACAGAATGTATTAAGGGAGACCAGTGAAGGAATAGCTGATACTTAGCATGCTGTTCAATCGCTTTAATCAGACTTCTGCATGTTCCATGTGCCTTTGCCTGCCATCGCTACCAACTTTATTTTCTTAAATGTGTCCTGCACTGGACCCTTCTAATTAAACACTGTACTTTACAGTTATCGTCTAGTCTTGCCTCCTGGCACACAAGCTTGTGTTTCCAGGATGTCTAGAAGAATGCAAATAACATATGAAGAAAGTACTAGAAGACCTGTTGCGATTCCTTGTTTTAGAAATCTTCCATTCTTTTTTCACACTTTGGGAGGGTATTTACAGAGTGGTGCAGGTGCCATGCTTGAACCACTCCCCTAAAAAATGGAGCAAATGCAGCCTCTAACAAAAGGGAGCGCAAGGCTTCCTTTGTAAATCATGAGCGATTAGTTCTGTCTATGAAAGGCAGCACAGAGCTTGAGCTACATGTTCTAGATCTCACTGCAGTCCCTGCATCCTACGGTCAGATGGGGGCGAGGGTTTGTTAACCCTGCAGATCTGCTCATGTAGTGTGATCACTGCAGGGGCAGAGAGGGGAATGGAAGCTGTATTGTGACAACTCCTATCCCATGCAACAAGGTTGCACTTGGCCGGAATCTGTGCCAGTTTTATTATATGGAAAACTGCTGCATTCCCTCTGATAATTGGGGGCAGACCCGCACTAGTTTCTATATCACTCTGAAATAGAAACTGGCATGGGTGTTACAAAATAGAATGCATTGGTTAAAAAAAAAAAAACACCTCCCTTTTACAATCCCCTTAACTGAAGTTCTGTTTAAAAGATGATTGAAATCGCAACTTTTTGTCAATAAAGCATGAAAATATTCTGTATAAAAAGCTTTCATTTAGAAGCATTGCCAAGAATCCTTTCGACTCTACCATATTGGATGACGGCAAAAGGACTAGGAATCTGTTTAAAGCAGTAGTAAACCGCAGTTGGTTAACCACTTGCCGTCCGCCCATCGTCAAATGTTCCGGGTGGACGCTATATGACGTCGCCCCTTTAAGCCAGGATTGCATGCGATCGAGCGCGCGCATCCTGGCTCTGTCGGTGGCAGCGTGTCCCCAGGACACACCTCGTCACCGACGGGGGTGAACAGCCATTGGTTATGGCTGTTTACCATGTGATCGGCCGTGACGAAGTCACAGCTGATCACAAATGGCACTTTCCCCCATTCGCACGGTGCATGCGCGCGATCGGGAGCGCGTCGGTGGTGGTGTGTTCCCAGGGAACACTGCCTGTCACCGACACTGGTATCGGCCGGCGGATGTTGCCTTGTGATCGGCTGTGATCTACTTCACAGCCGATCACATGTAATGTAAACAGAGTGGTAACTCGCTGTTACCAGCTCTACTCTCCTCTCAGTTTTCAGTGTGAGGAGAGAAGAGCTAGGATCAGTGAGTTACTGGTCTGTAAAGCAAAAACACACACCTGTCACATCCCCCCCCCCCCCCCATGCACCTGTCACCCCATCTGCCCCCATAAAGTTTACCTGCCATAAAGTGCACCTGTCACCCATCGGTGAATGTGGCGTGTCACCCGTCGGTGACCGTCACACCCATGAGTAAACCTCACCTGTAAAAGTCTCACACGTTTGGCATCGCCATACTCAGGAGGAATAACAGAATGTATTTTGGGTGTCATTTTTGCTATGTACATGCTATGTGTTGGAAATATCATATAAATGGACAACTTTGTGTAAAAAAAAAAGCGTTTTCATTTTTTTCCCACATTTTCCAAAAACGATTGGAAAAAAATTAACCGTTCAAAAGACTCATTATGCCTCATAGATTATTCGTTGGGGTGTTTGCTTTCCAGAATTGGGTCATTTTGTGGGCAATTCGATTGTCCTGGTGCTCCAGGGCCTTCAAAAATGTGATAGGTCGTCATGATATTAGATGGGTAATTCATGTCCCTAGAATACCTGACGGCATGTTGGGCCTCTGTATGTGGCCAGGCTGCGAAAAAGTTTCAGACATGTGGTATCTCCATACTCGGGAGGAGTAGCAGAATGTGTTTTGGGGTGTAATTTGTGGTGTATGCATATGCTGTGTGTGAGACATAACCTGTTACAATGACAATTTTGTGAAAGAAAAAAAAAATCTTCATTTTGCAAAGAATTGTGGGAAAAAAATACTACTTAAAAAAATTCACCATGCCTCTTACTTAATACCTTGGACTATCTGCTTTCCAAAAAGGGGTCATTTGGGGGGTATTTGTACTTTCCTGGCTTGTTAGGGTCTCAAGAAATGATAGGCCGTCAGTACATCAGGTGTGATCAGATGTGATCAATTTTCAATGATTGGCACCATAGCTTGTAGACTCTATAACTTGCACAAGAACCAAATAATATAAACTTATTTGGGTTATTTTACCATAGATGGATAGCAGTATAAATGTTGGCCAAAATTTACAAAGAAAAATTACTAATTTTCAAAATTTTATGACCGAAACAAAGAGAGGCATTGTTTCACAAAATTTTCAATCTTTTTTATTTATAGCACAAAAAATAAAAAAACCCAAAGTGATTAAATGCCACCAAAAGAAAGGTCTATTTGTGTGAAAAAAGAACGTAAATTTCATACATATGAGTAGTGTTGCATGACTGCGTAATTGTCATTCAAAGTGTGATAGTGCTGAAAGCTGAATAATGGCCTGGACAGGAAGGGTGTTTTCGTGCCAGGTACTGAAAACAAATTCCCTGCAAGGCAACATCATAATGTGTAAGTATGCATTGCATACTAGCACTTTATGAGAAACCTGCCTTAGAATGAAGCCTGTCAGCGCTGAGGGCTGGCATCCTACCCCCCGGTCTTCCTTTTGGGTTTGCAGCCTCCAGCTACATGACAGCATGGGCTCTGAAGGTCCAGCACTGTATACCGGACCTTCAGATCGCATGCGCTGGTGGTATCGCTGGCTGCATACACTCTGAATATCTCCTGTGCAAGTTTAGGAGATATCCACTGTACCTACCGGTAGGCCGCTTTATAGGCTTAACTGTAGGTACAAGTGGCAGTGCAGTGTTTGTCACCACTTTAATAACTCTAGTATAATGATAAGTTAGAATGCCATTCCTTATGACAGTAATAGTGACTGATTTGTAATTTTTTTTTTTCCCTACCCATCTTTTATAACACAATGAGTTTGATTTACTAAAATAGTTGAATCTTCACACAATAAATCGTGTGAATAATTCCATTCAATTCACTTGACTATTCATACAATTATGTGAAGATGTTCAGCTCCTTTAGTAAATCAGTCTGATCGCCTTACCTCTAGTTTGAATAAGGTTTTTCCTCCCTTGCAGGTTATGGCTACGAGAAGCCAATGAGACCCTTCACCGATGATGCCTGTGTTGTGCCAGAAAAGTTTGAAGGTAATTAAATTATCTGCTTGGGCTACAAGGTTCTAAATTTAGATTCCTTCAAATATTTTTTTAAGTCTTTCAAACGGACAGCTGGGGGAAGGTAAAAAGGGGTAGCTGATCCATGGTGTTACCACCCAATGGCCATCCATGCTCCAGCTGTAATGCTTTTGCAGCAGCAACATTTTTATAGTGGTTGTAAACTTCAGACATGAAATATGAGCAAAGCATACCCCTCTATAGTGTGTACTTGTCTTGATCCAGAGCAAGAAGTCATTTCTATCTGCTGCTTTGTTCCTCTGCCATAATCATGAATCACTTCTGACAAGTGTTCCTGACACCAGGAGAAAAAAAAGTGACACGGGAGGGATCTCCAGCTGACTGACAGCCTCAGCTCTGTTCTTGTGTGTTGTGCAAGGGCAGTGTATCCCTTCCCTCCAAACAGCACTCAGACCTCTCCGCACTGAGCTCTGCAGAGTGTAACTTCAGCTCTCCACCCCCTTTTTTTCTGAACTCTTAGACAAGCTTTAAAAATGTTGCATTTTGAACAGATGAACAAAAGGACTGCAGATAAATGGGTACAACTTATGTAGGAGGATTTGTTTCATCTGTGGCATCACCTGAGGCCAGTCACTTCACTGGGTATATGTAAGGGTTTACAACCACTTTAACTCTGGGTGCAGAGTTTGACAACTGGCACTGTCTGTCAAACTTGCCCACAGTGGGACTGTACTGCAACTGCGAGCTGAATGCTTGACTCCCATTTGCAGCGAAATCCCGCGTTCTAAAATTGCCATTTCGACAATTTCAAAAATAAAAGTTGAAAAAAGTCATTCAGGATGTGGCAGTGGTGCCTTCTAAACGCTTCTCAGCCGCTGCTGTACTGCTCTCTGAAGAAACATCCACTGCAGATTGCTTTTCAGAGGGTGGTAAGCCATACTATATGTTTGAATGAATCTTAAGACCACAATATATTGAATGTATTATAAGTGATCTTTACCAATCCTTTAAGAGGTTGTAAACCCTCCTCGTTTTTTTTTGGTGCAGCTGCCCCTCAGGCCCCTGTTTACTTACCTGAGCCTGATTGTTCCCATGCCGGGGACGAGCCTAGCCGCTCTAGCCTTGGGCTCCGATCCTCATTGGTTGGATTGATAGCAGAGTGGCCATTGGATCCCACTGCTGTCAAGTCCAGTGATGCGGGGGGCGGGGCCGAGTCCTGTTTGTGTCAATGGACGCAGTAGCAGGACATGGGAGCGTGCCCGCACGAGTGACCCCAGCGAAAGCGCTTCACTGATGGAGCACTCGAAGAGGAGGAGCGCCGCTGGGGGACCCCAGAAAAGGAGGTTTGGGGGCACTCTGTGCAAAACCAACTGCACAGAGGAGGTAAGTATAACAGGTTTGTTATTGTAAGGGGAAAAAAAAAGCAAACGTTTAGTATCGCTTTAAGCTGGATACACACTATACAGTTTTCTTTTAGGTTTTTTTTTTTCCCTTTTTAGATTTACCAAAACCATATAATATGAGGTCAAAGCTAAACTTTCAATTTGTATGCAATCAGGCAGGCCCTTCCACTACATAGTTGAAGGTAAATCTAAAGGAAATCTAACAAGAAAAGTTGTATAGTGCGTATCCAACTTTGACTGGAAAGATTAAGTAGTTCACAACAGCTGTATCTGCGTGTTTTGATAGAGGTCCTTTTTAGTTTTGTAATGTCCCTACTACATACATACCAGTGGCTGCGGATATATATTTTTACTTCAGTTTTTTTAGCCCGTCTTGGCTCATACCGAGTAGTTTTATGTATTTACAGTACATCATATGTTGCTTTGTTATACGGGTAATGTCTATACCAGTGTTGGGTCCCTTTCATACTGGCTTTACGTGTAAAGGGTCCGCTGGTCCCCGCTGAGTCTACGGATGACCGTTCGGTCTCCGCTCAGTATGCGGAGATGGAGCTGTCAGAGCACCGCTCTCCTCTATAGAGATCGGATGAAAACGGACCACCTGTTGAATAAAATACGACTAAAGCTAAAATGACATGACAAGACTAAAACTAAATTGAAATTTGAGATCAAAATTAACACTGGTCTATAGTACATGTTAACACCTCAATACCATAAATAATAATATATCGATTTTTCACTCCAGCAGTATATCATGAGTTTGGAAATTGCAGAGAAATGCTTAAATAATACATTATAACTTAACTACACCCATTAGATTTTAGACGAAATTAGTTTTACTCGACTAAAATTTACTGGAGATTTAGTTGACTAAGTACGACTAAAACAATTGCAGAAGACTAAAATGGGACTAAAACTAAATAGCCATTTTAGTCCTAAGACTAAAACTGAATTGAAATGTGCTGTCAAAATGAACACTGGTTTATTCATACCATGTAGATGGACTGGGACTGTTAATTCACACCAATGAACTCTGATGGGAGCTCAACTTTGTTCTCATGCACCAGGCTGTATTATCAAGAGACCATTTTTGTCACTGGCTTTTTCTCTTATGTTTTGTGGCCATTTTAGAAAATGATGCTGCTTAAGTATTGGCCACAATGTCTAATTTGACCACATGTTGGATTTTGCAGCAGGTGATATCAAACAGGAAGTTGGAGCCTACAGAGATGGACCACCCTACCAAAGAAGAGGATCATTGCAATTGTGGCAGTTCCTGGTGGCTCTTCTGGATGATCCTTCCAATTCCCACTTCATTGCTTGGACAGGCAGAGGCATGGAATTTAAACTGATAGAGCCAGAAGAGGTGTGTTTTACAAACTACTTTCACTCCTAATATACACCTTAGGCCAAAACCTTTCAATTACAGATTCTTCCATAGTACTCTTGTTAGACCCAAGTCTTTAGTAGATTTTCTTTAATTTCATATAACTAATGGTTAAACTCTTTCATCCCATGAGCATTACACACATGAAAAACATACTTGAACAAGCATGTGTTCACACATTAAAGAGGAAGTAACCCCAGATTGGGTTTACTTCCTCAATATAGCCCTATAAAGTAGAAGCATAATGGGCTACTATGCATCGCATTGTAGCCCATTATGTGCCACCTACCTGCAAACAAAGCCTGCAGCGTCTAGCGATGTCCCTGCTCCAGGCTGCCTCCATCTTCTGCCCCACTTCCTTCCGGAGCCACGACTCCGGCGCTGTGACTGGCCGGAGTCGCGTGACGTCACTCCCGCGCTTGCGCGCGGGAGCTGCCAGTCATGGGACAGGGTCAGCAGAGAAACGGCACAGAGGCCATTTCTTCACTGCACATGTGCCGACATGACATCGGCACATGCAAAACACTGCACATCTCTCCTGAACCGTGCAGGTTTGAGAGATATGCATGGCACCTACAGGTAAGCCTTATTCTAGGCTTACCTGTAGGTTGACAACCACTTTAAATTGCATCCAAACCCAAGAATACAATATAATCTATTGCAGCTTGGATGTAGTGGCTGCAATAGTTTCCTAGTGGTTCCTGTAGTGGCAGGATCAACAGGTATCTTTCTGAAAATTACCTAATTGAATGGTTGATAAAGAATTGTATACACCAAGATTTTCAGGCTTTTCATTTTTGTTGGAAAATGATCAGCCAAGATTTCCACGATTCCTTCAGAGTATGAGCTGTAATTGCCTTTATCAGAATTTATATCCATGTCTGTTTTTATATCTTAGAGATCCTATCTGAAAGTCCTGTTGTAGCTTAGCATTTCGAAGCCAATATCTCTTAAAGTGGAAGTCCAGGATAGAACTACTAAACTTAACCACTTCCTGATCGTAGGACGTCTTTAGGCAGAAGTGGTTATACTGGAATGATGCCTGCAGCTGCTTTTTTTTTCTATTTTCCTTTATACAGCAGTTCCCTTTTTCATAGAAGCCGTCCTAGCGGAGGCTAAAGGTGAGACCACCATCACCCTCCCAGCGCATCTCCAGTCTATCCCATGTGATCAGGGAGTCCAGTATGTGACGACTGTTCCCGCCGGGTTACCATAGAGCTGGCCATGGACCAAATGGTCCTGGGAGGTTGGAAGCTAAATCACTTCGGTTCTGGCAGATGTAAACACTGCCTTTTTTTATCTTATAGACACCAAATTTCTCCATAAAGGGGACCTGTCATGCCTTATTTTTATCACAAGGGATGTTTACATTTCTTGTGATAGGCATAAAAGCGAATAAATAAAAAAAAAGAAAACTTTAAAGCGCCTCCGTCCCCTCGTGCTCGCACTCAGAAGCGAACGCATACGTAGGTCATGCCCGCATATGGAAACCGTGTTCGCACCACACATTGGGTATCGCCATGCATGTTCTAGTGAGAGCAATAATTCTAGCACTAGACCTTCTCTGTAACTCTAAACTGGTAACCTGTACACCTTTTTAAGCTTTGCCTATGGAGACGTTTTTAGGTACTGCAGTTTGGTGCCATTCCACGAGTGCGCACAATTTTTAGAGTGACATGTTTGATATCTATTGGCATAACCGCTTTCATATTTTACCAAAATAATTGGGTTTTACAGTGTATTGTGATTTTTACAAAAAAAAAAATTGCATTTGCAAAATCGCTGTGCAAATACTGTGACATAAAAAAATTGCAACACTTGCAAATTTTATTCTCTGGGCCTCTGCTTAGAACCCCCAAATATTATTGTATAAATATTTTTGAGTAATTTTCTAGAAAAATTATTTTTACATGCATGAGAGAAATTCCAGAATTTGGCCCTGTAGGGAAGTATGTAAAACTGCTCCCACCTACTAACTATCCTGTCAATGGAAGATGCTTTCTTGTTCAAACAATTTATTGAAGAATAACATAGGTCAAATGACCTTATAGGCTAACAGAGAGGGGTAAAAATCCATAGATACAGAGATGAGAAAGCATCAGGTGTTATGTAAAAAATCACAAATAGAACAGGGTAGGTACAAATGACAGGGGCTTTAGCATAGGAATATGTCCATCTCATAGTAATATACCAGGGTGCGGGGCATATTCAGTACATTAGGTGCAACATGAGTTTGAAAGATTACCAGTGCATAAGTAGTAATCAATAAGTGCATTCGAGATTCTATTAACAGATGATAGAGAGAAATTTAAAATGTGTAGGAAGGTACGGAAGATGCTTTATACCAGGACCTTTCTCAATGGTGAGTGTCCGGCTGCAGGGAAGAGGAGAGAGGGGCCAACGTTCGATGGAATGCCTGGGCGGTGCAATCACCCATAGGCTTACTATGGGGCATCCGTTGTCGGCTGTCACTCCTCTCCCCTGAAGCCAGCCGCTGGGAGACAATCACGTGGCTGGACCAAAGATTAGGCAAGTATAAGCATCTTCCTTCTACAGGGTAGTTAGTATAAATTTTAGGTGGGTAGGATACGTTTTTTTAATTCTAGCTCTGACCTACGCTTTTAGTAAGGTATAAAGTGTATGATCTTCACTGAACAAGCCAAGCAATATGGTTCCATTTTTTGTGAGCTCTTCAAAGACCCTTGCTTTGCTCAGTTTCTGCTGTAAAGTCATTTGTCAGTCACAGGACCTTGGGAAAACTTGGAGATAAATATAGGAGCTACCGTTGCTGACATCTTCTGAAAATTCTAGCCATGCCGATCCTTTGGCTTCACTTCTTTCTTGGAAGCAATATGCAGATTAGGAAGATAATGCTGAAGTTCTTATAAGCAGGGATTCAAAGTTGTTTTGAAGCCTGAAGGTCCGCATACATCTAAGTGAGAAGTCCTTATCAGTCATGTTTTCTAATGACCTCAGGACCACTTTCCTTTAGTTGCAGACCTTTTACAAATGTGGCATTTTCAATGTAACCTAATATATTGTCAGTCTTCTTTTTTTGGAGAGGTCAAAAAACTTTTGAATATACATACAGTATTGGTAAATAAACTGGACTTTATATACTTTTTTTTTTGTCTTTGTTAAATCTCAACCTTTCATCTGCCTTATGAGTTCAGGTTTACTGATGCTTGATATGTGCATAGAGAACTAGATTTACAGTACGGATAGCTGACTCACATCTTGCACTCGTCTTCACAATATATTTAGTGTCCTGTGCGACTCCACCTTGTCCAACTCGCTTCACTCATATTGGACTTAATCATTTTTTTTTTTGTTTTCCATATGTCACAGCTGTGTGAGCTTGTATAGCATCAAGAAGGGCAAAATGTATTTTTTGCCTAAAGGCATGTTAGCCCTTTCAAACTTAAAATCAAAGGAACAAAACATAGTTTCTGTAAAGTTAACCTGTTAACTCCTCCCTACTTTTGACAGTGTGTTTTGACGCTGATGTTCTGTTTTTGTAGGTCGCCAGACTCTGGGGCATGCAGAAAAACCGGCCAGCAATGAATTACGACAAGTTGAGCCGGTCTCTGAGGTACTACTATGAAAAAGGAATCATGCAGAAAGTAAGTAAATTATAAATATAACCTATATAGAATCTCAATATCCTGGATTGCTGAACTTGGCTTTATTGACAAATAGGAAATAAAACCTAAAGACACAAATGTTTCATATAAGCAGCAGTTTCAGGCAAAGTTACAAACTCCCTTCGTCGGGCAGGAACGTACATCTGAATATACATCACTTCAATACATATAGAACACAAATTGGGAAACCGTTATATAATTATATTAAATACAATGCACATGATCAATATAATTACACAATCTGTCAAGCTGATGGTTCGTGGAAATGTACAGTCATTCTGTCATATGGTTTACTATTGTGATATGATTTGACAGCCAGTCCTGTTAAAGTTAGAAATGTAATCTCTAAAGCAGAAATAATTTTTGAAGGTTGGGAAAATTTTATCAAATGCGACTAATTTTTCCGTTCCTGGCGCCAATCCATAGCAGCAAACTGCATGCAGCTATGGAAAACAGAACACCCCCCCCCCCCCCACCCCAAAGCACCTAGTCCCCATGTTGATGAGGACAAGGGCCTCTTCCCTACAATCCTGGCCGTTGGTTGTCGGGATCTGCGGGCGGGGGCTTATCGAAATCTGGAAGCCCCTTTAACAAGGGGGGCCCCCAGATGCCGGCCCCCCACCCTATGTAAATGAGTGTGGGGTACATCGTACCCCTACCCATTTACCTGGAAAAAAAAAGTGTACAAAAAAAAACACACTACACAAGTTTTTAAAATAGTTTATTAAATCAGCTCCGGCGTCTTCTCCCCTCTCCGGTGTGTTCTTTCTTCGGCTCTTTTGCGGGGTCTTCCATCTTCTGAGGGAGTCTTCTCCTTCTCTGCGGCGTCTTCTCCGCTGTCCCCTTCCCTCTTCTTCTCCTTCCCATGTTGACACGACGCAATCTCCTTCACGGATGTCCTCTCCGCTGTGTGCTGTGCCTTATATTGGCATGGGGCGTGGCCACCAGATGACATCACCCGGAGGCCCTGCCCCCATATGATGTCGCATCCTGGGGCAAAAGAGCAGAAGATGCCGCAGAGGAGAAGACCCCCTCAGAAGATGGAAGACCCCGCAAAAGAGCCGAAGAAAGAACACACCGGAGAGGGGAGAAGACGCCGGAGCTGATTTAATAAACTATTTTGAAAACCCTGTGTAGTGTGTTTTTTTTTTTTTGGTACACTTTTTTTTTTTTTTTTTTCCCCCCAGGTAAATGGGTAGGGGTAGGATGTACCCCATACTCATTTACATAGGGTGGGGGGCCGGGATCTGGGGGCCCCCTTGTTAAAGGGGGCTTCCAGATTCCGATAAGTCCCCGCCCGCAGACCCCGACAACCAACGGCCAGGGTTGTCGGGAAGAGGCCCTTGTCCTCAACATGGGGACAAGGTGCTTTGGGGTGGGGGCACAGAGCCCCCCCCCTGCCCCAAAGCACCCATACTCCCCATGTTGAGGGCACGTGGCCTGGTATGGTCCAGGAGGGGGGGGCGCTCGCTCGTGCCCACCCCCTTTCCTGGCCTTCCGGGCTGCATGCTCGGATAAGGGTCTGGTATGGATTTTGGGCGGGACCCCACGCCGTTTTTTCGGCATGGGCTTCCCCTTAAAATCCGTACCAGACCAAAGGGCCTGGTATGCTCCTGGAGGGGGACCCCATGCCAGTTTTTTCTTTAAAAATATGGTGTGGAGTTCCCCTTCATGATCCCCAGAGCACAAGTCGCATGCCAAAGTCGGATCAGTGAAGACACTGATCCGACTTTGATCCGACTTCAATGGGCTGAAGTAGGATCAAAGTCGGACAAAAGTAGTACAGGAACCTTTTTCAAAGTCGGTCCGACTTTGAAAAACACAAGTCGGAGCAGTTAAGACGGCTCTCATAGGGAATCATTGTTTTTGTGACGTAATGGGACTTGTGCTCTTCATGTCGGTCCGAGAATCGGACTAGTGTGAACCCAGCCTTAACCTTTTCATCATCCTAATAAGCCCCTTCCCAGTCAGTGCAGTGACAGTGTATAATATTACTGATCACTATAGTAACGCGATGTCAGTGGCAGTTACCCTGTTCCCCACAGTGTCAGATTGGCCGCCGCACTATCGCAGTCCCATTCTAAGTGGCTAATCACCGCCATTAGTAGTATAATAAATTCCTGTGTGTGTATGTATGTGTATTATAGTTTGTAGGTAATATAACTTTCACACAAACCAATCGATATACACTTATTGGAATTTTTTTAAATCTTTAACCACTTCCTGACCAGCGCCGTAAATAGGCGGCGGTCGGGTTTGAGCGGCACCTGAAGGCTATATCCTGGTATCATTTTTTAGAGCTGGTGGTCGGCTATCCAGGGGTAACGACCGATCGGGAGCCGCTCGGTCGTTACCCCAGGGGGCGGGAGGGGACTTACGGGAGACCGGAGCGACGATCCGGCACGTCCGCCGGCTGGAAGGAGACCCGACAGAAGCCGTAATCGGCTCCGATCGGGTCTCCTGCAAATTCCGGAAGCAACATCACTTCCGGTTTACACGGCGGGCGGCTAATGGCGCCAATTTTAAAAAAAAGTGACATTATTCAGAATTGCCGTTTTTGGCAATCTGAATACTGTGAAGTGCAAAGGAGGGATGGGGATTTAAAGATTTAAATCGCCACCGTACCCGCGAGCTCGCGCAGCAAAGAAAATGCATACGCAAGTCACGCCCACATATGAAAACTGTGTTCAAACCACACATGTGAGGTATTGCCGCGATCGCCAGAGTGAGCAATAATTCTAGCAAAAGACCACCTCTGCACCTCTAACCTGGTAACCGTTAAAAATTTCCATAGGCGCCGCTTTAAAAAATTTTTAAGTACCGGACTTTGTCGCCATTCCGCAACCGTGTCATGTAGGGTATCTATTTACTCGGCGTAACGTCCTCTTTCACAATATACAAAAAAATTGGGCTAACTTTACTGTTTTATTTTTTAACTCAAAAAAGTAAAATTTTTCAAAAAAATCGCGCTTGAAAGACCGCTGCGCAAATACCGTGTGACAAAAAGTATTGCAACAATCGCCATTTTATTCTCTAGGGTGTTTGAAAAAAAAATCTTTAATGTTTGGGGGTTCTAAGTAATTTTCTAGCAAAAAAAATGTTTTTAGCTTGTGACCACCAAATGTAAAAAAGTGGCCCGGTTGGTAAGTGGTTAATACATCACATAGCAGAATACATTTTGGCCCACATTTATGAACAAATTATTATTCTCAACTGATAAGTGACTAAAAATACTGAACAAATGAATCCGTATGACAGTCTAGCTTTTTAGAATAAGGGGTCAGCAATGGCGGCCAACTGATTTCTTATCCTCTTTAAAAGCCTGCTCAGTAAGGCAGAGCAGTTGTAATATGAAAGTTCATTAATCCATGGCAACCAATAAGATTTCACTTTATTGTGACACCTGAAACCTAGTTTGTACCCTTTTTAGGACTTCCATGACTTGCACATTGCCCATGTCTAGTCAGTGACAACTTGTCACTTAAACCCCTTAAAAAAACTACATGTTTAGTGTTTTATATTTAAAGGAAACCCCCTACTGGTCCTTTTTGAATAACCATACAAATCTTCCCTCTACAGGTTGCTGGTGAGCGTTACGTCTACAAGTTTGTGTGTGAACCCGAGGCTCTGTTTTCTCTGGCTTTTCCTGACAATCAACGTCCTGCCTTAAAGTCTGAGTTTGACCGACAGGTCAGTGAAGAAGACACAGTCCCCTTGTCACACCTGGATGAAGGAGCCATGTATGTTCAGGATGTAGGGACTGTCCCTTCCCAAAATTACAAAAGTGGCTACAATTACTAGACTCTGCCACCATGTAATCGTGTATATATGGGTACATTTCGTTAGCATTCATATGAGTGTAGATGCTTGTTTTTCGTTTTTGTTTTGTTTTTTTTTTCTTGCAAGAACCTGTTTAACAAATTGGACTCTAGTTGGTTAGTGCAGAGGGCCCAGTGTTTTAAGACCCAGGTTGTATTTGGGCATTTATAAACACTCCTTGGCTGTGGTGCACTTGAGCATCAGGTTTTAGGTTTCTCAACGCAGCTAAGCTTATAAATGGTTGATTGTTTCAGGGAATGCATGTTCTCCAGCATCAAGCATTGAAGACTTTAATTCTTTCCTTCAGACTTCATTTTATTTTCATTTTTAAAGAGACCTTTTCAGTGGCATTTTTTTTTTTTTTTTGTAGGAAAGGATTTCGTTGAGTTAATTTCAACAAAAAGTTCAGTGCAATAATCTTGGAATCTAACAATGCTATTTCCTGCCTTTTTGAAATTAAAACCGTTTGAAGGACATTTGATTTTCCTTGTCTCCTGTGTGGTTTTTATTTATTTTTTTAATGACTTTGTGGGTATTGTCTATTGGCAGGATCATTTTTATAATTCTTTTTCCCGCAGGAGCCTGGAAAGCATCGCACCTTTTAGATCAGTAGAAAATGGGTGCAATGTCAGACTCCTGCAGACCCTCAGTAGAACTGTCTGCCTCTACCTTCCGCACGGGCAGACAGTTACTGAAAAGCGGGAAGATCAATGAGCTATGAAAATGCTCACCAGTGCCCTCAGTTCATTTTGAGAATTACAAGCGGTCTGCCATAATAGCAGACAGTAGTTTGTAGTTCACTCATTCACAGAACTGTGTATGAATGACGCGGCTGTGTAGGTGGAGCAATGTCCATATTCCCATCGCACACATTCCTGGAATGAGCTCTCAAAAATCTTGAAGCATTAGCCTCAGTCAGGGACTTTGCC
Organism: Glandirana rugosa; assembly: GCA_018402905.1. Lineage (NCBI taxonomy): Eukaryota > Metazoa > Chordata > Amphibia > Anura > Ranidae > Glandirana > Glandirana rugosa. The sequence continues at coordinate 356,671 of BLSH010063818.1, forward strand.
TGCAGGGTCTCATGACAAATAACACTTTGCTTATAGCCAGGCTTTCCTTTAGCTTTTTAGCTGCCTCCTTAGACATCATTAAATGAAATAAGGAAGATTAAATATGCAAACACTCATTTTAAGGGAAAGCAGGAGCAACCAAGAAGCTACAGGGTCTATTGATTCGACAGGCAAGATGGTTTTCTGTGTATTTTATTGCTATATTGCTTTTGTGATGGCTTATGTTAAAGTATGTATACACTCTTTCCACATTATCTGTATGTAAAATTCTTAAAATAAAGTGTTAAAAAAAAAAAAAAAAAAATCTACAGGGTTTACCAATACCTGGAGGGGACGACCCCCGCAATCCTCTTATCCACCGAGAGGACAGGGATGGAGAAACCGTTAATACTATCAGGACCCACAAGGATAAGGGATGGAGAGGGTGTAGAGCTGGACGAAGGGTCCAGCAAAAAAAAGAAAAAAAGGGAGACAGAATAAATGGGATCCTGTGAATCTCCCTGCTAGACCAATAGTTAATGGTTTTGGCTCAGTTACATCTAGAGTAGGCCAATATCTTGGTCATTCCTTACAGATGAGCGTAGTTCATACTAAAGCTTATTTGAAAAATACCAAAAACCTTTTGAAAATGTTAAAGGAGGTAGTATTACCCAAACAGAAGTTTTTCTGGTAACAGCAGTTGTTTTATCATTATATACCATTATACAGCATGATGATGCACTGCTAGCTTTGAACTGGGCACTTAACCAAAGGGATGATCTACCGTTCATACAAAATGGCTTTAGAATTCTGCTTATCTCCTAACTATTTCTGGTATGACGGTAAATTCTACACCCAAAAGAGGGGTGTCGCGATGGGTGCAAAGTTTGCGCCTAGTCTTGCAAACCTCTTCATGAACGAGTGGGAGGACAAATTTATCTTTTGGGAAAAGGAGAGCTTCTCTTCTACAAACGCTTTATAGATGACCTGTCCATTTGCTCAGGTACAGAGAATTCTTTGATTGAAATCTCACGAGAGTTGAACACCAATACCCATAATATCAAATTGGAATTTCATTAGAGTGATGAACAGGTTAACTATTTGGATCTAACTATTATGAAACAAAATAATCAATTATGCACAAAAGACCTTTTTTTAAGCCTACAGATCGTAATGATTATCTCCTCGTGAGCATCGGTCACCGCCCATTGTGGTTGAGGATATACCAAAGGGGCAGTTTATGCATATTAGGAGAAATTGCTCTTCAGATGCTGATTACTATGCCCAATCACAGATAGCTAGAGGTTCTTTGAAAGGGGGTATACCCCTCAACAGCTAGATAAAGTGTTCCAAGATGTAAGCTCAGTCACACAGGAATACTGTTTAGCAGAAAAAAATTAAATCTACTGACCCTAGACATGAATGTGGGTGGGGGGGGGGGGTTATTAGCAATTGCCACGAACAATACAGAGGTCGAATCAATTTTTAAGAAACCTCTGGGAATTTTAAAAATGGATAGGATTTTAAATAAGGTCCTTCCAGAGGAACTCCCCTTTATATATAGAAAAAATCCATCCTTCGGTGACCGTGTGGTTAAAGTGTTAAACCCTCCGTCCAGACCTCAAATGTTCTGGGACAGAACGGGTTTCAATGCATGTAGAAAGTGCAGGGCCTGCCAGAAAGTGAACAGACATTAGAGGTCTAGCTCGATTTTAGATCAGGGCAGGGAATTTGTAGATTTACAAGAAATAAATTCTTTAATCTCACACACAGTATATGCCCTGGAGTGCCCGTGTGGGCTGATGTATATTGGCAGAACCAAAAGAGCCCTGAGCAAGCGTATCTCTGAACATATAAAGAACATTAGTAAAGGCTTTAAGGATCTGAGTGTCGCTGCATTTTAGACGCAAACATCAGAGACCCTGCAGGACTAAAATTTTGGGGTATTGCTAAAATCTACCCAGTGTGGAGGGGTGCTAATTTGGTATGGGAACTATCCAGATGTGAGACCAAATAGATGTTCCTTACTAATACAATAAGCCCTAATGGAATGAACATGGAACTTGATGTGAATTGCTTTATAAGCGATTACTGATTTATTTAATAGCATTTGTAGTATTGAATTTATTGTGTGAATTTTGTACTCTGATTTTATTGTATTGGTTTTTTTAATTAATTGGATTTGACTGTTTAATTATTTTCTATTGTAAAGTTTGATCCAAGTAACAAAAACTGCACAGTTCAATTTAACCTGTATGGTAAGGTGATAAATTTAGTATATATATTGTTTGAACATCATGTATTCAGGTACGTTTGAACCGGAACACATGCAGTGATTGTAAAGGTTAGTGTAGTATAGGGTTGTCCCGATACCACTTTTTTAAGACCGAGTACAAGTATCGATACTTTTTTTCAAGTACTCGCCAATACCGATTACCGATACTTTTTTTAAGGTCATGTGACAGTGGCACAAATATTTTATTTTATTTTTTTTTTTACAATTTTATTTTTTTATTATTTTTTACAATTTATTTACCTATTTATTTATTTCGTCAAAAACAA
>BLSH010063818.1:364112-380332 GCA_018402905.1 Glandirana rugosa
CACACCAGTTTTTATTTGCCTAGTGCAAGGAGTAGACCTGGTTCCCTTTGGGATCTGCGGTCTCCTTAAGATTCATCTAAGGAAGACTGCTATCAAGAAGCTGGCTGGTGGTATAGAGGATATCTCGAATCCTAATCTTTCCCCAGTCCGGCCGACTATGCGATCCCCCTTAGGGGACCCACCGCATAGCGCCCGTTCCGTGCGGGCGGCCAGTGGCTAAAACCCACTAGAGCCCAGTGACTGGTTCGCCTGTCCAGTGGCCTGGCCAGCAGCATGCCTCCTTGCGAGGAGGTAGGTCTGCTCCGGGTGGCTACCCGCTGCGCCCGTCGGATTGGTGAGTGAACCCCTCTTCCGCCCTAGAGGCATGGAGAGTGGGCACCTGGGCAGCTCTGTGGTGGCCAGCCGGTGGGGGTCTGTTAGAGGCCTCCCCCCCCACTCCCCCTCCCCCCCTCAATCCCCCGCAGGCACCTTTGCACTAACCGTTCGAATCTGCACCGACCGTCAGGAGCAATGTGTTAGGTGGGTCGTGCCCATTGGATTTTGGAGCAACGCTCGTTCATGGTCGACCGCATGTGTGTAATGGCAGCGTCCATTGTTTGAGAACCATGTGGTTTCCAGCCTGCTCTCTGGTGGCCTCCAGTGGTCGATTGGGAGAACTGCAGTCCTTGTGCAGGAAGTCCTTAAAAACGGGTGTGGGCTTCCGGTTTTTGCTTAGACAGCATGGTTGACACACTGTAACAAGCTCCTGACGTGCAGCAGTTCATGGGCATTGCTCTTCGGTTGAAGTGCTGAGGCATCAAACAGCAAGTATAGCTGGCGCTTCCTGGGTGCCGGTAGCGGTGGGTGTAATCCGCCCGGGTCTCCCTGGCTGATTTGTGGGGTAGAGGTGGTGGTTACACAGTGGGGGTGCCGGGCTGAGATGTCAGAGGCCGGCAATTCTATGGCAGGTTTACCTGCAGATCTACAGTCCACCCCAGGATCATTTGTGTCCTTGGAACAGCTGAGGGCGGTGTTTGGGGAGTTCTTTCCCTGGGCAGGGGTGCCCGTTCCGAGGGGCCCCCAGAAGCGCCCACCCCCTCCTCTTTCCTCAGGGGAGGATTCAGATCTAGAAAGCGCCTCAGTGGTCACACCTGTGGATCTTTCAGAGGGTGAGCCGCCCTCAGAAGGCGAAGAGGATCAGGAGGCTCCTAGTTTAGCTCCTATAAAGCGATGGTGGAAGCACTGATCATTGATATTCGCGACTCTATGCGACTGGACCAAACAGGGGAGTCGCATGAGTCCGCATATGTTTGTGGACCGCTTAGACCCCCTAGGTCCCCTAGGGCTTACCCTTATGATCAGGTGTTTGAACAGGCAGTGTTCAAGGAATGGCGGAAGCCACCAAGTTCCTTGACTTTGCCTAAAAGCTTTGCTGTTCGCTACCCCTTTGAGGAAAGCTTTACTAAGAGATGGGCTTCCCCGGTGGTGGACCCTGCAGTGGCTGGTGTGAATAAGGCAACCACCATCCCCTTGGAGGGGTCTCCATCCTTTAAAGAGGCGGCCAATCGCCGCACAGAGACAGTATCTAAAGCACTATTCTTGTTGGCTGGGTCAGCCATGCGGCCGGCGCTAGCAACTGCTATGGTGGCACAGTCTCTTCGCGAGCACGCTGCCGCTCTGTGCACTAGTTTGTCTAGTGAGTGTGCACAGGCTGAGGTACAGTGGATGCAACATTTGGAAGAAGGTCTCCGCTACATATGCCATGCAACTTTGGACCTTCTTCCCATATTGTCAAAAAAAAATTTTTTTGTTTTTTTTCAATTGTTATCAGGCGGATGCTGTGGCTCCGCTCTTGGTCGGGCGACCAGGCTTCAAAGAAAGCTCTGGCAGACCTGCCCTTTCAGGGAGAGCATCTGTTTGGCCCACAATTGGATAAAAATATTAAGGATTTACAGGAGGGAAGAGTGCTTTCCCTCCAGAGCCGAAGTGGCGAGATCACCGTCGTAGGCAAGGTCCTGTCTCTTCTGGTCAGAAGAACGTTTTTCGAGCGCCCAGCCCAGCGGGGCATAAGCCCGAAAAAGCGGAGGACAAGTCTGCCTCCGCATGATGGGTGGCCCCCACCCGCCTCAAGGGTGGGGGGCCGGTGTCTGGGGGTTGCAAGCAGCTCTCTGCCCCCAGAAAAGTCCTTCCTCTCAAACGGGAGGCTTCCGCAGAAGCGTCAGGAGGCGCCTCTAGGCGCCAGTCAGGCGCTCACCAGACAGAAGTCATCTTGAACGCCGGCTTGCCGGCTGGAGTACCTGGGTCTGATGCCGGACACGGTACAGGCTGGGGTGTTCCTAACACCGAGCAAGCTTCTAATGCTTTAAGCAGGGCGAACCCTGTGATCGCGCCAGTGGTTCTCCTTACGGTTCTGTATACGGGTGTTGGGGCTCAGGAGGTCGACTTGCGAAGCTATACCTTACGCCCAGAACACTCGGCTCCTGCGGAAGGCAATTTAGTCGCGGTGGGACAAATCTCCTCTATCCCTGGACAGGCCGATCAGGTCGGAGTGTCAGTCCCGGGGACTCTTCGTTTGGGGGATTCAGGTTCCGGCCCTAAAATGGGGGAGAAGTTTTCTTCCCCTCAATTGGTCGATGTAGGTACCGGAACTGAGAGCGATCAAGCTCTGACTGTCCCGTGGGACAGTAGGGCTGCGCCGCCCGGTTCTGGTTCAGGCGGTCAATGCCACGGAGGTGGCGTACGTAAACTTAAGGGAAGTTAAGTCTGCAGCTACACTTTTTGTAGCTGTTGACTTTTAACAATCGGACACTCACCTGTTCCACGCTCCAATGATGCGGCCACCCGAAGACTCGCTCTTCTCCCCCTCCCCTCAGCGGCGCCGGAACCACAAGTGTGGGCACCCGGCTTTAAAGCAGGGCACGCACTGCACGAGACGCATTGTGAATGGCCTGTGTATCTTCTGGGACCTGTGACGTGTCCCAGAAGATCGCCGGGTGGGAGGGGAGGAACTTCCTTTCCGGTTCTGCGGCGCCAGAAGAGGAAGTGGGCCCCCCCCCCCAAAAAGGACATGCCAATTGTGGCATGTCAGGGGGTCACCTTCCCTTAAAGCGCAAGTTCCACTTTTTGGGTGGAACTCCGCTTTAATGACAGAAGTGGTATTGGTGCAAGGCCAATATGGCATCAATATTTAACCACTTACCAACTGGAAGGTTTTGCAGCTTTAGGACCAGAGCACTTTTTGCGATTCGGCGCTGTGTCGCTTTAACTGACAATTGTGCGGTCGTGCAACGTTGCACTCAAACAAAATTTTGCGTCCTTTTTTTCCCCACAAATACAGCTTTCTTTTGGTGGTATTTGATCGCCTCTGCGTCATTTCTTATCGCCGCTATAAACAAAAGAAGAGCGACCATTTTGCAAAAAAAACCAAATTTCTTACTTTTTGCTTTAACTCAAATCCAAAAAAAAATATATAAAAAAACATTTTTTTCCACAGTTTTTGACCGATTTATAGAATTCCTCATATTTGCGATAAAAAAAATTGCAATCGGCATTTATTGATTGGTTTGCGCAAAAGTGGCCGCGTTTACGGATGGTGAGAATTCATTTCTGGGGTTTTTATTTATTTATTTATTTTTTTACTAGTAATGGCGGTGATCTGCGATTTTTAGCGGTACTGCGATTATTGGGGCGGACATGTCGGACATTTTTGACACTTTTTTGGGACCAATGACATTTATTCAGCGATCAGAAATTTAAATGTCCACTGATTACTGTATAAATGTCATTGGCAGTGAAGGGGTTAACCTGGGGGGGGGGGAGAGCTAGGGGTTAACTGTGTTCCCTGGGTGTGTTCTTACTGTGGGGGGGTTGGGCTAACATGGGCATGAGAGATCTAACTGATCCCAGTGACAGGGATCAGTAGATCTCTCATACCCCACTGACAGAGCAGGGAACCGCCATGTTTACATCGGCGGTTCCCCGTTCTTTCCCTGTAGCCGCTAATCGGCGGACATCGGGTCCGCGCAAGCCGCGGGCACACTCCCCAGGAGTGCGGCGGGTGCGCCCTCTGGTGGCTAAATGCAGATCGCCGCTTATTTACGGCGATTCGCGCAGGGCTCCCCCACTGCCGCCGTAAAAAGACGGCGCGCGGTGGGGAACCGGTTAACCACTTTCCGTTCACACAATGTCATAGGACGTCGCAGACTGGTATCATTCAGATATCGTCTTTTACAGCCGGCGATTCCCTGCACCGCAAGAACAATCATAGCAGCTGAACTGCTTGAGCGTTCTTAGAGGCGGCGGGAGGGGACATCCCTCCCGGTGCTTCTACCCACTCACCCATGCGATCGGTGAGCTGGAGAAGGAATCGGCCAGCGCCGGATGTTGACCATAGAGATTCCACTGGGCCAGATGGTCCCCAGAGGTCTCTGACCTTTCGCTGGGCTTCATGTTATGATGTCACGCCTGGCCTCTGCATTTGAAAATATGACTAGAATTACTTACACCATTCCTCTGGTATGGAGATTTGGTTGTCACCGTGGTGTACTGTGCTTTCCCTCTTGCACTGAAGCTGGTGTTGGGTTAATTTGTCCCCTCTAAGAAAAGATTGCTTCAGTTATACAAGCGCTGCTTGTGGACCATTCTATGTATGTATATATATTTGCTGATCGAACAAATAGTGCTGGCTGCTTTTGGACTGTTTTTTGAAAATATGCCGCTGCCTTGGCTGGGCAAGCGAAAATCGTGGTGGTTTTTTTTTTTAATTATATAATTTCTGCCTTCCCAGGTTAGAATCAAGATCTGGGGACCTAGACTCCAGATCTCACTGTAAAGAGGGCCCGTCATGCCCTATTCCTATTACAGGGGATGTTTACATTTCCTGTAATAGGAATAAAAGTGATAAAAAAATTTAAAAAAAAAGCGTCAAAATAGAAAAAAGTAAATACACAACTTTAAAAAAATTAAAGCACCTCCGTCCTGTGCTCACTCACAGAAGTGAACGCATGAGTAGGTCACGTCTGCATATGTAAACGGCGTTCCAACCACACGTGATATCGCCACAAACGTTTGCACGAGAGCAATACTTCTAGTACTAGACCTCCTCTATAACTAAACAGGTAATCTGTAAACAAATTTTTTAAAGCGTTGCCTATGGGGATTGGTAAGTACCAAAGTTTGGCGCCATTCCACGAGTGTGCAATTTTAAAGCGTAACATGTTGGGTATCTATTTACTCGGCGTAACATCTTTCACTTTATGCAAAAAAAAAAAAAAAAAAAAATATTGGGTTAACTTTACTGTGCTGGACACGGGAGGGACTGTCCGTGTAGCTGGAAGTGCTCTGGGGTCTCTGCTCACAGTCTGCAATTATCACTATAGTACTGACAACCTCACCACGGCTCCATTTCCACTAGTGCAACTTTGCACACATAAAGTGGCATGACAAGTCACAGCCCATTGATTTCAATGGCACCCGCTCCAATCTATGCTAATTTGAAAATCAACGACTTTGAAAAGATACATGCAACTTTTGATCCAGAGAGTGTAATGATGGATCAAAGCTGCACTCAGTCTCACTCTAAATCGCGCAACTTTGGGGTCACAATAGTGGAAATGTGACTTGTCATGCGACTTTGGACACAAAGTCGCATAACAAGTCACAGTCCATTGATTTTAATGGCACCCGTTCCCATCTATGTGATTTTGAAAAGGTACCTGCACTACTTTGATGCGACTTTGATCCAGAGAGTAAAGTTGAATCAAAGCTCCACTCAAAGTTGCACTTTAGCCTTAGGCTACGTTTCCACTAGTGCGACTTTACACACTCTGGATCAAAGTCGCATCAAAGTAGTACAGGTACTATTTCAAGGTTGCTGATTTTTAAAGTCGCATAGATGGGAACAGGTGCCATTGAAATCAATGGGCTGCGACTTGTCATGCAACTTTGGACACAAACTCACATAAGTCACACTAGTGGAAATGGAACCTTAAACATATTACTCGCATATAATGAGCAATAGAAATCGATCTGTATCCTTCCAAACTTTTAAAAATGTTCCTTTTGTACCCCATTTCTTTCATATTTCTTCCCCAGCTCCCTCCGCCGTTCACAGCAGCTTGGCGTGTACTACACAGTGCCCATCACAGCTTATCACAGTGCCAAGCAGAAACAACCACATGGTTCTGCACTGTAGAAAATCTGCACCATGTTGAATTGTAATCTATCTCACAGTTTCTAACAAACATAACATATTTATAAAGCCTGCTCTCCTCTCTCTCAGGAGAAGCTGCCAGCCATAACGAAGCTAGGAAGACCGGAGATCATGTTCTGTGAAGGATGGGGGATGGGCTAGGCAGGTCTAGGCATGCCTGTCTAAGAACCACTGACAACCTTTTCAGGAAGTGAAAGACACCTTGGCAAATTCAGATAAAGGAAGATAGCGTTGTCGGTAAAGAACAGGAAGAAGCTGATTGTCTGGCTTAGATAAGACTTTTTAAGCTAAACAATCAGCTAGCCAAAAAATGAATAATGTCAAAGATAAAGATATTTAACATACTATTAGTAGGAAAAAAAAATTGACTGGAATTACCCTTTAAGTATGTCTACAATTTCCATTTTGGCATCCAGCACTGGTATGTCATTAGTAAATACAATTAGCAACCCTGCAGTCCTTACTTCCCTGGTCCAGGATTAGAAAACATGGGGCGCCACAGAGTCTACATCAGATTCCCCCCCCCCCCCCGTTGTGTCACTCCATACACCCTTAAAGCGGAGTTCCACCCTAAAGTGGAACTTCCACTGGTTGCATTCCTCCCCCCCTCAGGTGTCACATTTGGCACCTTTCGGGGGGGAGGGGGAAGAGGACACCTGTCTTTAGACAGGTGTCCTTTTCCACACTTCTGGGAGCTCTGGCCGGCGGACACGGCCGCTGACGTCAGAAGCCCGGCTCCCTCCTCCCTGCTCGCTCTGCTACTGGCCGCCTGGCCAGTAGCAGAGCTCGCGCATGCGCGGTAAGGTGCCCGGCGTGAAGCTGTACTGCTTACACGTCCGGGTTCCCTTACCCGCGATGGAGGCGGCTGCACCCGTCCCCCGATCCGAAGATCGGCGGCGGGTGCCGACATCGCTGGAGTCCAGGACAGGTAAGTGTCCTAATATTAAAAGTCAGCAGCTACTGTATGTGTAGCTGCTGACTTTTAATTTTTTTTTTTTAGCCCGGACCTCCGCTTTAACTCCCTCATAGTGTATGGTAGGCATGCACAGTACAAGGTCTGAAGACCATATTATTTATTTATATAGCACTGACAAGTCTCACATAGGACAGAAATGAAGCGTGCGATCATGCCATTTCTGCTGCTCCTGATAATACACAGGTGTACAGATACGGTTATATATATAATGACAAGTTTTTTACTTATCATGAAATCCATTTGCTGCCTTTTTGTGTGGATGGGGGAATCTGTTTTTTTTGTTTTTAGTACAGACAGCTGGCTGATGGAAAAAAAAACTGACACTGTGTGGCCAGCTTTATTTAGATGATTGGCTTGTACTGCCACGTACAGCTACCTGGACCCTGGAAAACATACACGTTATTAGCCAGCCCATTATAACCCCTCCCACTCCCAGCATGCTTTAGTTTTGTAGAAAAGCAGTGCTAGTATTGGATCAAAAACTGGTTGGGAACGGTGTCCCTTAATGCAGTAGTTCTCAACCTCAGTCCTCAAGTACCCCCAAAAGGCCATGTTTTGGGAATTTCTCTTAGATATAATAGTTCTCCAAAATACCAAGCCATTGACTCTGATTAAAACACCTGTGCAAGATAAAGGAAAACCTGCAAACATGGCCTGTTGGGGGTACTTGAAGACTGAGGTTGAGGACCACTGCCTTAAAGAACTCCAAGTTCATGGGAAGTACAAAAATTGTGTTTTCTTTCTCATTAACCACTGGCCAACCAGGCCTATTCTGACACTTCTTTACTAAAAATCTGTAATTTTTTTTTTTTTTTGCTAGAAAATTACTTAGAACCCCCAAACATAATAAATAAATATATATATATATATATATATATATATATATATATTTTAGCAGGGGTGGTCTGGTGGTCATTGCAATTTTTTATGTCTTTGAAGAGCTGAAACAGCCAGATTCAAATCTTATGGAGTGAGAGGTGGTTGTACAGGAGGAGCCACATGAGAGACACCCTGTAGAAAAAATTTGATTCATGAATGGGCTGAGAATTACCCCTTGATGGAGGTAAAAACTTCTTTCCTTGCACCAAGCAAAGTAAGCAATGGTAGACTTTGCAAGGGGTAGACTTCTTCGCTTTAAAGATGATTGGTATTACGGAGTTATCTTTCTTTCCAGGTATGGGCTTTGACAGCCATGTCGGTAATGCCAGTGCTTGTGAAGCAGGGTGCTTGGGATAGGAGATCTAGAGGAGCCCACAGGGTGCTAGAAGATACAGTAGATCAGATTGGAGTACCACATCCGCTTGGGCCAGTTTGTAGCTTTGAGGATGCGCTGCATCTCAATCCTGTGGTGAACGTGAGGAAGGAGTTTAAGAGGAGGAAAGGTATAGAGCAGGATGTATTGATTCCACAAAGTCACCAGAGTATCACTGCATCCGTAAACAAACCTGTCCAGATTGTTACTAAATCTAGAGGCCAGGAAGTCCACATCCAGTGTCCCTCACCTGTGACACATGTCCTGAAACACTTTCAGTTGTAGAGACCATTCGCCCATGTCCAGGCACTGTTGGCTGAGGTAGTCTGCCTGCCAATTGTCCATGCCTGGAATTTGAATCATGGACAAGGCTGCAATATGAAGTTACATTAGTTAAGTGAGTACACCCCTCACATTTTTGTAAATATTTTATTATATTTTTTCATGTGACAACACTGAAGAAATGACACTTTGCTGCAATGTAAAGTAGTGAGTGTACAGCTTGTATAACTGTAAATTTGTTGTCCCCTCAAAATAACTCAACACACAGCCATTAATGTCTAAGCCACTGGCAACAAGCGTGAGTACACCCCTAAGTGAAAATGTCCAAATTGGGCCCAGAGTGTGAATATTTTGTGTGGCCACCATTATTTTCCAGCACTGCCTTAACCCTCTTGGGCATGGCGTTCACCAGGTTGTCACTGGAAATCTCTTCCACTGCTCCACGATGACATCACAGAGCTGGTGGATGTTAGAGACCTTGCACTCCACCTTCCGTTTGAGGATGCCCCACAGATGCTCAATAGGGTTTAGGTCTAGAGACATGCTTGGCCAGTCCATCACCTTTACCCTCAGCTTCTTTAGCAAGGCAGTTGTAGTCTTGGAGGTGTGTTTGGTATCATGTTGGAATACTGCCCTGCGGCCCAGTCTACAAAGGGAGGGGATCATGCTCTGCTTCAATATGTCACAGTACACAAATCAGTCATATAGTATGCATGAATTACACCACCATATAACAAGCAGTGCTATAAATATGTGATAAAAGTGAATTAGACCCAACATGGGTTAACAGTCCACTTGGCACAGTTGATAAGAAGAAAACCATATGTCCTTATAGAATTGCTGCTGTTTATCAAGCATTGTCCCAGTTCGCCACCTTCACCACACCACGTGACATTCGGGGTTACCCCCTATGCGGACAGACTCACTGGATAGAAATCAAAATACAGCCGTTAGGACAAATCACACTGCTTGGCTGCAGATCATTATATACCTCCAGAAATCCCAGTGTGTCACAAGCAGTAACCTGTCTATACTAGTGGTTCTCAACTCCTCCACTTGCCCTGGCCTCTAGGTTACTGCTTGTGACACACTGGGATTTCTGGAGGTATATGATGATCTGCAGCCAAAGTGGAAAAGGACTCCAGTGGCAACCCATTAAACTCTGGTGAACTCTGTGCCCAAGAGGGTTAAGGCAGTGCTGAAAAATAATGGTGGCCACACAAAATATTGACACTTTGGGCCCAATTTGGACATTTTCAGCTAGGGTGTACTCACTTTTGTTGCCAGCGGCTTAGACATTAATGGCTGGGTGTTGAGTTACTTTGAGGGGACAGCAAATTTACACTGTTATACAAGCTGTACACTCACTACTTTACATTGTAGCAAACTGTCATTTCTTCAGTGTTGTCACATGAAAAGATATAATAAAATATTTACAAAAATGTGAGGGGTGTACTCCTTTTTTGTGAGATACTGTATATCCAGCTTAGAATTATTTCTATCTCTCTTTCTGCAATGAGTTTTTGGGTTCCTTAATAATGCTTTATGTAACACCCTGCTAAGGCGTTGTCCCAATGGCTCCTGATTGACTTTCCAATTGGGGTGTCTGGTATTATAGAAACAGTCATATTGCTCAGCGCTCCAGAATGTTGTTCAGGGGACGTGATTCCTCTGGCAACTAATTCCGTACCATCGTGGTGTCTACGACACTTTCCCAGGCCTTTCCAAGACAACAGGAGGAAAGATTTCCCCAACTCCAGAGCTGGATTCTTCAGCCACCAGGCCAGAGATAGCATGGACTTTGGTGTCAGGCAAGTTGGCTTGTCTAGGCTGAACTGATTTGTACCACAATGACCTAATACTGGTTGAACCTGTCTGGAATGGAACTAAGAAAACAGCATTGCCTCAGAGGAGGCTGCCATCAAGCCAAGAAGTCTCACGCAGAAGAGTCTGAGTCAAGTTATGAAGAGCCAAAAGGTTTTCTTGCTAAAGGAAAACCTTGGTTCGAGTGTTGCCTGCGATGAGACCTAGATTTTCCAAGTGGCGTCAGTTCCAGCTCTTCTGATGGCTCAGGATTCAGCTAAACCGGTTTAGGGTCTAGCTTGGCCACATTACATTGTCAATCATTACTTGTGCCATCTGTTCCCTCAAGAGGAGATTGTCCACGTATCCCACTACTACTATTTATTCCTAATTAAAATCTAGAAAATAAAAATATATTTATCTGAATCTGTTTAGGAATGGAAGTCCTATCTTAAGAAAAACTAGACTACAACAGCTAAAAGACATCAGGTGTGGAACTGAGACATCACCCAAACAAATGAGAAAAGGCTATGGGACGCAAAAGTGTTGTGGGGATAAAGGACCCGTGGACTCAAGAGGTTAATAAAGAAGAAATGGTCAAAAGGTATTAGTACAGCTAGTACTGACAGGTGATTACTATAAACAAATGTACTCCTGTACAATCACAATCCGTGTCTATACCATTTACCACTATCAAAACCACGTGATATGTGTTTTTATAGGTTGCTGCTACCATTTATAAGTGTTCTTCACACCTCCTTGCAAGCGTCTATAAACCAAAATAGTGTAGCGCCACCTCACAAAAATGTAATCAATGAAAAAATATAATAAAATATATACAGATATATGAAAAATGTTTTTGTATAATACAGTCTCTGGTGTGCTTTATAATTTTACTTTTTTCCAAATTAATATGTTTCCACTCCTGATCAAATCCTCACGTGTCACCAGCATCCACACCATTCGCTCACCTCTGTCAGACCTATACATTATTATACATCCAGTAATGCATTTCCCCTTTAAGAGTGGGGTCATTCTCCTCCTTTTGCGCCTGCTGGGATCCCCTCTTTCTTCTTATGGTTTCTCTCCAATACTCTGATGACTTACACAGATGAGTCTGGATGCATTCCTCTTTGTTTAATCAATATGCTAAAAGAGAAAGGAGGACATCCCCATAGTGCATCACTTTATTCTAATCACACTCCTCTTTTTTATTAAAACTCAAAATGCACTCACATATTACTGTGCACTACAGGTCTCAGCATGTACAGTTAATAACTAGGGTATACTGGCCCCTTTAAGATGTCCATGCGGCCATGCTCCCAATAAACAACAGCTTAATTTCCTTCCCAAGATACATGATTTCACCAGCTCCACCCCTTACGTGTTACACCAATTACATGGCTTCATCAGAGGACCTCTGTGGAGAGTCTTGACTACTTAATTGATAACCAGCTAAGTTACAGCAAGTTGTTTGGCAGCAAAATTATGTAAATGCAAGCTGTGGCTGTGGGTTTGTTTATTGATAATTCCCTGCAGCCCTGTGATCTACAAGCAGAACTGATCTATACAGCCACCCAACACTTTTACACCCTGTGCTGCTCTATCCATGTGATCTTCCCTTCTTGCTATCTGCCATCTCCCAGGGTTCCAAGTCCCTGAACTCATCTTGCTTTTCTTGCCACTGGGAGATAAGAACCAATCCAGGAGGCTTCTGAATGGCAGGGCAGGAGGAGATAACAAACTCCTGTTTCCATCTCCCCAGTGTAAAGTGACCTCAGAGCCCTCAGCTTTAAAAATTTCTGAGTCTAATGCCCCGTACACACGATCCGAAAATCGGACGGAAAATACCGCTTTAGAAGCGGTCGTACGATAATCGGATCATTAGTACAGAGCTTTCGAGAGCCGATCACGATAGTTCATCCGATGTTTTCCGTCCGGACAAGATCGGACATGCAGGAAAAATTTTCTCGCGCGGTGCCCGATCGTACGATTTTCGTTTCATCAGTACAGCTGTCGTTCAAAAATGTAATACAAATCCACTGCAACACATCACATCGCTTCCGATTTTTTATTCTGTCATGCGAGAATTTTCGTGACTAAAGTAAACTCTTCCAATTCGATCTGAGATTAGCATGCGAAAAAAAACGGACGATCTGTCGTCCGATTTTCGGATCGTGTGTACGGGGCATTAGCCTTCAAAATTCTAGATGGTCGCCAGGTAAGCTGCTGATGAAGGATGCTCTCTGTTCGTATTCTGTAGTGGAGGCAGAGGCGACATCATGGGTCTAGTTGACCTCTAACATCACTATAAAGGGGGTCTGTCACTGACTCAGCACTGTCACACAGCAGACATATTAGACCCCTTGTGATAGCGTTGTCATTAAAAAAAAAGGAAAATTGTATACAAAAATTGAAATATAATATGCAAAATACAAACCCCCCCACACACCTCAACCTTACACACATAGCTCAGCTATGTAGACCATGTCCTCCTTTTTCCAGGAACTAAGGATTCTTTCAAAGAAAGCTTTACTTGTTTGAGAATAGTCAAACATTGATATTGTTCTGAATATCTCTCTATGTTCGCAAGTTTATGAAGTTAGTAATTACCAAAGATGCGTCCCGAAAAGGTGTAACAATATTACATAAAAATACAGCATAACCAGACAGGAAAATGTTCATCCCAGTTCTCGCAACTATTAACATGAACAAAACACTATTTTTTCTCATGGCTAATGTCCAGGTGAGCTAAAAAATCTAGTATTCATGGAGTTTAATAATGTTGGAACATCCAGACATCTAGGGGAAAGGTTGCTGGGTATTTAAGCTGCATAAAAATACATGTCACAGCCAGCTCTGGTGATTACCATTCTGCAAGGCTATCCCTGGAGCAGATTATTGCTTTCAAATCATCTACAGATATTCTGATTTACAGAAACAAGACAAATAATTTAGTATACAATAAATGGTGCTGTGCTGCTTAAATATATGCAAAAGATCGCTGTGGATAATGTGCAAAAACAAGGTGCTTAAACCCCATCCTGCCAGCTGCCTTCTGGCCCTTTAATGGTTCTAAACGCTAGGAGGCAGGCATTCTGGTCCTGTGACTGCCGTGACTGGCTGTCACAGCAGTCACATGTTTGGGAAACTCCCAGTGGCTAGTATGCATCAGGAGCTTTCCGGTAACTGCCAGCTATCATGCTGGGAGAACGCAGGGAGCGTGCTCTCAGTGTGGTAAGTGTTTTAAGCAGGGCTGCACATATGCTGCCACTCAGCATGAAGGTCCACACACGAGAGGCCGCATATGTGCGTTTGGATGGCGTGAAGAGTTAAATATGTGAAAAAACTCACTGTTAGTATGGCGCAAAACAAGCAATGATAAATTGTGCCAATATGTAAAAATTTATGAGCTCCTCTGGGGGGTACAATAAATACCAATGAATAATTAATCATAAGGTATTAATGATAATTAAAGCGTGCAAGTCAAATCATACAAGTGCTACAGTATATTATAAAAGACAAAGTGAATGAAGGTAAGCAAAGTCTAATGCATATTTCCAATACTCCAATATAGTTACAGTATCTCACAAAAGTGAGTACACCCCTCACATTTTTGTAAATATTTTATTATATTTTTTCATGTGACAACACTGAAGAAATAACACTTCGATACAATGTAAAGTGTAAGCGAGTGTACAGCTTGTATAACAGTGTAAATTTGCTGCCCCCTCAAAATAACTCAACACACAGCCATTAATGTCTAAACCGCTGGCAACAAAAGTGAGTACACCCCTAAGTGATGGCCAAATTGGGCCCAAAGTGTCAATATTTTGTGTGGCCACCATTATTTTCCAGCACTGCCTTAACCCTCTTGGGCATGGAGTTCACCAAAGCTTCACGGGTTGCCACTGGAGACCTTTTCCACTCCTCCATGAAAACATCACGGAGCTGGTGGATGTTAGAGGCCTTGCACTCCTCCACCTTCCATTTGAGGATGCCCCACAGATGCTAGATAGGGTTTAGGTCTGGAGACATGCTTGGCCAGTCCATCACCTTTACCCCTCAGCAAGGCAGTGGTCGCCTTGGAGGTGTGTTTGGGGTCATTATCATGTTTGAATACTGACCTGCGGCCCAGTCTCCGAAGGGAGGGGATCATGCTCTGCCTCAGTATGTCAGTACATGTTGGTATTCATGGTTCCCTCAATGAACTGTAGCTCCCCAGTGCCGGCAGCACTCATGCAGCCCCATACCATGACAATCCCACCACCATGCTTGACTGTTGGCAAGACACACTTGTCTTTGTACTCCTCACCTGGTTGCCGCCACACATGCTTGACGCCATCGGAACCAAATAAATGTATCTTGTTCTCATCAAACCACAGGACATGGTTCCAGTAATCCATTCCCTTAGTCTGCTTGTCTTCAGCAAACTGTTTGCAGGCTTTCTTTTGCATTATCTTTAGAAGAGGCTTCCTTCTGGGACAACAGCCATGCAGACCAATTTGATGCAGTGTGCAACGTATGGTCTGAGCTCTGGCAGGTTGACCCCCCACCGGGTGGTGTATTTAGGTTTTGTGCTGCCCTAGGGCTGACTAAACTCATGCACCCCCTAATTTAAACATGAGCCACCCGCGGAGACTGGCCTCGCGGGGTAAGACGTGCCTGAGAGATGTGTGGTCCCGGGGTACCCTGCCCGCCTCCGTAGAAATCGCGGGGTCGGTTGACCCCCCGTTGGACGCCCTGAGCTCCCACCAGGTCAGACACTTTCTCTCTACCCTACGGAAGGCTGGCTTCACCCCACACGACCTCACACCATTCGAATTAATGTGCGACTCGGGGGAACCTTCCAGGCATACCCTGGCAGCCATTTATAAGCTTATCTCCGTGACAGGGGGCGACACCATTCCTCCTTTTATTCGGCGATGGGAGCATGACTTGGGTAGGCAACTCACACCAGCCCAGACCGACAAGATACTTCTATTGGCACACAAATCCTCAATGGCGAGCCAATACCAGGAGGTGGGCTACAAGATACTTACCCGTTGGTACAGAGTGCCACAGGTCCTCCATAAGATGTACGGCTCTGTCCCAGACGTGTGCTGGCGCTGTGGATCAGAGGGCGGCTCTATGATACACATTTTTTGGTCATGCCCCGATCTAAAACCATTCTGGGACGATGTGACCTCCATACTGAAAAGTCTAACGGCTGTGGACCTGAAGGATGATCCGGCATTGGCTCTTTTACACTTGACAGAGATGCCTCTAAAAAAATATAAAAAGACCCTTACAATGCAGCTACTCAACGCGGCCAAGGTCTGTATACCGGCCTTATGGAAACAAACACAACCCCCAACCAAAGCTCTGTGGTTCTCCAAGATTAACCACATCCATCGTATGGAGGAGCTCTCCGCATCTCTGTCAGATACGGAGGAGCAGTTCAGGGACAAATGGAGACCCTGGAGATATTTCACTGGCACAGAGGACTACCTGGCTACCGGGCAGCGTCCTGATACTACTCTCATTTAGGTTATAGCTTGGTCTGACGCCTGAATTGTAGGTGGCTGTGGTGGCTCCCTCCCTGGGGGGTCCCTCTCCCCCCCCCCTCTCTCTCTCTCTCTCTTTTTTTTTTCTTCCCCCCCCTCGCTCCTGCAGGACTGGGTCACTCTCCTCTTAGTCCCCCCCCCCTCTCCCTGGGGGGTCCCTCCCTCGGTGGT
>BLSH010063818.1:380342-418653 GCA_018402905.1 Glandirana rugosa
GTCTGCCCTCTCGCTTCCTATACCCCCCCTCTCACAGCAATATTTCTCCTTCTTTCTTCTGGAAGCAATTGGCCTTAATCGGCCAGCTCACCAAAAAAAAAAAAAAAAATTTGGAATCTAGGTTTTTGTCGAAGCGAGGGTGCGGTGGGGACTCTACCTGGGCCCCTTGACCCGCACCGTTTGGTTGGCATCTACACTAAGGTACACAATTACCTACCTGGCAAGGGCTAGATATATGAATGGCCTCTGGGGGCCAGACTGGCGCGGTACATGGGGGTTTGCCTCACAATATATTTCATACTGTATTGCTTATAATATTATTTTTGAAGCGGACCCATGATATATTCCAGATAACCTAGCCAGAATGATTCTCTGTACAATATGTCACCCGCATTTGCGGGCTGTAATGTATGCTTTATGACTGTTAACGTTTGACTTAAATAAAGAATTAAAAAAAAAAAAAAAACATGAGCCACCCCTTTCTGTCAAGGCCACACCCCCTCCTGTTTAAGACCCACTTTAAATTTTCCAGTGGGGACACTAGTTCTGAGGGCCTTGGGGGTGGGGGGGGCAATGGATTGCCTTAAGAGATTTCCTCACACTTCCTGTTAGGCTATGGGACAGCACAACAACTCCTTGGTTGAGGCCCGCCGTCTGGGCCCCATGGGACGCCCGGGTCCCCTACATATGTATGGGCTGTCCCCCCCCTCCCCCCCGATGGCTGCCCTGCTGGTATTATCATACTGGCAGCAAGTGCAACTGCTTTATGGGAGTGCCAGCCCGGTTTGTCTCCTGGCCCAGTCCGCCCCATAAGACTGGCACTACACTAAAAGTGTAGTGCAAGCCGGCGGGGACTCTTTTCGTGCTGCCCCCCTGCAAAGTGCCGCCCTAGGCCTGGGCCTTGTTGGCCTAGGCCAGGATGCAGCGTTGCCCCCACCCCTTCAACCTCTGCAGCAATGCTGGCAGCACTCATATGTCTATTTCCCAAAGACAACCTCTGGATTGGACACTGAGCACGTGCACTCAACTTCTTTGGTCGACCATGGCGAAGCCTGTTCTGAGTGGAGCCTGTCCTGTTAAACCACTGTATGGTCTTGGCCACCGTGCTGCAGCTCAGTTTAAGGGTCTTGGCCATATTCTTATAGCCTAGGCCATCTTTATGTAGAGCAACAATTCTTTTTTTCAGATCCTCAGAGAGTTCTTTGCCATTAGGTGCCATGTTGAACTTCCAGTGACCGGTAAGACCCTCACTACCCTCCCTTCTAGACCGACAAAGCTGCTGTCTGCTGTGCTCCTTCATCCAGAGTGGGGGCACAAAAAAGAAAACAAATGAGGCCACCACATCTAATGATTGCTAAGCTACAATATATTACATTTTTGGTTTTGGGTTTAATACCGCTTTAATTGCTTGTCTAGAGGATTGCAGACCAGGCTCTATCACTTATCTTACAAACTGTTCCAACTGGCTCCAATGCTCTCCTCCTTTGCCTGAAGCTCCAATCTATGGGTGGAACTTTGGCGTCATCATGTACAATCAAGGGGTATTAACCCTCCCAGTTAGGAGGCTGGAATGTGACCAGAGCTGACACTTACACCTAGACACAGGGTAGCTGTGGGGCAACCCTTCGCTGTGCTGGAGGAAGCCTTCAGGAGCAAGGAGTAAAGTAAGCATTTTCTCCTTAATCCTCTGCCCCTCAACTAAAAGCATATAACCATTGCACCCAACTGCAGCGGTGGACTCTTTAATTTCCTGGAGTTAAGTTTTAATTTTAAAATCCTAATTCGCATAACTAGTTGTAGCAAAAAAACAAGTGCTACTGAAAAAATAGGACGAAGCGAAGTTCCACAATAAACTTTCCCACCGGGGAAACGTCTTGCCTAAGTTTATGAGGATCATTGGTGAGCGATATGGTTGCTTGTTTTTTTGTAGGCATTAATATATTCAAAATCCTATTCTGCTGGATGAAATTTAACAACCAGGCCTTTAACAAATCCCAAAGGAATTTTCTATAAATGAATGGGAGTGGCAGGTTTAATGTCAAGCCTGTTTTCTTGTGTAACAGGTGTATTGTCTAATGTTTCTTCTGCATTTATGACAGTTACAGGTGTACAATAAAACCCACAAGGTAGGGTACCCTATTGTGTACAATTCAATACAAGTGTGTCACTTGTTATCTGATAGCAACTTGTCTAAAATACTTTATGTAATGTGAGGATAATTCCACTGCATTCATTAAGCATGATCCTTCCTTTTGCCAGCATTGTCATCTCCTGACTCCTGACCTCAGTCTTTTTACCTTGACATAGCATAACAACATCCTTTCTCCAATACCCATCGGTATCTATGATCTGAAGTTATCTGAATTCATAGATCATCAGATCATGGTGTAATCTAGATAGTAACACAGTCGTTTCTGGCAAGATAGTACCAAAGTTGACTGCTGTATAAGCATGGTGTTCCTGTTGGAAGAGCAACAGCGTGGTTTCATATAAACTGACAATACTGTATGCATTATACCTATCTATGCAGCAGGTGGTGCTGCAGTGTTATAGTGTGTTATCTATGGTAAAGTAATCAGAGGAAGTATCTTGTTTGTTATTCAGTTCCTGTGTTTTTGTTCCATGAAAAAGATATCCTCCATGAAAGTAAAGTATTCTCTGAATACAACAAGCTTCCAAGTGCATGATTCAATAACCTGCTAATAGCTTATAAGCCCAGGCATTGGAGAGGATACCTAGCAGGCACCCAGGATGCCCAGGCACCCACACAGGCACTGGAAATCGAATACTGCAAATCAGTGAGTACTGTATACAAGCTGCTGAAACATGGCAAGCCACGTGTGACCATGTGAATGCTATGCTAGAGATCATAGAGCAGCTGCGGGCCATCGAAGAGGACATCAAATATAACCATATTGTTGCCCTGCTCCTCTGCAGCCTTCCAGAGACATATACTGCTCTTATTAATGTTTTAGAAACCAGATCCGAGTAGGAACTGATGCTAGAATATGTGAAAGGCAAATTAATTGATGAATATGACAGATGGAAAGAAAATGCACACCTTGATGACAAAGCTTTTAAAGCGGAAGTATACCCATTGATTTGATAGTGTCAAATAAGACATTCCGGCATGCTGGAAATGCTAAATGTCTCCTTGGTTGTGCTCTCAACCAAACTGTCAAACCATCCAATGGCTGGTGTCATAGTGGATCACATGTGCAGGATCATGACAGTTGCAGATTAAACAGAGGCTAAGATGTCAGCTTCCTTGGCTGAAAACGATAGGAGGGTTTACTCCCACTTTAAGATGTACAAATGCACAAAGTACAACAAAGAAAGCAAAGCCTGTTTTCGCTGTAAAAAGACCGGTCACTTAAAAAAAGACTGTTCTATCTGGAAAGTCGAGCAGCAAAAGCTAGAGCTATCTACAACAGAAAGAGTTAAAGCAGCCACAAAGGAAACTGCAGAATTTGAAAATCAGTTAAGGAAAGTGGAAAGATAGCGCTGGGCCTGTAAGGTTATCCTACTGGTATTGTTATCTTAAGGAATTGATGTTGGTGTAAATGTCCTGAGCACCTTTTTCCACGTTTGCTGTGTCCCCCACTTGGCTTCTCGCAAACTGCAAACCGGACTTCTTGTGGCTTTCTTTCAATAATGGCTTTCTTCTTGCCACACTTCCATAAAGGCCAGATTTGTGGAGTGCATGACTAATAGTTGTCCTGTGGACAGATTCTCCCACCTGAGCTGTGGATCTCTGCAGCTCCTACAGAGTTACCATGGGCCTCTTTGCTACTTCTCTGGTTAATGCTCCCCTTGCCTGGTGCATGACTAATAGTGCATGACTAATAGTTGTCCTGTGGACAGATTCTCCCACCTGAACTGTGGATCTCTGCAGCTCCTACAGAGTTACCATGGGTCTCTTTGCTACTTCTCTGGTTAATGCTCCCCTTGCCTGGCCTGTTAGTTTAGGTGGGCGGCAATGTCTTGGTAGGTTTGCAGTTGTGCCATACTCTTTCCATTTTTGGATATTTTTTTATAACCTAACCCTGCTTTAAACTTCTCCACAACTTTATCCCTGACCTGTGTGGTGTGTTCCTTAGCCTTCATGATGCTGTTTGGTCACTAAGGTTCTCTAACAAACCTCTGAGGGCTTCACAGAACAGCTGTATTTATACTAAGATATTTACACACAGGTGGACTCTATTTACTAATTAGGTGACTTCTGAAGGCAATCGGTTCCACTAGCTTTTAGTTAGGGGTATCAGAGTAAAGGGGGCTGAATACAAATGCATGCCCCACGTTTCAGATATTTATTTATAAAAAAAATTGAAAACCATTTATAATTTTCCCTTTACTTCACAATTATGTGCCATTTTGTGTTGGTCTATCACATAAAATCCCAATAAAATACAAGGGGTATGAATACTTTTTCAACGCACTGTATGTTAATACTCAAAGATTGCAAGAGGGGTCCAACCATTTGATGCCTGGGTGATTAAATTCAGTATGGTAGAAATAATTTTGTGCTCTACCAGTTCACCTCTGAAATTGTTTTCCGAAGAAACACTGATTTTAAAGAATTTGAATATAAGTATGTACTGTTCTGCTCTGTTTTGTAATTACACAGTTACATAGTTTGTGAGGTTGAAACAAGACACAAGTCCATCAAGTCCAACCTGTGTGTGTGCTTTTCTATCAATATTATATTGTATATCCCTGTATGTTGTGGTCCTTTAGGTGCCCATCCAATAGTTTTTTGAAATTATCTATGCTCCCTGCTGAAACCAATGGCTGGGTTTTTTTTTACATTCCCTTGTGCGGAAAAGTTTTATCCCTATTGTGGGGTCACCATTACTGTATTTGTACATTAAAACCATATCCCCTCTCAAGCGTCTCTTTTCCAGAGAGAATAAGTTCAGTGCTCGTAATCTTTCCTCATAACTAAGGTCCTTCAGTCCCTTAATCAGCTTTGTTGCCCTTCTCTGGATCCTCTCCAGTTCCAGCACATCCCTCCTGAGGACTGGTGACTAAAATTGGATGGCATACTCCCTTTTTAATGCATGTCAATATCCTGTTGGCTTTGCTTGCAGCAGCATGGCATTGCCTGCCATTACTGAGCCTGTCATCTACTAAGGCCCCTAGGTCCTTTTTCATCCTAGATTCCCCTAGAGGCTCTCCCCCTAGTGAGTAGTTTGCATTCATATTTTTGGCACCCAAATGCATTATTTTATATTTCTCTACATTAAACCTCATTTGGCAGGTAGTTGCCCACCCCATTTATTTGTCCAGATCTTCTTGCAAGGTTTCCACATGCTGCAGAGAAATTATTGCCCTGCATAGCTTAGTATCATCCGCAAATACTGAGATTGTGCTGTTTATCCCATCCTCCAGACCGTTTATGAATAAATTAAATAGGTTTGGTCTCAGGACAAAACCCTGGGGGACCCCACTCTCCACACCGGACCATATCGAGTACTCCCCATTTATCACCACCCTCTGAACTTGCCCCTGTAGCCAGTTTTCAATCCATGCACTCACCCTTTGGTACATGCTGACAGACCTTAGTTTGCACAGTAAACGTTTATGGGGAACTATATCAAATACCTTTGCAAAATCTAGATACACCACATTTACAGGCCTTCCTTTGTCTAGATGGCAGCTCACCTCCTCATAGAAGGTTAATAGATTGGTTTGGCTAGAACGATTCTTCATGAATCCATGCTGATTATTGCTAATGATACCATTTTTACTACTAAAATCTTGTATATAATCCCTTATCATCCTCTCCAAAAGCTTACATACTATTGACGTTAGGCTAACTGGTCTGTAGTTTCCAGGGATATATCTTGGTCATTTTTAAAATATTGGTGCTACATTGGCTTTTCTCCAATCAGCTGGTACCATAGCAGTCAGTAGACTGCTCGTAAAAATTAGGAACAATGGTCTGACAATTACTTGACTGAGTTTCTTGAGGACCCTTGGGCACAAGCCATTTGGTCCTGGTGACTTATTAATGTTAAGTTTTTTCAAGTCTATTCCTAGTTATATCCTCTGTCTAGCCATGACAGTGCCTCCTGTGACATGTCGTGAGGATGCACATTACAGCTTTGGTTACTGAAGCCCCCCGTTTAACTCATGAAGACTGAGGAGAAGAATATATTCAAAACCTTCGCCATCTCTCCATCCTTTGCAACCAGATTCCCTTTATCATTCTTTATGAGGCCAATACGATCTGACCCCCCTCTCTTACTATTTATAGACTTAAAGAATTTCTTGGGATTTTTCTTATTCTCCTCCTTTATGTGCCTTTCGTGTTCTATCTTAGCCGCCCTGATTGTAACCTTACATTTCTTATTGCATTCTTTGTAAAGTTGGAATGCTGACGGTGCTTTTATAAGCATTTTTACGTTGGAGTTAAGCCACCCAGGACTTTTATTAGCTCTTTTAAATGTATTTCCCTTGGGATGCACTGGCTAATACACTTTATTTAATATGCTCTTAAAGCACAACCATTTTTCCTCCATGTTCATTGTTCCTAGTATTTTATCCCATTTAATATCATCTAGCAAGGAGCGTAGTTTATGGAAGTTGGCTCTTTTGAAATTTAGTGTCTTAGTATTGCCCTTATGTTTTCTATTTGTGTGATTTATACTGAAACTAATTGACCTGTGATTGCTGTTTCCTCAATTGCCCCTTATTTCCACATCTGTGATCAGGTCTGTATTGTTAGTAATCAGTAGGTCTAGTAACGCTTTGTTTCCTGTTGGCGCATTTACCATCTGACCCATGTAATTGTCCTGCAAGACATTTAAGAAATGGCGAGCCTTAGACGAATGTACAGTTCCTTCTGCCCAGTCTATGTCTGGATAATTAAAATCCCCCATTATAATGACACTTCCCCTCCTTGCCACCATTCCAAACTGAAAAAGGAGGTCCGCCTCCCCCTCCTCCCCCCCAGGTTAGGGGGCCTATAGCATACTCCCAGTATTATTTTCCCCCTGGTTTCCTCCCTTTGTAGGTCTACCCATAAGGATTCCACCTCCTTCCTTGCTCCATTAGTGATGTTGTCCCTCACATACACTTGTACATCATTTTTGATATACAGACATATCCCTCTCCCTTTTTTACCCTCCCTATCTCTGCGATATATGGAATACCCTTTAATTGTTGCCAGCCAATCATGAGAGCTGTTGAACCAAGTCTCTGAAATTCCCACAAAATCTAAATCCTCTTACAATAGCATCTCTAGTTCTCCCATCTTGTCAAGCCGCGTAGTTTTGTCCGGATGTATGCCCCCTCCTTCGTTGGTGTTTTGAGGTTACAAATAGGACTTGTTACTATACTTACCTCAGGTTTAGGTGCTTTATTTTACCTACCACTAATGTCCCCAATACTACCCTCTAAAATTTGTTCTATGCTGGCTATCTCTACATCTGGACCCTCCCCCCCATTGCCTAGTTTAAAAGCCCCTCTAACTTGCCAGCCATCTTCACTCCCAGCCGATCTGCACCTTCCCCATTTAGGTGCAGTCCGTCCCTGCTAAAGAGCTGGTAACTGATCGAAAAGTCGGCCCAGTTCTCCAGGAACCCGAAACACTCCTCAGCCACTTGTTAATTTCCCTAATCTCCCGCTGCCTCTCTGGTGTGGCTCGAGGTACCGGTAGTATTTCAGAGAATACTACCTGGGAGGTCCTAGTCCTCAATTTATCTCCTAAGTTCCTTAAATATTTTTTTAGGACACTCCATCCTCCTCTGACTTTGTCATTGGTGCCAGCATGCACCATAAGAGCCAGGTCTTTCCCAGCCCCTTCCAGTAATCTGTCCACCAGATCCATGATGTGCCGAACTCGAGCGCCCGATAGATAACATACAGTTTGGCACTTCAAGTCTTTGTGACAGATTGCCCTCTCTGTGCTTCTGAGAATTGAGTCCCCTACCACCAGAATCTGTCTTTCCTTCCCCTTGGCTTTTCCCTTGACCTCACTGGAGGAGTTATTCCCCTGGCAGCTAGGGGCGTCACTCTGCTCCACCAATGCTGGTCCCTGACTGGTTTCCTCAATATCACGCAACATGGCATACTTATTGAGATGTTCCAGCTCAGGATTGGCCTCCCTGACTCTTACCCCTTCCTAATTGTCCGAAGGTAGTAACTGTGAGGGATGAACTGATCAGGGAAGTAGAAGATTTGGTTGTTAGCTGAAGGCAGGATAGGCCTCCCTGAAGAGATTAGTTTTAAGGGATCACCTAAATGTGGGCAGAGTAGGAGATAACTGGACAGATTGAGGTAGTGAGTTCCAGAGGATGGGAGAGGCCCTAGAAAAGTCCTGGAGACAAGCATGGGTGGAGTAGACAAGGGAGCTAGAAAGCAGGAGATCTTCGGAGGAGTAGAGAGGATGGTTTGGGTGATATTTGGAGATAATATTAGTGATGTCACTCGGGGCATTGTTTTTATTAGTCGGGCAATGGGAAGCCAGTGGAGGGATTGGCAGAGAGGGGTGGTGGACACTGGATGGTTGTTAAGGTGGATGAGTCTGGCAGCGGCATTCATGATAGAATGAAGAGGGGATAGCTTGAGGAGAGGTAGGCCAGTGAGGAGGGAGTTACAATAGTCAAGGTGAGAGATAACAAGGGAGTCAATAAGTTGCTTAGTGGTTTCAATGGTTAGAAAAGGGTGTATTTTGAAGATGTTACAGAGGTGAAGTGTGCAAGATTTGGACAGCAAATGGATTTGGAGCTAAAAGGACATGTCACAGTCCAAGATTACACCTAGCACCCTGGCATGAGGGTTTGTAAATAAACAGCACTGCACAGCCTGTTACAACTGTAGCTGACTACCATGCAAGGGGACACGTTGACCACCAATGTAAGGGGGCATGCTAACAACAAATTCAAGGGGCATGCTGACCACCATTATAATTGGGCATGCTTGCCACCAGTGCAAGGGACCATGCTGACCACCATTGTAAGGGGGCATGTTGACCACCGGTGTAAGGGGGCAAGCTGAGTGAATGTTGCACACTGACCACCAACATGAGAAGTCATTTGCCCCAGAACAATTTTGTGCTTTGCAATTCAGCCTTCTGACTGTTTCATCTTATGTGGTATATTGTACATTACATAGCCATGACTATTACACTGTATATTTTACATGATCATATCTACAGTATCTACATATTCCTTGAATCAATGAGAATAAACTTTTTTAACGTTGGGGCATGGAAGCTTCTGGAAGAATTTACCAGACCCTGATCTCACAAAAGTTTAGAGAAAAGGTTACCTATTTAGGAGCCAACATAATCAATGATTGATGGTTTCATTGCATATATGGAAAATTTGTACCAGTCGAGTCCAGAGGGGTTTCCTGACATACATTCCTGTGTCTATGTTCTACTTACACAGTTCCACTATTAAACCCTTATATTTAAAGATGGACTATAGTCAAAATGAGAAAATCGATATGTTACGTAACAATATAGTCTGTTAAACATCTCACTGGTTGTTTCGCAAAAAACAGTAAGGATGTTGAGATATCTACCTTGTCCCCTGCAGCTGAAAGCTCTCATTTGCACTTCATTTAATGAGGAGAGAACATTATTTCCTGTTTTTCTAATTGCCTGTTGTCCCCTTCATGGCTGCCTCTCTGAAGTGCTGTCCTGACATCGCTGGGGGAGGTGCTCCTGTAGTCCATGGAAAGTTCAGGCATTGCAATCTTCACAGAAGTCCAGACGAGGCTCCGTCCGTAAAGACCCACCCACCTCACCTATGTCTCGCCTTTGCCCGCCCACTGCTCCCTATACAGGTTTCTTCTAGCTTGCCTTTTCAACTGTCAGTTTACCAATTACCAGAGGAGAACATGCAGGGAGAAGCACAAACATCAATAGAAAAATCTGTGTGCAAACTAACTTGTACTGACTTTTACTGTTTTACATAGTACACACCCAGCTATTGATTGGCAGATGGGTGTTTGTTATGTAAAATAGACTGAGCATGATAGAAGGCAGGAGGACTCTGGGAAATTCCTATGGGAGATACAGAAGCTAGTTCATTGAAAGGAAATGACATGCTAGCTCTGCTGAACTCCTTCCATCATCATTAGTATTATACAGCAGAGGAGAACTGGTGGAGGGGATTAGAGACCACAATTGCAGCTATATGGTAGGAAAATAATCATTTCACTTATTAGGTTTATTACCATGTGCAACTTTCAGGTATTTGAGGATTTATTAAAATGTGTGTGTTGCCTTTAGTTGTGCTTTAAGTTCCATTATTTCAGATAGTGGGGTAGTTGCATCAATGTGAGCATTTTGTAAATGTTTAATGATTCATGATTTATATCTAAGGCTTGGGTCACACCTAGGTGATTCGACTTCAGGGGTGAATTTGCTAGGCGATTTCAACGCTACTTCAAGGCGACTTCAGCGAGACTTTGGGCGACTTACAGCTCGACCTAAAGCGACCTCCATGCCAGGCGTTTTTGCCTGTGGCCAGTCAGAGAAGAGAGGGAGGGGGTTGCCGTCAAAAATTCTTTTGTTTTTCCTGTAAAGTTGCTTCAAAGTCGCTTCAATATAGATGGGGATCTGACTTGGAGGCAACTTCCATTGAATTCTATGGGCACAAGTCGGATAGAAGTTGCCTTAATGTAGTACAGGAACCTTTTCTGAAGTCGCCTTGAAGTTGGAGCGATTTCAGTAGTGTATATTAAGACAGCTCCCATTCATTTCAATGGGACTTCGGATGTCAAGAGACTTAGGGCGACACAAGTCAGATTGCAAGTCGCCTAGGTGTGAACCGAGATGGTTCACGCTACAGCGACTTAGGAGGCAACTTGTGTCTCTCCAAGTCGCCCCAAGTCGCTTGACAGAAAAAATCCCATTGAAATGAATAAGAACAGTCTTAATGTACACTACTGAAATGCTCCGACTTGAAAAAAGGTTCCTGTACTACTTCAAGGTGACTTCTATCCGACTTGTGCCCACAAAATTCAATGGAAGTCGCCTCCAAGTCGGATCCCCATCTATATTGAAGTGACTCTACAGGAAGAATAAAAGAATTTACTCAGTGAAAAACCAAGGCAACACCCTCCCTCCATTCTCTGATTGGCCTGGCATGGAGGTCGCTTTTTATGTCACCCAAAGTAGCCCTGAAGTCACGCTGAAATTGCCAATGAAATTGTGCCTGAAGTCGAATTGCCCCTGTGTGAACCGAGTCTAACTGTGTTTTAATTCCATTCTCTACATGAGGGGTCCTCAAACTATGGCCCTCCAGTTGTTCAGGAACTACAATTCCCATCATGCCTAGTCATGTCTGTGAATGTCAGAGTTTTACAATGCCTCATGGGATGTGTAGTTCCGCAACAGCTGCAGGGCCGTAGTCTGAGGATGCCTGCTCTACATGTACAAATCTTCCATGCTTGTTTCTGCCCAATGCCATGCCCAAATCTCTTAATGCAGTATTTTTGCTCTAATATGAAAACATTCTGAATCCAACCCCCCTTTAACATGTACAGGCAGTCCCCGAGTTACGAACGGGTTATGGACTGTAGGTTCGTTCTTAAATCGAATTTGTTTGTAAGTCGGAACTGTACATTTCTAAGTGTAACTTCAACCTGTGCAGTGATGTGGGATGTTCCCGGGCACTGTTATGTGTGCAGTTGTGCTATATGGGGCTCTTGTGGCTATGCTATGCAGCACTGTGGGATGTGTCTGGTGCTGCTCGGCCGTATCTGGGACCAGTGTGGAGTGCAAACAGCCAGCAGTGACATCACACCACCCCCGTGTTTGTAAGTAGGAGTCGTTCGTAACTCAGATGTTCGTAAGTCGGGGACTGCCTGTATTTTTGTTCATAAATGCTACACATCTCTTGACCCATTTATTAGCTATTACTTCAGTTACAGAAGTTATACCTCATCCTAATCATGGATATCAATGGTTGTTTTCCCTAGGAATATTATCTTTAGGTCCGGTTCACACTGCTGCGATCTCAGAGATCGGATGTGATTCGCACCGCACTGCAGTGTAAGTCAAACGTGATCTCTGTGCGATGCAAATTCAGCCATAGAGATTGTATGGCTGAATTTGCATCGCAATCGGACTAAACTCCCACAGGATCCTTTTTTTCGCAGGGTCAGAATCGGATCACATGGTGGTCCACACACTGTGCGAGTTTGCAGTTCGCACTGCGATATGCGAACTGATTTGGGGGTGTCATTAGCTTTCTATTAACACTCCCCACAGTTCGCATATGGCAGTGTGAATTGCCAACGGGAGACAAGTGACAGTGGATTTGCAGGGTTCCCGCATTGCCGCTGTGTGAACCGGCCCTTAAAGTTGAACAACTGCTAGTTGAGTGACCGACAGCCCTAATCAACTGCATTACAAATTGTCTACACAAATGGTTTGTCTTGACTTGGGGCCAAAGAGTCACATCAATAGAATAGTGACAATCAACAATGGGGACACATTTCCTTCATAACGATCTAAATAAGGCATTTATGGATGTCCCTGTTTGTGATTTTTAGAACCTCATAATGTTTGTTTTTAGCATCAGTCTCTACTTTCCATACTGAGGTTTTTGTGTATTTGGCAGTAAGTATTGCACCTGTTTTCTCGCACAACACAGCTTGATGAACAGAATTACAATTTAACTGTAGCACTATCTTTCCCTTCGACAAATAGTTTATTGGGTGTGTACTTTTAGCATACGTAGGGTGTTTATTAATCAGGATTTCCAGAACACACTCAATGGATGAAAACAATCCTAACAACCCTTGGATAAGTTCAAGCAAAACATAGAAATACTTTCCTCTGTTTTCTCTATTTCCCTTAAGTTAAAATGATGTAAATCAAAAAATGGGTTGCATAGTTCTCTCCCGTAGGGTCCTACAGTAACAATAGACCTTTCATGTACTTTTATTAAAAATGGATCTGTTACATTTACAGGGTATACACTGGGTGAATAGGTTACTGCATCATTATTTACACAAAAATCTTCTAATGTAGTATGTTCTGACTGCAGTTCTGTAGGATACTCAACATTTGGAATATAAGCAAAAAGATCATCATTAAAATGTATACCTAAGGCCTCATACACATGGGCGTAATAGCAAAAATCGACATCAAAAACGCAACTTCGTCGGCGTTGATGAGTGTCAGCGATACGTCGCGTTTTGTTAGCCACTTCAGATCTGCGCTATAACCAATTGGCGGCGACAGCGCAGATCTGAATTGTCAGGGGGGCGTCAATTCTCGTCCGCTCCTTTGCGCGCTCCTGGCTCGCTCTCGTAGCCGCCGCACGCTGCGTGAGCATGCCCGCGGGTCGGGCGGACTCGATGTCTGCTGAAGACCCGCGATCCCTTCACAGAGAGCTATAACGGGGAACCGCCGATGTAAACACAACGGTTCCCCGGTCTGTGAGGGGGGGCATGACATGTCTACTGATCCCTGTGTTCGGGATCAGTTAGATCTGTTATGTCCCTGTCAGCCCCGTCCCCATACAGTTAGAACACACAGGGAACACATTTAATCCCTTGATCGCCCACTTAGTGTCAACCCCTTCCCTGCCAATGACATTTACACAGTAATCAGTGTCTATTTTTAGATCTGATCGCTGTATAAATGTCATTGGTCCCAAAAAAGTGTCAGACATGTCTACAGCAATATCGCAGTCCTAATAAAAATCGCAGATCACCGCCATTACAAGTAAAAAAATAAAATAAATAATAAAAATGCCATAAACCAATTTCCATAGTTTGTAGGCGCTATAACTTTTGCGCAACCCAGTAAAAATACGCTTATTGCAATTTTTTCTACCAAAAATATGTAGAAGAATATATGTCTACCTAAACTGAGGAATAAATGTGTTTTTTTTATTTTTTATTTTTGATATGTATTATAGCAAAAAGTAAAAAAAATTGTTCCTTTTTCAAAATTGTCGCTCTTTTTTTGTTTATAGCGCAAAAAATAAAAAACGGTGATCAAATACCACCAAAAGAAAGCTCTATTATGGGAAAAAAAGGACGTCAATTTTGTTTGGGTACAACGCCGCATGACCGCGCAATTGTCATTCAAAGAGTGACAGCGCTGAAAACTGAAAATTGGTCCGGGCGGGAGGGGGGTTTAAGTGCCCAGTAAGCAAGTGGTTAAAAAAAACATTCCTCTGCTACTTTTGAACCTGAAAACGCCAGCGCTAACACTGCCGGTTAACGTCGCTACACCGTTAATGCGCATTAGTGAGCGTTTTGCCGGCTCAGCGTCAAAAATGCCAAAATGCTACAGCCTCGGAACGCGCGGGTCCTGTGTACGATTCACAGCTTAAGAACGCCGACGCCATCTACAGCTCAAAAGTGTCAGCGTTTGTATGGGGCCATTGAATAACATGGAGAGCTGCAAAAAACGCTAAAAAACGTGGCGGTAAAAAACGTCCGTGTGTATGAGGCCTAATGTAGCATGAATATGAACTCATTTATTTAAGAACAAATGATGTAGAGGAAGTAGCCTTCCCTATCTACATTCTCTTCAATGGATCTGTGAGGGGTTTCCAACCTTCAGGTCCTATTTCCCATATAACATAACTTTCAGGTGCACTGGAAGAAAACTTAGGCTGGATTCACACTATTGTGAATTGGATGCTTCCAATTCGCATGTCAGGAGACTGTGACCGTCTCTCAATGGAGCTGGTTCACACAGCTCCGGGACGGCTCCAGAGCAAATTGGTTCATAAGGTTTAGGAGTGTGTCTATGGGAATGTTTGACCATTCTTCCAGAAGCGCATTTGTGAGGTCAGGCACTGATGTGGATGAGAAGGCCTGGCTCACAGTCTCCGCTGTAAGTCACCCCAAAGGTATTCTATCGGGTTGAGGGCAGGACTCTATGCAAGTCAGTCACGTTCCTCCATCAAAAACGTGCTCATCCATGTCTTCATGGACCTTGCTTTATGCACTGGTGCGCAGTCATAGGCGTGCGCAGGGGGTGTGCCTAGGCACACCCTAATCACTATGGGGTTAATTTACTAAAAACAGAGTGCAAAATATGGTGCAGCTGTGCATGGTAGCAAATCAGCTACTAACTTTGGCTTGTTCAATAAAGCTTTGACAAAACACCTTGATGCTGTTTGGTGTCTATGTAGAGCTGCACCAGATTTTGCACTCTTGCTTTTAGTAAATTAACCCCATAGTGATTAGGGTGTGCACACCTGGCACTAGCCTTTGGGTTTAGCCTTTTTAGGGTTAAAACAGGCAGCAAGGAGCCACCTGTCAAACTCTATGCGCAGTGCCAATTCCCCCTACTGTCCTGGCTCCCCCCCAGTGCTGCTGGCTTCCCTCCTCTCCTTTCCCCCCAGCTGCTGCGGAGTATGTTTCAGCTTGGAGAGTGGGGGGAGGAGCTAGTAAATGTCTAATTTGCTGGCCCCTTCCTTTTCTAAATGAACACAGAGAACACACTCGCTCACTGTGTCCATTCATAACTGAAGCATAGTAAACTGTGCTTACTATGCTTCCATTTGTGAATGAACAGGAAGCCACTCAGCATAGAACACTTCCCATACATTCACTGTCCCATGCAGCTGAGGCTACAGAGAAAGACGTGTGTTTGAGCTTTGGAGTGCACAATCGAATTGTGCACAGTCATGTTGGAACAGGAAGGGGCCATCCCTAAACTGTTCCCACAAAGTTGGGAGCGTGAAATTGTCCAAAATGTCTTGGTATGCTGACCCTTTAAGAGTTCCCTTCACTGGAACTAAGGGGCCAAGCCCAACCACTGAAAAACAACCCCACACCATAATCCCCCCTCCACCAAAATGATTTGGACCAGTGCACAAAGCAAGGTCCATAAAGACATGGATGAGCAAGTTTGGGGTGGAGGAGCTTGACTGGTGTGCACAGAGTCTGCACAGAGTCCTGGCCTCAACCCGACAGAACATCTTTGGGATGAATTCGAGCAGACACTGCGAACCAGGCCTTCTCATCCAACATCCGTGCCTGACTGCATAAATGCACTTCTGGAAGAATGGTCAAACATTCCCATAGACACTCCTAAACCTTGTGGACAGCCTTCCCAGAAGAGTAGAAGCTGTTATAGCTGCAAAGGGTGAGCCAACTCGATATTGAACCCTACGGACTAAGACTGGGATGCCATTAAAGTTCATGTGGGTGTAAAGGCAGGTGTCCCAATACTTTTGATAATATAGTGTAAATATATATATATATATATATATATGTATGTGTAGCAGTACCCCCATAGGGGCTGCTGAATGTTGTGGTTCGCCTGTCAACCTGCATTCACCTGTCAGACACTCCGAGACATATAACAGTCCATGTACTTTGTTTTTATGTTTTATTGTGGGGATTGAACTTGGATGGGGTAAGGAAAATATGGGATGCCCAGGAAAATTGTAGAACATATATAGGACCAATTCCATCTCCAGTATATACACTCCAGTCTCCACTCCAGCACAGACTGTTACTCCTCTGCTCCTCCAGCACTTCATTTGCTTCCGTTCCCTGGATCAGCTAGTACCACGTGGTCAGGCCTGACACTGGCTCCTATTACATAAATTGTGTTGCTCAGCCAAGTCTCATGAGTTGCCCTTTACAGGCAGGGACCACGGGCCCCTATAGTGTAGAGAAAGTCCTGGTGCTAACTGTCCTAAATGCAGCTACTGGTCCCAGTCAGCCCTCTTCAGGCCCTGCCAGCCCTACTGGCTGCAGCTGCCCAACTGCACTGCCCCTGATACCACAGTCCTCTTCTCTGGTTCTGCACAAACCTACGACTGTACTCTCCCAGTCCTCTCAGCCGTGCCTCCCCAATCCTCCCGACTGTGCATGTCACTCACCAGTCCTCCAGGCTGAAACTGGTGGTTCCCTCCTGGAGACTTGCCCGGCAGTACTGTGCCTCCTGTCCAGGACACCTCCATGTTTTCTTGGAGGGCACTGTAAGCACCCGAGCCCTGGTCCAAGGTCACCCCCTCCAGACTGGGGAGCTCCCTCAAAGATGGAGCCTCAGTACTCCATCTCTTCCACCCGACAACTCCCCCAGCTGGGCTGACCCTGGGTATTTAAAGAGGCATGCCCCCTGCCAATCCAGGTTGGGGATTGGTCAGGGCTCCCCAGAATACCATAGGCAGCTCCACCTCTCCTCTCCTCTCTTTACAGATCTTTCCAGAAAGCTCTGGAAAGAAGAGGAGGTCTCAGGGAGATTGCCTGTGAGACACTCCTAGCCCAGAATGAAAACAGACAGGCCTATATTATAGTATCTCACATAAGTGAGTACACCCCTCACATTTTTTGTAAATATTTTATTATATCTTTTCATGTAACAACACTAAAGAAATTATACTTTGCTACAATGTAAAGTAGTGATTGTACAGCTTGTATAACAGTGTAAATGTTTTGTCCCCTCAAAATAACTCAACACACAGCCAGTAATGTCTAAACCACTGGCAACAAAAGTGAGTACACCCCTAAGTGAAAATGTCCAAATTGGGCCCAATTAGCCATTTTCCCTCCCCGGTGTCATGTGACTCATTAGCGTTACAAGGTCTCAGGTGTAAATGGGGAGGTGTGTTAAATTTGTTGTTATCACTCTCACTCTCCCATACTGGTCACTGGAAGTTCAATATGGCAAAGAACTCTCTGAGGATTTGAAAAAAAGAATTGTTGCTTGACATAAAGATGGCCTAGGCTATAAAAATATTGCCAAGACCCTGAAACTGAGCTGCAGCACGGTGGCCAAGACCATATAGCGCTTTAACAAGACAGGCTCCACTCAGAACAGGCCTCGCCATGTTTGACCAAAGAAGTTGAGTGTACGTGCTCAGCGTCATATCCAGAGGTTGTCTTTGGGAAATAGACGTAGAGTGCTGCCTTCATTGCTGCAGAGGTTGAAGGGGTGGGGGGTCAGCCTGTCCGTGCTCAGACCATATGCTGCACACTGCATCAAATTGGTCTGATTGGCTGTCGTCCCAGAAGGAAGCCTCTTCTAAAGGTGATGCACAAGAAAGCCCACAAACTGTTTGCTGAAGACAAGTGGACTAAGGGTATGGATTACTGGAACCATGTCCTGTGGTATGATGAGACTAAGATAAACGTATTTGGTTCAGATGGTGTCATAAGTGTGTGGCAGCAACCAGGTGAGGAGTGCAAAGACAAGTGTGTCTTGCCTACAGTCAAACATGGTGGTGAGAGCGTCATGGTCTGGGGCTGCATGAGTGCTGCCAACACTGGAAAGCTACAGTTTATTGCGGGAACCATGAATGCCAACATGTACTGTGACATACTGAAACAGAACATGATCCCCTCCCTCGGGAGACTGGGCCACAGGGCAGTATTTCAACATGATAATGACCCCAAACATACCTTAAAGACGATCATTGCCTTGCTAAAGAAGCTGGGGTAAAGGTGATGGATTGGCCAAGCATGTCTCCAGACCTAAACCCTGTTGAGCATCTGTGGGGCATCCTCAAATGGAAGGTAGAGGAGTGCAAGTTCTCTAACATCCACCAGCTCCTTGATGTCGTCATGGAGGAGTGGAAGAGATCTCCAGTGGCAACCTGTGAAGCTCTGGTGAACTCCATGCCCAAGAGGGTTAAGGCAGTGCTAGAAAATAATGGTGGCCAAAAAAAATATTGACACTTTGGGCCCAATTTGGACATTTTCACTTAGGGGTGCACTGACTTTTGTTGCCAGCGGTTTAGACATTAATGGCTGTGTGTTGAGATATTTTGAGGAGACAGCAAATTTACACTGTTATACAAGCTGTACACTCACTATGTGATGGGGTGTACTCACTTTTGTGAGATACTCTATATATATATATATAATGTGACAGTATGTGAGGCGAAGTCGTAGACGGACGCTACCTGTTGCCTCGTATACGTTCATATGGACTGGATTTAACAGAGTCTGGTCCGGATTTTACCAGCCACCATGGCAGGGCTGGTTCCGGTCCGGAGTTTATGGCCCACTGGAGTCCACCAGCAGGTGACTTCATTTGTCCAGGAAGAGAACACACTCTAGCTCTGACCTGGAACTCAGAGAGGGATCTGAGGGAGCACTGTGTCTGTGCGGACTTTAAAAGACAAGGTTTTGGCTCAGAATGCAATACGTATACGTATTTTGGCTTATGTTTTGTGGGTGTTGGTGGCCAGCCCCACACCATATAGTAAGCAAACTATACTGTTTAGTTTAGCACCAGATGGCAAGGATTTATCTTCTGTTTTGCTTGTTTTTTTTAAACCTGCAAATCTTTTATCAATAAACCTGGCAAGCCGCCAGATTTTAAAGATAGTTGCCTGCACGCTGACTATTTTCCTTAGGAAAATTGATCCCCACAAGCGAATTTTCCATAATTTATATATACACAGGAAGAAAACAAAGTCTACCACCCTCGTGGACCCCAAATTCTATCTGTTTGTTTATTCCCTTGATCTCTCTATATTTGTTTCACTAATTTGCAATTGCAATTTTTTTGGACTGTTAAATCTTCCTGATGCCGCACAGATATTTGTAGGTTTGGTACCTTTTAGTGCTTGTTGTTTTGCTATTTCAAATTAGTGAAATAGAAATCTCCAATTGAAATGTCATCAGTGCATTTAGCATAGGCTTCATAGTTTCTAATTTCTACCTCATATGGAAGCCAAAGTGACTTGGCTCAGAATGCTTTATATGTGTTCCGCTAGCTGTGATAAAGCTTCTTAATTCTCCTCCCTCAAAAAAACAAAAAGGCCAATGGCCATGATTATAGTATATAGTTAATAATTTTATAAATACTGTAATAATAAACAGTTTGGAAGAAAAGAAAAGCCGAACTGGAGTGTAAATGTCACCGAGTAGGATTCTATACAAAACAGGTTCTTGAAACTTTTTGTATGCTATTTCTTTTAAAGACATCCAGGAAAATATCATTTGTTTATCACGGTTGAACTGAGAAATTTAGAATAATTTATAATACACTAGTATAATTTGTCCACAGGGATTATATTCATCACCACATTGATTGAAATGAAAAGACTCCCACATCAGCGGTAGATTAATCATAATCTTTTCCTGTTTAATGTATTCCAGTTATACTAGCGATCATACATAAAATTTAAATATAAGGTAGACTTTTGCTTAGATAAAATTAGTATTTATCTACTGCATGGTTATGTTTTGTTTCCATCTTTAACTGTACAATTTTATGGTGTCATTTATGACAAGTACAGTGATATCTCGGTTCACGAACGCTTCTGTTCACAAACAACTTGGTTCGCGAACGGAAGAGTTAACAAAAATGTACTTTGGTTCGCGAACTCTGCTTCGGTTAACGAGCCGCGGCCATCTTCCCTGCTCTGACACGTTCATATTGAGAGCAGAGCAGTAAGATAAGCAGTATAAGTGCAAGATGAGAGTCGAAGACCCCAGACACACTATTCTATTTTCTGCAGATATTTGTCTTTAGATTTACCAAAACCATATAATACGAGGTCAAACCTTAAAAATTTCAATTTGTATGCAATCAGGCCGGCCCTTACACTACCTGGTTTTGGTAAATCTGAAGACAAAAATCTGCAGAAAATATAACAGTGTGTATGGGGTCTTAGGAGAACCAGTCCACTCAGATAGGAGTTTCTGCCCCCGGACTACCATGAGGGTGGGCTCACTTGATTGGGAATCATGGAAAAACAGTTCATGTGAATTCTACAACTTTATCATGCCCTCAGATGATCTTTTCCTGGATGTACAGTGCTGTTTTCTGGCCCCTAGATTAGTCATTTAAATTGGGGTTTGGGATTGTTTCAAACAAGGATTAAAAAGGAGCTATAGTTTTTATTTTTTTTTTATTTTTAGCTGTGCACATGAAAGAGGTCAGCTTAATGTAAAAGACTGTATGTAATATATGTTTAAAATCCTTTTTTGCACATACATTTCATAATTTTATATAAACAAAAAAAAGTTCAGAACGGATTACACTGATTTACATTGAACCCTATGGGAATATTTGCCTCGGTTCGCGACCAGAGTCGTTTCAGGAATTAAGTTTGTGAACCAAGGTATCACTGTAATATACTTTCCTGTAATATGATTATCTTAATATAACAATGTAAAACTTTTCTCTTCATACATTTTATTCAATGTTTTCTGACAATCTTTAATAAAATACTTGAACAAGAAATGGAAAGAAAAAAACAATAATCATTATGAAAGTATGTACAACACATCAGTATTTTATTTGCATATCTTTTTATTACGTGAATTATTTAAACTTCCCTAGGTACAGTACACACAGTAAAAATCATACAGAACCTTGTGTTGGTGGATGGAGTCTTGTGCTAGGTTTTATTAGGCTTTTTAGACTAACTACTAGAGATTTTTTATTCACAGGATTCAAAGCATTTTTAATTTAACTTCATTGGATCAGAAATATTAAATCAGTAAATCAAAGTTATTTTATTTTTTTTTGCTGTTTAACCAACTAATGTTTTCATTTTCTATGTTTCTGTGTAAGCACAGCTGTAAGGAATTCTTCAGTTACAAAATAGCTTTGTAGGTATGAAGGAATATGTAATAAAAATGTTTAATTTCTCTTGTATAACAAATATCAATTCATAATTTGAGAGTCCAAGGCTTTTTTTTTTCAGCTGGAACACCTCCGGCACTAGCCCTGCGCTTCCTGCTCGCTACTGGCACTTATGAACACAGAAGTTCTTATTATTGTACAATTAAGGCCTATTTGTTCAGCTGGAATGGAGAGTGCAGTACTCTGTAGGTGGGGAGGGGTCATTTGGTGGTGGGAGAAGAGCTCTGTATGTATCTCACTCCTGGACCCTGAAAACTGTACATAGCGCACTCCTGAACCCTGTTCTCTATATGCAGCACGCTCCTGAACACTGCATTCTGTACGTAACTGTCAGGAACCATGAATCCGACCTAGACAGAAGTGCAGTAAAAATCACACTTTTTAATAAAATGGTACAAACAGAGCAAACATAGTCAAAACATAGCCAGGGGTTTGGTAACCAGAATGGGGATTAAGAACAAGCCAGTGAAACAGGAATCCAGAGATCAGTGTAGTAGAGGTAGCAAACAGGATCAGGAACCAGAAAGGAAGTCAGCCAGGCAAAAGTCTTAAATCCAGAAATCAATGTAGTCAGAGGCAGCAAACAGGATCAGGAACCAGAAGGGAAGTCGGCCAGGCAAAGTCTTTAACAGGAAAACACAGCAGAGAATATCTGGATATGTTGACCAGACGAAGGCACAGGAGATCTGATCCAGGCAGTTTAAATAGCCAGCAGATCTAGCTGATGAGCAGGAAATGAAGACCAGGTGAGTCACTGTGGAATGAAGTGTACTGGCAGTTAACCGACAGCTGAGCACTAGAGCTCAGAGAAGGGAGGGCTGAGCCCAGCCTTGACAGTAACGCACTCCTGAACATTGCATTCTGTACACAGTGCACTCCTGAACCCTACATTCTGTACGTAACACACTCCTGAACATTGCAAGTTGTATGTAGCAAACTCTTGAACCCTGCATTCTATTCATAACACACTGCTGAACATTGCATTCTGTACGTAGTGTTCTCCTAACCTTGCATTCTGTATGCAATGCACTCCTGAACATTGCATTCTGTATGCAACACACTCCTGAACATTTTATTCTGTGCATGGCAACACTCCTGAACCCTGCATTCTATACTTAGTGCACTCCTGAGTCCTACTTTTTGTATGTAACGCACTCCTGAACATTGCATTCTGTGGGTAGTGCTCTCCTAAACCCTTCATTTTGTAGGTAACACACTCCTTAACATTGCATTATGTACATAGAGCACTCCTGAAGCTTTCATTCTGTACGTAATGCAACCTTGAACATTGCACTCTATATCTAGGGTACTCTTGAACCCTGCATTCTGCATTTTGTGCACTCCTGAACACTGCTTTCTATATTTGGTCACACACACCATGTGATGCAGC
The DNA here is from genome assembly GCA_018402905.1 of Glandirana rugosa. Lineage (NCBI taxonomy): Eukaryota > Metazoa > Chordata > Amphibia > Anura > Ranidae > Glandirana > Glandirana rugosa. The sequence continues at coordinate 403,283 of BLSH010063818.1, forward strand.
ATACTCTCCTATCAACTGGGGGGTGGGGGTCAGGCCGGCATTAGGGATGCGTGGTTAAGTTCCTGCGCCTAGTCTCTGAGAAAAAAGCCCTACACAAGGCTATAAAATTCATTGTCCAGGATTAGACAAGACAAAATGTTAAACATTTACTCTTCGTTATAGAGTCAACATTCCTACGTGCTTCAGTGACTGTGGGGGGGGGTAGGCAGCGTTTTTTATTCTGCATGCAAAACATACATAAACTCCTCATGACAAAGGCTCTCACTTTACTCATATACATTTTTTTTGTAGAATTCTTGTTTATTTCAGTACTAATAGCCCAAAAAATTCAAATGCACGCAATATTAACTAATTTTTACTTTCTGAAACTTTACAATTTCTACATCTGCCATGCAGGTCAGATTTTTAAGCAACATTATCACATTTAACGCAGACAATGTAAGATCATTCATTCAACATCTATTTATAAATGTTATATTTTCGCTGAATTAGCCAGCTGAAAATAAGACTCTAACAACTCTACATTCACACATAGATGACATATGTGTGTGGCTAAGCTTTTTCTTTCTTCTCTATGGCTCATTAGGTGTACACTTTCAGAACCCACAGTGAAAACTTTCATATATTTATGGCAATGTGGCCACAATTAGTCAGTGATATCAGCACCATCTTCAACCCTTTGTCTATATGTACAGGAATTCACGGCCAGTAAATGAATGGGGCCAGGTGGCATCACTGGTTTCTTAAGATTCACTGAATTCTGGCACTTGCCTCTAGTAGTGGTAAAAATACTGATGCTATATATAATGTTTGGCTCCTGTTAAACAGGATAACAGTCAGATGTTCAGACTGAGACTTGAGCTCATTTTTATTCAAGACTAACAGGAAGTCCTCTGATATATTCCCTAAAACAAACAGGCAGCACATGTACAGTACCTTTTTTTGGTGTTTTGTCAGCAGTCAGTCTTTTCACCCAGCAGCAGTCTCTCACAGCAGAGAGAGAGAGTGGGAGAGAGAGAGGCATCAGTCAGCTTACACTATAAAAGGTCTATGGAAAGTCAAAACGAATTAATGAAGTCTGCATGTTAGGTAAAATGTAGACCTAGGGATGGAGGCTTTGGAGGGAGGTGGTCAATGAAATTAGTTCTGTGGGTGGGGTGCAGTTGGGCATTGATCCCATGGTCCTTCATCTAGGTGTCTGTGATACGATCACATCGAATACCCACAAGAAGCTGTTTACATTCTATACAACATTCTATGCCAGGAATTCTATTCTAATCAAGTTGAAGGATTCAGATCCCCCTACACTTACACAGTGGAGATCTTTGGTAAATTATACTCTCCCTCTATATAAGCTCACCTATATGAGCCACAAATGCCAAAAGAAATTTGAAAAAATATGGGGGGATTGGGTTAAAGAATAGGGAACTAAGGAATGTACTGGGTTTTCTTTTTATTGTCTTGAGCTTAAAATATCTATTTCTGTAAAATTAAGGAAGAGGAGGGGGAGAGGGGGGACTTCTATTCCCTTATTTTGCTGGTATTTGTCTATGAACAAAAAGCTGTCTATATTGCGGTAGACATGGGTTATACAAATAGATGGGAAACAACTGTTTCTATTGTTAATATCTGCCTTGGATATTTTGGAAATGTCTCATACTGTATTCTTAAACTGTACACTATGATTGACGCTACATGAACCATGTTTTGTTAATTAAATAAAAACATATCTGTTAAAAAAAAGGGATGGAGGCGTTATCTCACCCAATGCCCTACAAAGCCTCTGGGCTCCAGGACCAAGACCAAAACGTTTTAAGATGTTAGAAAACAAAAAGTTTGCACCTTCAATAACAGACCCAAATTCCTGGAGCCCCTCACCATGTGAGAAATGAGCCAAACTGCCCTGGGTTCAGTTCGAACAGGGTTGGGCGAACTTCAAAGAAGTTCAGATCCTGAACCCAAATCACACTGAAATCAATAGGAGGTGAATCTGCCAAATTAAAAATTCCCATTTTCTGGGATAATAGGGAAGGGGTTGTCAGAAAATAGCATGGGGGATGCCCTGGGGAGCATATGAAAAATAAATACATTACATTCTGCCAGGAGCAGTGATTTGTAAAAGTGTTTTAAATTGTTAGCAAATTACCTTTCGTTATCAGATTTTTTAAAAAATAAAAAACAGCACACAGACCCATCCAAGGGTCTGCTATGTATTTTGAAGAAACTTTGGAGGTATCTCTGTGCTGTATTTTTTAAAGAAGCTGGCAATAACATTTTTTGCAGGCAGTTTCAACTGTATATCTTTTTGTGTGTTACTTTTTGTAGCACATCCTACAGCAAGAATGAAAAAAATGCGTAGAGTGCCCCCCAAAATACATGCCAGACCCTTTGAGTCTGGTATGGATTTAAGGGGGTACCTCAGGCAGAAAAGAAAAAAAAGTGTGTGTGGTCCCCTAGGAATTCCATACCAGACCCTTAGTCTAAGTATGCAGCCTAGTTAGCTAGGAAAAGTGAGTGAGGGATGGTTGTGCAGTCCCCCTTCCTGAACCATACCAGGCCACATGCCCTCAAAATGGGGTGAACCATGCAAGGCTTTATGACATTAGGCAAAAATGTACTTATTTGTGTTGCTTTAGAATATGGCACATGAATAGTCAACTTGATGTAGGTTTATTCTCTGCAGTCAACCACTGGTCCCTGAAGCAATGACAATTTGAAGCTTGATTATCCAGAGCATGGTCACCTAATTAGGCACAGATCAGAAAATGTATTAATAATGTACAGTATCTCACAAAAGTGAGTACACCCCTCACATTTTTTTAAATATTTTATTATACCTTTTCATGTGACAACACTGAAGAAATTACACTTTGCTACAATGTAAAGTAGTGAGTGAACAGCTTGTATAACAGTGTAAATTTGCTGTCCCCTCAAAATAACTCAACACACAGCCATTAATGTCTAAGCCGCTGGCAACAAAAGTGAGTACACCCCTAAGTGAAAATGTCCAAATTGGGCTCAATTATCCATTTTCCCTCCCTGGTGTCATGTGACTTGTTATTGTTAGAAGGTCTCAGGTGTGAATGGGGAGAAGGTGTGTTAAATTTGGTGTTATTGCTCTCATACTGGTCACTGGAAGTTCAACATGGCACCTCATGGCAAAAAACTCTCTGAGGATCTGAAAAAAAGAATTGTTGCTCTACATAAAGATGGCCTATGCTATAAAAAGATTGTCAAGACCCTGAAACTGAGCTGCAGCACTGTGGCCAAGACCATACATTGGTTTAACCGGACAGGTTCCACTCAGACCAGGCCTCGCCATGGTCAATCAAAGAAGTTGAGTGCACATACTCAGCGTCATATGCAGAGGTTGTCTTTGGGAAACAGATGTATAAGTACTGCCAGCATTGCTACAGAGGTTGAAGTGATGGGGGTCAGCCCATCAGTGCTCAGACCATATGCCACACACAGCATCAAATTGGTCTGCATGGCTGTCGTCGTAGAAGGAAGCCTCTTCTAAAGATGATGCCCAAAAAAACCCGCAAATGGTTTGCTGAAGACAAGCAGACTAAGCACATGGATTTCTGGAACCATGTCCTGTGGTCTGATGAGACCAAGATAAACTTATTTGGTTCAGATGGCGTCAAGCATGTGTGGCGGCAACCAGGTGAGGAGTACAAAGACAAGTGTGTCTTGCCTACAGTCAAGCATGGTGGTGGCAGTGTCATGGTCTGGGGCTGCATGAGTGCTGCTGGCACTGGGGAGCTACAGTTCATTGAGGGAACTATGAATGCCAACATGTACTGTGACATACTGAAGCAGAGCATGATCCCTCCCTTTGGAGACTGGGCCGCAGGGCAGTATTCCAACATGATAACAACCCCAAACACATCTCCAAGACAACCACTGCCTTTCTAAAGAAGCTGAGGGTAAAGGTGATGGACTGGCCAAGCATGTCTCCTGACCTAAAGCCTATTTAGCACCTGTGGGGCATCCTCAAATGGAAGGTGGAGGAGCGCAAGGTCTCTAACATCCACCAGCTCCGTGATGTCGGAGGAGTGGAAGAGGACTCCAATGGCAACTTGTGAAGCTCTGGTGAACTCCATGCCCAAGAGGGTTAAGGCAGTGCTGGAAAATAATGATGCCACACAAAATATTGACACTTTGGGCCCAATTTGGATATTTCAGTTAGGGGTGTACTCACTTTTGTTGCCAGTGGTTTAGACATTAATGGCCGTGTGTTGAGTTATTTTGAGGGGACAGAAAATTCACACTGTTATACAAGCTGTACACTCACTACTTTACATTGTAGCAAAGTGTAATTTCTTCAGTGTTTTCACATGAAAGATATAATAAAATATTTATAAAAATGTGAAGGGTATACTCACTTCTGTAAGATACTGTATAGCTAGGTGCAAACCCATCTATGAAGTAAACATGGCATAGGGCACTATGTAGCTAAGTACAAATTGAGCTTAAGCTGGCCATAGATGGATCAAAACCTGCCCAGTATGGCAGGGGTTTGGCCAAATTTCGATCCATATGTGGTCATTCATACTCTGTGGCTGTCTGTTGAATGGGAATTTTGCATAATTTTTCTTGATCAGTGGTTGCAGCCAATTGGCTGCAGCTGCTGATCAGTGTATTCTGACAGTGAAGAAGTCTTGCCTCAGTGAGAGATTTCCCCTATCCACCTTCCTTGTGTGAATGTAGAAATATGTCCTTTTTTTTTCAGCCCACTGACCGAACAAAGAAAAAACAATTCATCTTTGGCCAGCTATACTTTATGCCTCACACTGTCAACTAGTAAAACCTGCAGTGCATTTACTGCCCATTCCAGGCATATATAGTACAAAGTTTACTTGCCACTTTAATGAACACTAAAAACTAGTTGGGGATGAATGGAGTGTTTTTGCCCAATTTAACTTTGCAGCAAAACTAGATTTTTCCACCCATGAAATTTCATCAGTTTCACGCATTGAGCAGCTTAGATAAAGCTTACAGTACTTTAGTTATTTCATTTAGCGTTCATTGTATCTTCATTTTTTTGTGTATTTGATTATTATGTGTGTATTTTTCCTTTAATTTAATTTAAACTTTTATCTTATATTTTTGTTGTTTAATTGTTTCTTCCTACAGAAAAAAAGATTTAGTGTAAAAATGGTTCCAATATAGTTTTGGGAGATATTTAAAGGTTATTACACACTTAAAAGCCACAAAAAAAAAATTAAAATTTCATAGAAAATGTTATTTTTGTCAAATTTTAGACTTTACAATTTGCAATAAGTAGTTATATTTTATTCTTAAAACGTCCTTTTATTGTTAAAAGGAACCTTGTTTTATCCATAAATGTATATTTGTCAAATGCAGCAGTAAAGTTACCAGGCTATATCTTAAATAAGATTATGAGGATCTACTAATATATGTCAGTAAAAACAACTTATGCCTGATAATATACAAGGCAATGAAGAACAGTTGAAAAGAAGAATAATTATAAAAAAGGCATATTATGTCATTAGGATTCTCTCACTACTATATCAATTTTAAGCAATGATTTGAAAGCTACGTTTAAACTCAAAAGGGAACAATCCAGTAATGTGTCTCTAAAACCTCACAAACTTAATATCCTGCAATAAAATTAATTTGCTTCAATTTGATAAGAACTGGATAAATTCCAGCTCCCCCAAACCGGCCTGAAAATGATTCAATCAAGAAAAGAATAGAAGATAATGTTATGGGGCCTTTCTTAGGTCAATGAGAATTGGCCTCTTTTTGTACTCTTCTTTAATATAAGTTCCCATAAAAATTATTAACCATCTCTTTAATGGGGAACATTTAAAAGCTGGCTCCTGTTACATCAGAAATGCAATGATCCCAATACTGCAAATTCTCAGGACGCTGAAACAATTTAGAAATTAGCATGAATGATATATCTTTGAATAAATGGTGGTTAGAAGTGAGCAAGGTTCTTAAAATCCCGTCTGCCAATGATGCACCCAATTCAACCTTTTGATCTGTTTCATAATTTGCACATTTTTCAACTATGAGTTTTTATAGGGATAGAATGCACTTGTTGGAATACCAGAATAAATTCTCCTTGTTAGATTCCTATGCACATCCCACTACTTTTTAACTAAAACTGGCATCTAGAAAGTTGTTCAGATAAGAACTTAACATAAAAAAGTATGTTTTGCTAAGGACATTAGGGTAACGTTAATTTTTTTATCTGCAGCATTAGCCCCTCTCAGCTAGATTGGGTATTGAGGCTGACAATAAAAATAGGGGTGCAACAACACCTTATGAAAGCATTATAATATTCCCACTTCAGAAAGCTACCAGCCTTCTGAACCAGTCAGAAAGGCCCAGAGATGTTGAGGAAGAAATGTTTGTTTTTATAGCTGACATTTTATCTTTTTTTTCTATTACGAAAAAGAATAACAAAGGCACAAGTGAACATGTTGTATGGAGTTCTGATGCAACATTCAGTGGTTAATATGATCATTATCTTCATGAGTTTGGAAAGCATTGCTAGGACATTGGGGTTGACTTATTAAAGGCAAATAGACTCATTTTCTTCGGTAAATGTAATGTAGTGAAGCTTCGCTTTGTAAAGAAAAGTTCAACCAAAATAAAAAAAATAATAATTTTTGCTCGCACATGACTGGATGATGGAAATCAGCAGAGCTTTACTACATTTACTAAGCTCTGGAAAAAATGGGTGCAAATGCTCCTGCAAAGTGCACAGTCTATTTTCCTTTATTAAAGCGGAGCTCCACCCAACAGGGGAAGTTCCAATTATTTACACCCTCCGTCCCCTCCTCTGCTACATTTGGCACTTTTTCGGGGGGTGCGGGTACCTGGTCTTCACACCGGTGATCTGAGAGGGAACTTCAGCTACCCCCTCCTTCCCTGCAGTCTTTAGGGACACATCCCAGGTCCCAGAAGACTATGGGACCATTCACAAAGCCCAGCACGACTTGTGCATGTGCAGTAGGAAACAGGCTGTGAAGCTGTAAGGTTTCACTACCGGTTTCCCTTACTAAATGATGCCGGCGCCTACACCCAGAGCCGATTGAAGAATGGGCTCGGTTGCGGGATTCCTGGACAGGTAAGTGTCTTTATATTAAAAGTCAGTAGCTACAGCTAACTTTTAATTGTTTTCTGAAGGAGCCTGGAGCTCCTCTTTAAAGTGTAACTAAAGCATTTTCTTCTGTTTTGGCTAGAGTAAGAGGGGCTATAACCCCTATCAGATTTTTTTTGCCTTCTGTGTCCTTTGCTTCCTGTCCCACAACCAAAACAGGAAAATCCCTTTAAAATGAGGGAATACCTGGTTGTCACCAGGGTCACCAGAACTAGTGTCCCCATTGGAAAAATTCTCATTTATTACTGTTCTGATGTCAACCCAAAGTTTGGGACTTTCTTTTCATTTTACTTTTGATAATAATGGTAAACAGGATTAAAAGAGAAGGTGAATCTCCCTAACGGGGGGGGGCACAAACAGCAATAAAAACTGACGGGTATTCAAATCCCTTTCTATTCTATCCAAAACTAAAACACAATTTTTCACTTTAGTTTAAAAAAATAGCATTCAGCAGGGATCAGGTATTTTAATGAGGTTTTTCAAGATACACAATTCCTTTAACCAGTTGCCTACTGGACACTGTTACTCCCTTCCTGCCCAGGCCAATTTTCAGCTTTCAGCACTGTTGCACTTTGAATGATAATTGCGCAGTCATGCTGCACTGTACCCAAACAATTTTTTTTTCACACAAATAGTGCTTTCTTTTGGTGGTATTTAATCATTAACTGCTAAATAAACAAAGGGAGAAAAAAAAACTTTTTTATAGTTTGTTATAAAATTTTGCAAACAGGTTATTTTTCTCTTTTTCACTGATGTGAGGCTGCACTGATAGGAACTAGTAGGCTGCACTGATGAGACAGCATTGATGAGGAGGCACTGATGGGCACTGATAGGCTGCACTGATGAGGCGGCACTGGTGGACACTGATGAGGTTGCACTGATAGGCGGCACTGATGAGGCAGCATTGATGCACACTGATAGGCGGCACTGATAGGTGACACTGATGGGCACTGATAGGCGGCACTGATAGGTGACACTGATGAGGAGGCACTGATTGGCAGCACTGATGGGCACTGATTGGCAGCCCTGATAGGCACTAATTGGCAGCACTGATGGTTAGTGATTGGCAGCACTGATGGCCACTGATAGGAACTGTTGGAGATGCACTGATAATCAGTGCCATGATTATCAGTGTAGCTGTCCCTTTCACACAAGCTGGTTACCGGCTCTCCTCTCATTTCCTCATGCTGTCAGCATGAGGAAAGGAATGCCAATAACTGGCTTATATTTACATCACAATCAGCTATGATTAGACACATCTGGTAATTGGCCCTTTACCCTAATCCACGATCAGCTGTGACCGAAGAACACAGCAATCACAGAGCACGCTGCTCGCACGGGTATCATAGAAACTAAAAAAAAGTGGGGTTTTTTTTTCAGAATTTTCGCTCTTTTTTCACTTATGTCACAAAAGATAAAAACCCCAGAGGTGAGTAAATACCACCAAAAGAAAGCTCTATTTGTGTGAAAAAAATGATAAAAATGTTTGGGTACAGTGTTGCATGACTGAGTAATTGTCATTTAAATTGTGAGAGCGTTGAAAGCTGAAAATTGGTCTGGGAAGGAAGGGGGTAATAAGTGTCCTGTATTGAAGTGGTTAAAGGGTAACTCCACTTCTGTGGGGAAAAAAATAGCAAATAAAGAAAAAATAATATAGCGCATATAATTGTGACACTAATCATATTGTAATTGAATGTTATTAAAAATTACCTTTTCTTTTCAATTTGCAGCCGCTGCAATTTCCTGAGAATGCATTGCAATATGGCTACCTGGAGTTGTTCTGTAAACAGAGCGTGTACTGCAGCGGCAGCTGGTCCATAAGGGGTGCTTGGGCGCCGCCTCCCCACCGCTGACAAGAAGGAAAAAAGAAGGCGCTGGTATACTGACTTTTTTTTTTTTTCCTCAGCTCCTTGCTCTCAGCTGACAGCAAGTAGTGAGCCGATTGGTTAGTCATAAAACACTATGTGTGTGCGCTGAACAGACGCATACACATAGTCTGATTGGCTGCCCCCTGAGCCATCAGAGCCAATGACTCTCTGTCATTGGATGCTGTGAGCGGGGGCGGGACTCACGCAGGTGCAGCATTCTGCAAGGACTGCCGCGCAGACCGTCCACGAGGAGAGGGGGACAGTCCACTGCAGTCTCCACTGCCAGCCAGGATCCAGCCCGTTCACTGCAAGCGCAGGCTCTGCATACTGACAGCCCTCTGGTCCGCAAGCCGATCTCTGCAAACTGTCAGCCCACTCTCTGCAATCCGATCTCTGCACACTCCTGCCTGCCTATTAGATGGGGTAAGTGCGGGACTTGTCCCGACTTGGGGGGGGGGGCACCGCAAGCCCCTATCTGGGACCCTGTATACCCTTATCTGGTGACTGTGTACCCTATCTGGGACCCTGTACACATTATCTGGTGACTGTATAACCTATCTGGAACTCTGTATACCCTATCTGGGACACTGTGTACCCCTATCTGGTGACTGTATACCCTATCTGGGACCCTGTACACCCTATCTGGTGACTGTATACCCTATCCGGGACCCTGTATACCCCTATCTGGTGACTGTATACCCTATCTGGGACCCTATATACCCTATCTGGTGACTGTATACCCTACCTGGAATCCTGTATACCCTATCTGGGACTCTGTATACCCTATCTTGTGACTGTATACCCTATCTGGGACTCTGTATACCCTATCTGGGGCTCTGTATACCCTATCTGGGACCCTGTATACCCTATCTGGTGACTGTATACCCTATCTGCGGTTCTGTATACCATATCTGGTGACTGTAAACCCTATCTGGGACTCTGTATACCCTATCTGGGGCTCTGCATACCCTATATGGGACCCTGTAGACCCTATCTGGTGACTGCATACCTTATTTGGGACCCTGTATACCCTATCTGGGACCATGTATACCCTATCTGGTGACTGTATACCCTATCTGGGACCCTGTAGACCCTATCTGGGACCCTGTATACCCCTATCTGGTGACTGTATACTCTATCTGGCACCCTGTATACCCTATCTGGTGACTGAATACCCTATCTGGGACCCTGTATACCCCTATCTGGTGACTGTATACCCTATCTGGGACTCTGTATACCTTATCTTGTAACTGTATATCCTATCTGGGACTCTGTATACCCTATCTGGGGCTCTGTATACCCTATCTGGGACCCTGTATACCCTATCTGGTGACTGTATACCCTATCTGGGGCTCTGTATACCCTATCTGGGACTCTGTATACCCTATCTGGGGCTCTGTATACCCTATATGGGACCCTGTAGACCCTATCTGGTGACTGTATACCCTATCTGGGACCCTGTATACCCTATCTGGTGACTGTATACCCTATCTGGGACCCTGTATACCCTATCGGGGACCCTGTATACCCCTATCTGGTGACTGTATACTCTATCTGGGACCCTGTATACCCTATCTGGTGACTGAATACCCTATCTGGGACCCTGTATACCCAATCTGGGACCCTATATACCCTTATCTGGGGACTGTATAGCCTATCTGGGACCCTTTATACCATATCTGGTGACTGTATACCCTATCTGGGATCATGTATACCCTATCTGGGGCTCTGTATACCCTATCTGGGACCCTGTATACCCTATCTGGTCACTGTATACCCTATCTGGGACCCTGTATACCCTATCTGGTGACTGTATACCCTATATGGGACTCTGTATACTGCTATCTGGGGCTCTGTATACTGCTATATGGTGATTCTGTATACCCCTATTTGGTGACTCTGTATAGTGCTATATGGCGGCTCTGTATACTGCTATATGGTGACTCTGTATACTGCTATCTGGTGATGCTGTATACCACTATCTGGTGATGCTGTATACCCTATCTGGTGATGCTGGGCTGTATACTCCTGACACAAGGAGTGGAAACTATAAGGGGTGGAGCTTATGAGAAGTGGAGTCAAAAAGGAAGGGCGGGGTCTGGTTCCCCCCATCCTAAAATTTTACCAGCCGCCACTGGTGTATTGACCACTCCCCAGAAATATCATTTCCTGCTTCTGTGATTGGCTCACCAATTTTCCCAGAAGTCTGCCTAAGATGCAAGTCAGATTTCAAGCATCCCCTGCAACAAACAAATGTCATTTTTGGAGAGGTACTGTCAATAGGAACACGTCTAAAGGGATGCAGGCCCAGCAGATTTCCCCATTAGTGCCCTGCAGCTGCCATAGCTGACAGTTAATTATGAAACCACTCCCATTAGACCCACTCAGTACAGAGGCACAGAGGGATTTCTTCAGAATAACAAAAGGTAGGAATCTGCAACAAAATCTCTGACTCTGGAGGTCACCATCAGGCCTTTGGAGGCCGGGGGCATCACTACATTTTGGTGCCCAACGTGGGGCACAGCATTATTTTTGCTGTGGTTGCCCCCTGGCAATGGACTGCAACTGTACAAAGATTTTATTTGGCTCCTTGGGGGAAGTGGCAAGTAACATCTTTAATCCTCAGAGACTGTGTTATTATCCATCTACATCATGTGGGGAAGAGCCAACAAGTCTTTTTGCTCTTGGGAGAGTGTCAGCCTGGTTGCTTGTCACTTTATACCAGTGCTGCAGGGGCTAAGGCAGACTCCAGAAAAGTTTTGGCGTGCTGCTGCTGGAGAAAAGAGGCGGGCACTGAAGTTTCTGAGGAGCATGTGAACCAATCCCTTGCCAGGGGGATTAGTGATTGCTCTGCAGAGGAGGAGAAGGAGACACTGTTGCGCGCACCGCCATTGCTCACCCACGTGTTGCGATACTGCTATTCGGTGGAGAAGATGGCGCAGTTTGAAGTTTCCATGGCGGATCAGAAAGTGTGTGTTCCGGGCACCAGTCCTAGCCTGAGTGGCCAGAAAGGTGTTCTCACTGATACTGGAGTACGGTATGTACCAAAAGGTACCCTCGCCTTTTACATAGCGGGAGGCTATGAAGAAATCAGGCTGTCATGTGCGAAGTGCTCCAGCCTAGCCACGAATGTTCGGTCCTGGATTACTTGCGGGCACTGCAGAGAATCACTACTAGAGGTAGTTTCGCCCTACCCCCATGAGTACTACAGGTGAATTGGGATTCCAGCTCAGGAAGTTACTGAAACCCTGCTGCTGTCACTCGGCTAACTGAAGTGGCTGCTCCTTCAACTATTGTAGCTGCTCCAAAGTCAGATATTCCGATTATTTCCCGGGGTCGTGGTCGGGCCCATCTACGTTCCCTGATTATGGAACCTACTGGGGAGAAGACAACCAGGCCTGGTAAGCCTGATATGAGTGAAGCCTGTGGGGACTGTGCAACCTGTGGCCATCAAGGGAGGGGAGTGCGGAGCGTCTGCTACTTTGTGTTTAAAATACAATCCGCTCCCGGCCGAAGAATGTTTTACTGAATCTAATTCTGATATCCAGTCTGATCGGATATCTGGACTATTTTCAGATACTATGTCATGGCCTGAGAGGTGGTCTGACAGTGATGCTGAGCCACAGGGTAAACCTATAGAGGAGGAAGTTATTGTTGCTGTTAAAACCTCCAGTACTAAACCTGAACTGTCAGCTGCTACTCCACCTAATCTGTGTCCTGCCAATTTGTTGGAAGAAGAGCGGTGGGCCTATTGGGTGAGAACCCCTAAAGTTCTGGGGCCAATGCCTCCTTCGTCCACTAAACCTTACAAAAATCCCAAAGTGATTGCTAAATATCGGGTCAAATGTGCACCAGATACACAGGTCCTACCTGGATGTGGGGACCCCAAACTTTTCCAGAGACAAAATTGCACAGAATGTTATGCAGAAGGTAGCTGAGGAATATGGCTGTTTGTACCCATATGTGCCTGAAAGCCTGGAAGATGAAATCCAAAGTAAGCGGGCACAGTGAGTTGCCATTCGGGAATACTTGAAAATCCCTGTTCACTATGATCTAAAGAAATCACCTAGATTCACTGGTAAATACACCAACGTTCTTCAAACCTGGGACTAGGGTTGCCATATCTACTCAGACAATGTTCTTATTCATAGACCCAACCAAGTGGATGTGCAACACTACATTACCACCATTGGATCAACAGGAAAAATTGTGGAATGTTGCAAATTGTTAAAGTGGAATACAACGCTGTGCTCAGTTGGCTGTGTTAGTTCCACTGGAAGTTGCTCTACAGCTGAAGGAATCTTGATGTGGGGACACTCCTGCCTGTGCTGTTTGCTGCTGGATTGTGCTGCTGATACCAGCAGATTACAGGGGGTGTTCTTAACCACTTGCTTACTGGGCACTTAAACCCCCCTCCTGCCCAGACCAATTTTCAGCTTTCAACGCTGTCACACTTTGAATGAGAATTGTGCGGTCATGCAACACTGTACATAGATTACATTTTTTGTATCATTTTTTTCACACAAATCACACTTTCTATTGGTGGTATTTAATCACTGCTGGGTTTTTTATGTTTTGCTAAAAAAAAACAGTTTCATAGTTTGCTATAACTGTTTGAAAACAGGTAATTTTTCTCCTTCATTAATGTGCGCTGATGAGGCTGCACTGCTGGGCACTGATGGGCACTGATAGGCTGCACTGATGGGCACTGATAGGCTGCACTGATAAGGCGGCACTGATAGGCACTGATGGTTGGCACTGATGGGTGGCACTGAAGGGCACTGATAGGTGGCACTGATGGGCACTGGTAGGTGACACTGATAGGCAGCACTGATTGGTGACACTGATGGAAATTGATTGGCAGCACTGGTGGGCATTGATAGGTGGCAATGCTGAGCAAAGGTAGGTAGCACTGCGGGCACTGGTAGGTGGCACTATGTGCACTGATGGGTGACAGTGGTGGGTAATGATAGGTGGCACTGGCAGGTGGCACTGGTGGGCAAAGACAAGGCATCCACGTCCCTCTGACAGAAGCCGGTGATTGGCTTTTTTTCCTCAGGTTGTCAGTGCGAGGGGGGGAAAAAAACGATCACTGATCTTTTGTTTACATCACGTAATCAGCTGTGATTGGCTGACAGCTGATCACGTGGTAAGGGGCCGGGAACGGCCCCTTACTCCGATCTGTGATCAGCCGAGTCTCATAGAGCGCGTGGTGTGTCTCCCCACAGGGACGCGCAACCAATGCATGTTCGGAAGGACGTCTATTGAAGGCCTCCTGGCTCCCGGCAATGTAGATCTGTGCTGTAGCCATTGTTCAGCTATAGCACGGATGTGAAGTGGTTAAAGAGACATGCTTGCCTGTTGCCTTGAACTGTCAGTCTGTTCACTTTGCAAAATAATCTCAGTCCCCGGCTGGGCTAAGAAAACAGACTGAGATATGCTTAAAAGGCAAGGGGACTTTGTTGCCCTGGAAGATGGAATGTTTTTTGAAAATCTACAGTCCCTTGCCTATCTGTATGGCTAAAAGTGTTTGTCTGCAAATAGCCATGCACACTGTTTCCAGAGTTTATCCCTGAGAAGAAGGGAACTGCAGGGAAGTTGTTGGCCGTGTTACTGCATCTGGAGAAATTGTGCCTATTGGACTTTGGGGCTCCAAGGATAATGGGATATTTAGTTAGTTAGGTAGGCTGTGGTGTGGCAAAGGGGCAAGTGTTTACCTTTGGGGCTGAATTTCATGGACTGAAATGTTGATCCATACAGACTATTTCTCATGAGTGACCACTAGATGGCGTGAGTGTGCCACTCTGAGTGAGTCTAAAGTATTGCTATAATAGTAGATTGTGCTCTTTCTATGTTGTCTCTTTTATTCTCTTTCAGGTGTTCCTTCATCCTTTGTGTCTTCTTGGCTAAGGAGAGACAATATCCCTGACTAGTGTTGAGCGAACCCGGACTGTAACGTTCGGGTCCGTACCGAACTTTCGGGTGTCCGTGGCACGGACCCGGACCCGGACATTTCAAAAATCGTTCGGGTTTTTACAGGCCCAGGCCCAGGCACGGTGCCTGTGGGCTTTCAAGCCATGCCTGGGCTTGCAATGTCAGGCCCAAGCGAGTTGTGATCAGTCCCTATAACAGAGAGGAATCGGTTCTTCTGTGTTTCCTACTTCCTTGTGGACTTTCTCTTATTTTCTCTGTTGTATCTTTCTCGTGTTAGATGATAATATCGTTATGAAATCTGAGTGAGTCTCACCGTGTGAGTGCGGTAGATCACCAGTGAGTACTCTTTATCAGAC
The DNA here is from genome assembly GCA_018402905.1 of Glandirana rugosa. NCBI lineage: Eukaryota > Metazoa > Chordata > Amphibia > Anura > Ranidae > Glandirana > Glandirana rugosa. The sequence goes on from BLSH010063818.1 coordinate 418,582, forward strand.
ATACCTAGTTGTAAAGTCAGGTACTTTAAGTCGGGGTTTCCATTTGTGAACGGGGAAACGGTGTGGTGTCGG
>BLSH010063818.1:423514-437980 GCA_018402905.1 Glandirana rugosa
CTATCCCCATTTATTTGTAGGGCACTTGCCCTAATTTGAAGATGATTTTAGGACAGTTATATGGTTTCTACCGTTAATTAATACTTTTCAGACACAGTTTGAAGATGATCCACATTCACCTCCATTTTTGCTTTTTTTATGTTTTTATTTTTTTAAAAATATTTACAGTTATTTCCCTGTCCCCATTTTTTTGTAGGGCACTTGCCCTACCCTTACCCCCATTTTACTTCCTTTTGCAGCCCTCTGGGGCTTTCCAGGACTTTCCTACAGCCATTTTTGTGCCTAAAAGTTCGGGTCCCCATTGATTTCAATGGGGTTCGTTGTCCGTGCGATCGTTCGGGTTCCGTCCGGACCCGGACCCGGACTTTGTCCCGAAGTTCGGACAGACCAGCAGAACCCGAACTTCCAGGTGTTCGCTCAACTCTATCCCTGACTTGTGTACTAATGCAAATTTTTCTATTTCTATTTCTTATTATGTAAATAATAAATAGATAGTTAGGATTAGAGTTAAGCAAACCCGAACTGTAAAGTTCGGGTCCGTACCGAACTTTGGGGTGTCCGTGACCCGGACCCGAACATTTGAAAAAAAGTTTGGGTTCGGGTTCTGGGTTCGGGTATTTTTTCCCGCCTGTTGAATAGCTGCAGGGCAGCCAATCAACAAGCGTTTCACTGGTTTGCCCTTAGAAGCCATCACAGCCATGCCTACTAATGGCATGGCTATGATTGGCCAGTGCATCATGTGACCCAGCCTCTGTATAAGCTGGAGTCACGTAGTGCTGCATGTCACATGCTCTCAGGCTAGTGTAGGGAGAGGATGCTGCCGGCGCTGTGAGGGACAGATTGCAGATATAATAACATCTCATCCTGCATTACAGAACGATCTGATTCTGGACTAGGTAGAGATTACTACTACTACTGCTTTGAGGGACAGATTGCAGATCTCATCCTGCATTACAGAACAATCTGATTCTGGACTAGGTAGAGTTTACTTACTACTCCTGGTTTTAGGGACAGATTGCAGATCTAATAACAGCTCATCCTACATTACAGAACCATCTGATACTGGACTAGGTAGAGTCTACTGCTTTGAGGGACAGATTATTGTTTTTAAATCATTTCCTAGTTCTATAGGGTCAGGTTCCTGCTGTTGCTGTAAGGGACAGATTATTGTTCTAAAATCATCTCCTAGTTCTATAAGTAGAGGTTCCTGCTGTTGCTGTAAGGGACATATTATTGTTCTAAAAGCATTGTCTACTGCTATAGGGTCAGGTTCCTGCTGTTGCTGTAAGGGACAGATTATTGTTCTAAAATCATTGCCTACTCCTATTGGGTCAGGTTCCTGCTGCTGCTGTAAGGGACATATTATTGTTCTAAAATCATCGCCTACTGCTATAGGGTCAGGTTCCTGCTGTTTCTGTAAGGGACAGATTATTGTTCTAAAATCGTTGCCTACTGCTATAGGGTCAGGTTCCTGCTGTTGCTGTAAGGGACAGATTATTGTTCTAAAATCATCGCCTACTCCTATAGGGTCAGGTTCCTGCTGTTGCTGTAAGGGACAGATTATTGTTCTAAAATCACCGCCTACTTCTATAGGGTCAGGTTCCTGCTGTTGCTGTAAGGGAAATATTATTGTTCTAAAAACCTACACTGCCACGGTCACGGCCTAGTCAACCTCTAGGCTCCTACTCCACATCCACCTCCTCCTCCCATTTTTATCTTTTTATTTGATTTTAAGTTATTTTCCCTATCCCCATTTTTTTGTAGGGCACTTGTCCTACTCTTACCCCCATTTTACTTCCTTTTGCAGCCCTCTAGCATGTTCCAGGACTTTTTTACATCCATTTTTGTGCCAAAAAGTTCGGGTCCCCATTGACTTCAATGGGGTTCGGGTCAAGTTCGGTACCGAACCCGAACATTTTCGCGAAGTTCGGCTGAACCCGCCGAACCCGAACATCCAGGTGTCTGCTGAACTCTAGTTAGGATATAAGGTTTGTTTGCTTATGCATATTTCACTTACCCTTGGGTGGTACGCCACGCGTAAATTGTAAATACTGCCTTCTATTTATCTACCCCTATGTGAAATGCCACTTACACTTGTACATAAGTTATTTTCACTTGTTTGTGTGGTGTGCCACACACATTTGTTGTTACTGTCCCATCCACTTTTTGCCAGGACATCCACTCTCAGGATTGAGAGTACTTGTTTTTTTTAATGCAAACTCCGAGATGTAGTTTCCTGGGCAGGGGGAGACTGTAGCACCCTGGTCTTAAACAGGCCTGCTAACAAATTTTGTTGTGCTAAGTGGTAACTAGCCTAGCTAATTGGTAGTGGATCCACTGATTCTGCCCTAAGCCTGAGTCCGATGCTTCTCTGACATTAGAATGATGGAGCACAGTTAACACGGCTTATGAATAGATATGTTACCTCAGCCAATCAGCAGGGGGTTTCTTTCAGCCGCCAAGCATGCTGGGATAGACTATTTATTCAGCTGGAGTCAGGTGATTGGGGTTCTTTGCCACCCGAGCGGCTGCCTGGGTGTCGTATTGCTGCAGGTCGTTAGGCCAGAAACCTGATGCCTACCCAGGGACCATCTGGCTGCTAGGCCTGATGGATGCCTTTCCAGGAATCCAAACAGCAGCAGTGAGTTGGGTTTTGAGTCAGAAGCCTGACCAAGTTGAGGAGGTTCTGCCTGAGGGAGAATCGGATCGGTGCCAGTGGTAAAGGAGAAGCAGTTGCCACAAAGGGACGACCCCTCCTGTTATCAGAGGCAGGTGTAGAGAGGATGGAGGTCTGAAGAAGTACCAGAGCAGCCCTTTCACTAGCTTCACTAGCGGTGAAGCTTCAGTAGTCTCATCTGGGAACCCAGCAGGAGGCGTGGCCTTGAAGATAAGTACAAAGGGTAGCTGTGAGTCAAGTCAGGGACCCAGCAGGGTAGCATGGGTGAAGCTTGAGAGATCTACAGTGGGATACTGTGAGATGTGAGCAGAGATCTACAGCAGGATACTGTGAGTTATGTGTGCAGATCTACAGTGAAGTATTGAAAGTGAAGTGTTGCTATAGGAGACAACAGTCGCTACGAAAATACAGATTGCTTTATTCAGCTTAAAGCCCTTTTTTCTGTATTGCTGTCAAGACTATTTCTATTTTAGTCTGCGGAGTCTGCCTGTTTGCATATTGCATTGTCCTAAGGGTGTCCTGGCCCTAACCTTCTCTCCCCCAGTTCTTGTTAAGAGACAATAAATCTCTTTTTGTTAATTTCAAAAGTGACTGGTGCCCAATCATTCCACCTTGCACTATATGCCTAGTAACCTGCACCCTGAGGAGGAATGTCAGCTGTACCTGACTCTGGAGGTCACCAATAATCCTTTGGAGGGCAGGGGCATCAATACACAAGGTCTCAGGTGTGTTAAATATGTGGTGTTATCGTTCTCTCTCTCTCTCATATACTGGTCACTGGAAGTTCAATATGGCACCTTATGGCAAAGAACTCTCTGAGGATCTGAACAAAGAACTGTTGCTCTATAAAGATGGTCTAGGCTATAAGGAGATTGCCAAGGCCCTGAAACTGAGCTGCAGAACAGTGGCCAAGACCATACAGTGGTTTAACGGGACAGGCTCCACTCAGAAAAGGCCCCGCCATGGTCGACCAAAGAAGTTGAGTGCATGTGCTGAACATCATATCCAGAGGTTGTCTTTGGGAAATAGACGTATCAGTTCTGCCAGCATTGCTGCAGAGGTTGAAGAGGTGGGGGGTCTGCCTGTCAGTGCTGAGACCATACGCCGCATCAAAATTGGTTTGCATGGCTGTCATCCCAGAAGGAAAAAATGATGCACAAGAAAGCCCGCAGTTTGCTGAAGACAAGCAGACTAAAGACATGGATTACTGGAACCATGTCCTGTGGTCTGATGAGACCAAGATAAACTTATTTGGTTCAGATGGTGTCAAGCGTGTGTGGCGGCAACCAGGTCAGCAGTACAAAGACAAGTGTGTCTTGCCTACAGTCAAGCATGGTGGTGGGATTGTCATGGTCTGAGGCTGCATGAGTGCTGCCAGCACTGGGGAGCTACAGTTCAATCAGGGAACCATAAATGCCAACATGTACTGTGACATACTGAAGCAGAGCATGATCCCCTCCCTTCGGAGACTGGGCTGCAGGGCAGTATTCCAACCTGATAACGACCCCAAACACATCTCCAAGATGACCACTGCCATGTTAAAGAAGCTGAGGGTCTCGAACATCCACCAGCTCCATGATGTTGTCATGAAAGTGTGGAAGAGGATTCAAGTGGCAACCATGCCCAAGAAGGATAAGGCAGGGCTGGAAAATAATGGTGGCCACACAAAATATTGACACTTTGGGTCCAATTTGGACATTTTCACTTAGGGGTGTACTCACTTTTTGCTGCCATACCTCATATTTGCTATACAGGAGGTACCTCAGCCATCTACATGTTACTCCGCTTTTGAACTACTGTATGGGAGACATCCCAGGGGATTGCTAGATGTTGCGTGGGAGGGAGCGACCATGCCTTATAGAAGCGTCATTGAGCATATCTCATTGATGCAAGATAGAATTGCTGCTGTCATGCCGCTTGTATGGGAACATATGGAGCAAGCCCAGGAGGCCCAGAGAGGGGTTTATAATCAGGGTACCAAGACCCGGGTCTTCAACCCTGGTGATAGAGTGCTGGTACTAGTCCCCACAGTTGAGAGTAAGTTCATAGCAAAGTGGCTAGGTCCCTTTGAAATTATGGAAAGAGTAGTGGAGGTAAACTACAAAGTTTACCAGCCAGGGAACAGGAAACCCGAGCAAATACACCAAGTTAATCTCTTAAAAGGACAGAGAGACTTTACTGGTAATGCCAACCCCCCAAAAAGGACATGACCCCCGTGACACCTAAAGTGCCCCTAACTGAAACCTTGTCAGTGGCCCAACAGAAGGACGTTAAAGAATTTGTAAGAATAGAGACTTTTTTCTCTCACCTGCACAGACTGACCACAGTTATACAGCATGACATAATTACGTAACCAGGTGTCTGCCTAAATGTAAAGCCCTATAGAATACCCAAGGATAGGCGGGAAGCAGTTGCAAATTAAATAAAGAACATGTTAGAGCTGGACATGATCGAGAAGTCCCACAGTGACTGGTTGAGTCCCATAGTGTTGGTCCCAAAACCAGATGGAACTATAAGTTTTTGTAATGATTACAGGAAGTTGAATAGCGTGTCTAAATTTGATGCATACCCAATTAGATCTGACTAAAGGTTATTGGCAGATACCTCTAACAGAGTCTGCGAAAGAGAAAACTGTGTTTTCTACCCCCGAGGGGTCCTTCCAGTATAAACGAATGCCTTTTAGCTTGCATGGTGCTCCTGCCTCATTCCAGAGAATGATGGATAAGACCTTAAGACCACATCGCCACTACGCAGCCACCTATTTGGACAATGTAGTCATCCACAGCCCAGATTGGGAATCTCATTTGCCCCGGATGCAAGCAGTAGTAGATTCTCTTAGGGAAGCAGGACTCACTGTCATCCCCAGAAAGTGTGCCATAGGCTTGGAGGAGGCCAAATACCTTGGCTACATTATTGGTCGGGGGCTGATCAAGCCTCAGATCAATAAGATTGAGGCAGTTCAAAAGTGGCCCCAACCTATAAATAAAAAGCAAGTTTGTGCATTTCTAGGGATCACAGGGTACTACAGGTGTTTTATGCACCGATGGATCTGATGAAGGGTAAAGGGTCAGTCATGATCAAATGGAATCCTGAGGCATTTTAAATGTTGAAGCAAGCCCCTTGTGCACAACCTGTGCTCATGACCCCAGATTTCACAAAGGAGTTAGTAGTGCAGACAAACGCCTCTGATGTGGGATTGGGTGCTGTACTGTCCCAAGTCAGAGATGGGGAGGAGCACCCTGCGGTTTACCTTAGCAGAAAGCTTAACAGACATGAGAAAAACAATGCTATTGTTGAGAAGGACAGTTGAGTTTAGCTATCAAATGGGCCTTAGATGCCCTCAAATATTACCTGTTGGGGAGACCATTCAAAATAGTCACTGATCATTCCCCTCTTAAAGTGGAGTTCCGCCCACCATTTTTTTTTCTGGAATCCCCTCTGCTCTTCTATATAATATCATCAAACGCATTAATATATTGCCAGCCCATTTCTATGCATATTTTTTTTATTCTTTCCTGTGCTCCTGGTTCCTGAGCGCATACATGTCTATTGTGGGCATGTGAAGCCCACTCGGTTCCCACTTCTTCCTAGATAAGGCGCATGCTGGGTACCCAGCTTGCCCCTCCTGCTCTCGCTCATGCGCACTGTATTGCCGGGCGCATCGCTGATAGTGTATTTTGTTGCCATCACAACGGGCGGCAATGGAGGAAGTTCCCGCCCCATTGTTATGGCAACAAAGATAAACTATCTCTCTCTGTGCTGCCCACTGACTCCTGGGAAATGATGATTCACATCTCCCAGGAGCACAGACGAGGCAGGAAGTGACGCAGAGCACCGTGGACCAGATTACAGGGGACCCCATAGCAACAGGGCACTTAGTTTGAGTTAAAAAAAAATTTTTTTTGCTCAAATGTGGTTGCTATTGATTAGAGGAACTAATGGATGTGTGATAACAAGGAGAAAAACAGTCGGGTGGCAAGATGGTTCCTTTCTCTTCAAGTATTTCGATTTACAGTGGAACATAGAGCTGGGAAACTCCAAAATAATGCAGATGCCCTTTCCTGTATCAATTGTCTGGTTGCGATAGTTGCTCAGCCGCAGGGGCTTGAGCAGAGGGGGGATATGTGGCATTATGAAAGGCGAGGTGATCGATGGACGTTATGTTTTACCTTGTATGCGTTCACTTGCAGGAAGCTAAGGTGGAGTCTGGTCAGGCTTTTATCAGCCACCTTGGCAGGATTGGTTCCAGACCAAATTTTGCAGTTCACTTGTGTCCATCAACAGGTGGTATAAAGGAAGCAGGTCTGGATCAGATGATTGCTCTGGCCTGGGACTCAGGATCCATCAAACCTGAAAGAGCTTGAACTGAAGTTTGCTTTATGACTGAAAAAAAAAAACTTGCATTGTCATTGTTTTGTGGGTGACTGGGAGAAGCCCTTCACCGCTCAGTTAGGGAAACTGAAGATGTCTAGTAAGAGCCTGGATGGCAAGGATTTATTTTCTGTTTTGTTTGTTTTATTTTCATGCAACCATTTAAAATACAACTGAGCTTTTAAGAAAAGAAAGAAGGTGATCTTGCTTTAGCTAACCCCCCACTATATATATAATCTGTAAATGACTCTTATCTTAAAAGGGACTTGTAGATTCCAATAAGTCCTCCTCCCCTCCTCACCCATGCTGAGCCCCAATCTCTGGGTGAGAAATCTAGGGATGAGCCCCTTGTCCCAATCCACATAGGGGCAAGGTGCATTGCCAGAGGGACCTCCCCTGGCATTGTACTCTCTCCATGCTGTGGGAAGAAAGGTTGTGAAAATTTACAAGCACCTGTAAATTTTACAATGTAAATTTTCTGTAATTTGCAGAGCCCCAGATATTTACCTCAAAATATACCAACAAAGTTTTCTCACTAAAAGATATCACATCATTGAAAAGCTCAAAGTAAAAGTTTGCCTAATTTCTTAGGAGAGCCCCTTCAGGGCAAGGGTTGTGGGAAAGAGGCCTTTGTCCTCATCAACATGAAGCCTGGTAAAGTTCAGGGGTAAAAGGACGTACGCTCATCCCCCTTCTTTTCCTGGCCAGCCAGGCTTCAGGCTCCGATAAAGGGTCTGTTATGGATCATTAGGTGGACCTCATGCTCTTTTTTGTTGTTTTGTGCATAGAGTTCCCCTTAAAATCCCTCTAACTACTTGGGCGTTCAAATAACTGCGGACGCGACCCAACTGCTATCTAAAAATTTCCTTCCCCTTCTACTCAAAACCAAAACAGACCTCTCTACTTACAATAAGAAAACATTATCCTGGCTGGGTAGGATAAATACTCTAAAAATGGACGTACTTCCCCGATTCCTCTACCTTTTCCAAACACTACCGATCCCCATACCATCTGACTACTTTAAGAAGCTCTGTCAGTTGTTCTCTTCTTTCATTTGGAAGGGAGCCAGGCCCAGACTATGCTACGAACTGCTTTCCCTCCCAAAAGCGTGGGGTGGCACTGGCGCTCCGGATGCTCACATCTATTATAAAGCAGCAGTCCTGACAAGAATACTCGAATGGTACAATCACTCCCCGTCTAAATTATGGGTCCAAATCGAGAGCCAATTAAACTCGACAGATCTCCGGGCTCTACCGTGGTCATCTATTACTGCGTCGCAAACCCCCTCAATGACGTGCAAACTCACCCGACAAACCTTGACTGTCTGGCATCACCTGAATGCTACGGGGCTCATCCCTAACCCTAAGGGACTTATAACCCCCCTGTTTAGGACTCACAATTTCCCTCCAGCCTTACAAGGTCAAGTCTTTGGCCCATGGAATAAGCAGGAACCATAGACTCCAACTGAGAACTTCAGATGCAACAGGTGAAGTCTTACATGCGAGGCCTTCCATCCCTACCTGAGGTTCTGACAGATCCCTCTGCTTTTGAGGCCCTACTACTCCAGACTGACCCGCCAGAGCATACAGTTTCACAACTACACGCTCTCATACATTTGGCCACCTCCCCAGACTTGCCCCCTTACACAAAAGCATGGGAATCAGATTTGGGTCATTCAATTTCCCCTATTGATTGGCAAAAATGCTTCATACTGACTCACAAATTGTCCCAAGCCTTGCAGAGTCAGGAAAAGGGGTTCAAGTTACTGACCCGATGGTATCGCTGCCCATCCACTCTATATCTCATAGACCCTAAATTATTAGACACTTGCTGGAGATGCTCTCTGTCTAGAGGGACTATCCTACACATTTGGTGGGAGTGTCCCCCCATACGCAAATTTTGGCAGGCGATCTTCGACCTATATTGTAAACTCATGGCAACCTCGGTTGTCCCTTCGCCAGAGATAGCACTACTGTCCATTCTCCCAGGCACGCTGAAATCGGTTAAAAAGGATGTGCTACGTCACTTTTTGGCTCCAGCCAGAGTGGTGATACCTAGACACTGGAAATCGACGGATGTGCCTTCTCTTGGAGATTGGGCAATGGAGGTAGACAGGATCAATGGGATGGAACGACTATTGGCGCAGGAGACAGATAACCTAGAGCAATTTTCCAAGACCTGGTCTTCTTGGTCTTTGTTTAGATACTCGGAGGGATTTGTTCCTTGGACAGAGGGAAACTCCCCTGCCCCACCGAATGAGCCTACATGACATAATACTTTGCCTTCTGCTTCTTTCCTACGCTCTCTGGCCTACTGCTTCCCCTCTTGCCCCTCCTATCGCTATACTCCTCTTTTATTCTTAAGGCTTTCCCCCGCTTTTCACCCTATCTTCCTCCATTTTTTTTGTTTGAAGACGCCCCAACTATAGGTTCCCTGCAGGCCCATTGCTGCCTTGGTGTCGCACTTTTTATTTTATATAGTTCAGAGCTACTACTGTGGGCGTATATGTTATATAAGGTAGTGAGCACCGCTCAAATTGCTGAAAGCGGTGCACACAATTTCCAGTCCGGAATTTTCAGTCGATATGGGCCCTATACGACTCATAGTTACGTTGTTATCATTTCCTATAGTCCTCTGCTATCTGTCATTTATTCATTGAGAACCCCTTGTATCTTATGTCGATCTAACATTTTATGTAGATTGCGATATACTCTGTATTCTGCTCTTTCTCTTCAATAAAATCAGATTGAACTAAAATCCCTCTAACTCCTGGAGGACTTTACACTTTTTTTGTCTTTCTTTATTTAAAGTACACCCCTAAAATCCTTACTAGACTCTGAGGATCTGGTATGCATTTTGGGGGGGGGGGGCGACTCTGCATTTGTTTTAATTCTTACTTTAGTATTTGTGTTACAGAAAAAATTTGCAAAAATATAGTACAGTCTAAATTGCCAACAAATGACAACGGTCTCCCAAAATACATAGCAGACCCTTGGTGGGGTCTGTGTGCTGTTTATTTTATTAAATGAAGCTGTCCATGACAGCTATCAAAGTCATTTTCCAGCAATTTTAAACTTTTTTTACTGCAGCAGTTTCAGTAAATCGCAGAGATACATCCCCTCGCAGGCAAGATTAGGACACTCTCTATTAAAAGAATTGGACATTTTTAATGTTTCACTTTAAAGTGTTACTAAACCCAAAACAGTAAAATCTGTCTGTATATGCAGAATAGCTTGCTTGCTATACTGACTGTGTAACTTAAGGGGTTAATCCTCTGTATTGTGTAAAAAGGCTGTTTGATCTTGTGTGACCAGATACTTCCTTCTTGCCCTCTACTATATTAGACTCTACTATACTATACTACATGCAGGCAGTGTGGAAAGGTTGCACATGCTCTGTTCGATCTTCCTGATTCACATGGACACAGACTGCAGTGCATTTCTAGAGGCAGTGATTGTTTATTTGTGAACTGAGCATGTCATTGGAAAAGTGCCAATCAGCTCTGGCCGGATTGTGGGTGAAGGGTCACTATTGCAAAGGAAGTTACATCATCAGAGAGAGAAATGTCTCCTCCTATATGAACACTGGGGAAGTCCTGGCTCTTTGCAGTTTATCACCTGACTGCAATATACAGATGAAAAAAAGAGAATAGCAGTATTTTGATATAAAAAGATTTAGAAGCTGTGTGCATGGGGGGGGTGGGGGGGGGGTGGATGAATTGTTTTTATATTGCTGGGTTTAGTAACACTTTAACTATTTAAAAAATCACTGATCCTGACCAAATAGATTGAAAAAATGTTTTTGTATTGGTACATGTTCCCCAGGTTAGTTTTTGAGGGGGAGGCAGAGCTATCAATCATCCAAATGTCCCTTATTTAGAGATCCTGTGTCATTCATAGAAATTATAGTACAGCTTCTAAAAATGGCAGATTAGGCAGGAAAGTGAAGGCATAGTCACACTCTCTTGATGAGAGTCCCTGACAGCCCTTTAGCTGTACTAAAGTGGATGTAAACCTTCTATATACCCAGTGAAGTTAACAGCCTCAGATGATACACAGAGGTGAAACAAATCTCCCATCCTACATAAGTTTTACATGTATATCTGCTGTCTTCATCTGTATGTAGCCAATGCCCCCCTTGGGGGTGGCTGGAAGTTGTGGTACACCTAATCACACTGCCCTCAGTTACACATTTTTCCTTACATCCAGAGACACAGAACAGGCTGGTACTTTGTTTTTGTGTTTTATTAGGGGATTTGAACTTGGATGGGGTAGGGATGATTATGGGATGCCCAAGGATCAAACAGTTCTTTACACTGGGATCTCTATATACAACTCCGTATATACATTTCTCCTTCTTCACTCCAGCACTGACACTTGCTGAACGTTCCACTCCTTGTTCCTCGCTCCTGCACAATCACTTGATTCTCAATGCTCCTTGTCCCTCTCTCCTGCACAGTCACCTAATTCCAGCCTAGGTAGCACATGGTGAGGCCTCCTATAGTTGAAGCAGGACCTCCAGACCGCCCATTACAGGCTTGGACTGATAGCCCCCAAGTGTAGTGAAGTACAAAGTGCTAGCTAGTGCGATGGACTACAACTCCCAGCCCATCTTCTCCCAGGCCCTGCCAGCTCTTCCAGACGCAATGGCCTCCTCCACTGCCACAGCAACACCAAAGTTCCACACTGGTTTCCGCATCCTTCCCAGACTGTTTCTCACACCAATCCGCTCCGGCATGCCTCATCCAGTAACCCGGGGTGTGTCGCTCACCGACTCCTGACATTTGTAGTTCCTCACTGAAGATCTCTCTCCGATAGTGCTCTCTCCCGCTGTCCTTTCTGCTCTGCCTTGTGCCACCGATCCAAGATCTCACTCCTCCTGGCTGCACCTGAGCACTCCAGGTCCGGGGTCACCCCCCCCCCCCAGACTGGGAGCTCCCCTGGGCCACGACAGCCTCTGCACTATCCCATCTTCAGACTTCCACCCAAACCCTCCTCCCAGACTGGGTTGACCCTGGGTATTTGAGGAGGCCTGCCCCCTGCCAATCCAGGTTGGGGATTGGTCAGGGCTCCTCAGAATACCCCAGGTGGCCACTCCTTCCCTCCCACCTCTCTTTCTAGAAAACACCAGAAGCGTCTGGAAATAAGTGGGAGGTCCTAGTGACACCACCTGTGAATCACCCAGCCCTACCCTGAGCCACACCCAGCCCAGAATCAAACAATCAGGCCTGCACACAAGTCAGACCTGACTAAATTTACCTCGCCTGTACAAAAATCTCACTCTAACACATACCTACCATAGAGGGCGCTACATGTATATATCCTTTAGAAAGTGCACATCGTGTTAGCATATTTTCTCATCCTGTTTATCATTGCGTGAAGCTTGGGCATACAGCCAAGACAGCTGATTGGAGGAAAGGCACACAGCTCCTCTCCTCATAGGTAGAGACTCTCAGCTCTGTTCGTTGTTTAGTTCAGGACTCTGCTAATCTATTTATAGCTCCCTCCCCAACACAAACCTTTGGGTGGTTTTATTATATGTGATGGAGAACTTGTCTGGCTGATAACAGAAGAATGCGGCCAGAGACAGCTACGGGACACAGTGCTTTGAAGAGAGATAAGAAAACACTGCAGATCTATGCTCAAATTTCATGAATCGGTTTTACATCCACTTTAAGGCCAGATATACAGGGTTCGAATCTCGGCTGGTTCAGCAGGAACCGGCCGAGATTCCAACCGTTAATGGATAGGCTGAATGTACCAAGTTGATCGATCAATCCATTTGGGTACAACCAGCCAGCTGGATTCTCTTGCAATTATAGCTAGCAGCTGCTATAGCCACTGGCAATAATTACTGTCAGCAATACTCTTGTCACTGTCTGTGTTGATGGGGGATTACTTACCTGTTGTATATATTTATCTGTGTATATGTGAAAATCGATCAATCCTGATGTATTGACGGCCGATCTCATTTCTTGAGGCATGAAAATGCCAAGACAGTACAAATGACCCCTTTTTGGAATGTAGACAGTCCAAGGTATTTAGCAAGAGGCATGAATGTTTTTTTTTTTTTTGATGTTGTCATTTTTTGTCATAATTTTTTGGAAAATTAAGAAATGTAAAAAAAAGTTGTTTTTTTTACATACAGTCACCAGTGCAGTACAGTGTCATCATATACTGTAACTGGTGTGGAGATGATCAGGGACACTGACTGGTGACAGTGTTTTAAAAAATGTATTAATGTTTTTTATTACATTTTGTACATACAGTGACCAGAGAAATACAGCGTTACCACAGTAACACTGTAATACTCTGGGCAGGGGATCAGGATTTTTTTTACACAATATGGTTGCTTATAACTGAATTTTACAGTTACAAGCAACCATTTTTTGTGAATGAAAACTACTCATTCAGTTTATTATTGTGATTAGCTGTGATTGGCCACAGTTAATCACATGGTACAGATGAGCTGCGATTGGCCCTGTCTGTACCATATGATGACCAATCACAGAGATTATCACAATAGTACACAATGAAAGGCATGGAACAAAACCCGTAATTGTGTACAACTGTCATGTGATCTGCTGTGATTGGCCACAGCCGTCACATGGTACCGGCAACAGTATAGTGATCTGTCACTGGCTGTGTTTGGTAGACACAGCGGGTGACAGATCCTGAGAGAACGTCATCCCAGATCAACAGTGCTCCCGTCCTGCCTATTGTAATATAGTATTAACCACTTGCCTACTAAGCACGTTCACTCCCTTCTTGCCCAGGTCCTTTTTCAGCTTTTAGTGCTGATGCACTTTGAATAACAATTGCGCGGTCATGCAACTTTGTACCCAAAGTAAATTTGTATCATTTTCTGAGACAGATAGAGCATTCTTTTAATGGTATTTAACCACTTCAATACCGGGCACTTAGAACACTTCCTGCCCAGACCAATTTTCAGCTTTCAGTGCTGTTGCGATGCGAATGAGAATTGCGCGGGCGTGCGACGCTGTACCCAAACAGAATTTTTATCATTTTGTTCCCACAAATAGAGCTTTCTTTTGGTGGTATTTGATCACCCCTGCGGTTTTTATTTTTTGCGCTATAACAAAACACCCTTGTTTTACTATTTTTAAGACAAACCCATGTCGCAGCGTGCGGGCGCGTTAAGAGTAAGCGTAGCGTTGTCGTGACTTTCGACTTTTAACCAGACCCGTCCTTCACAAGATTCACGGGCCATAACTTCACCAATTTATGGTAATTTTCTTACGAGATAGACAGAGTCTTTTACTATGTTTAAATGAAACCCATGTTTCAACGTACTGGCGCGTTAACAATAAGTTTCACGTAGTCGTGATTTTCGACTTTTTCCTGGACCCGTTCTTCCCTCACTTGCACGAATCATCCGTTCACCAATTATGATATAAT
>BLSH010063818.1:446108-456855 GCA_018402905.1 Glandirana rugosa
TGGTGTGTTCCTTGTTCTTCATGATGCTCTCTGCGCTTTAAACGGACCTCTGAGACTATCACAGTGCAGGTGCATTTATACGGAGACTTGATTACACACAGGTGGATTCTATTTATCATCATTAGTCATTGAGGTCAACATTGGATCATTCAGAGATCCTCACTGAACTTCTGGAGAGAGTTTGCTGCACTGAAAGTAAAGGGGCTGAATAATTTTGCACGCCCAATTTTTCAGTTTTTTATTTGTTAAAAAAGTTTGAAATATCCAATAAATTTCGTTCCACTTCATGATTGTGTCCCACTTGTTGTTGATTCTTTACAAAAAATTACAGTTTTATATCTTTATGTTTGAAGCCTGAAATGTGGCAAAAGGTCGCAAAGTTCAAAGGGGGCCGAATACTTTCGCAAGGCACTGTATGCAGTGTATGTGGTATGTGTGTATGTAACGATTGTATGATATTTACATTATTTCTGGAAATCATTTCATCCCTGCCCCATAGCATTATTATACCAGCCCAACCACATAATGTCATTATTTTCTTGTTCATAAAAGGGAAAACCAGCGAATTTCAATAGTGTATTATACTCACCAGTGCCCATCAGCGCAGCCTCGTCAGTGCCCATAACGCAGCTTGATCAGTGCTCATCAATGCAGTCTGATCAGTGCCCATCAATCCAGCCTGATCAGTGCCCATCAATGCAGCATCACCAGTGTCCATCAATGCAGCGTCATCAGTGCCCATCAGCTCAGCCTCACCAGTGGAAATCAGCTCAGCTTCAGCAGTGCCCATCATTGCAGCTTCATCAGTGCCCATTAGCTCAGCCTCATCAGTGCCCATCAGCTCAGCCTCATCAGTGCCCATCAGCTCAGCCTCATCAGTGCTTATCAGCTCAGCCTCATCAGTGCCCATCAGTATAGCCTCATCAGTGTCCATCAATGCAGCCTCACCAGTGCCCATCAGCTCAGCCTCATCAGTGCCCATCATCTCAGCCTCATCAGTGCCCATCAGCTCAGCCTCATCAGTGCAGCCTCACCAGTGTCCATCAATGCAGCCTCCCCAGTGTCCATCAATGTAGTCTCACCAGTGTCCATCAATGCAGCATCGCCAGTGCCCATCAATGCAGCCTGTTCAATGCCGATCATCTCAGCCTGTTCAGTGCCCATAAATGCAGCCTGTTCAGTGCCCATCTGCTCAGCATGATCAGTGCCCATCAATGCAGCCTGTTCAGTGTCCATGAATGCAGCTTGTTCAGTGCCCAGCAGCTCAGCCTGTTCAGTGTCCATAAATGCAGCCTGTTCAGTGCTCAGCTGCTCGGCTTGTTCAGTGCCCAGCAGATCAGCCTATTCAGTGCCCAGCAGCTCAGCCTGTTCAGTGCCCAGCAGCTCAGCCTATTCAGTGCCCAGCAGCTCAGACTATTCAGTGCCCATCAATGTAGCCTGTTTAGTGCTCAGCATCTCAGACTGATCAGTGTCCATTAATGCAGCCTGTTCAGTGCCCAGCAGTTCAGTCTGTTCAGTGCCCAGAAGCTCAGCCTGTTCAGTGTCCATCAGCTCAGCCTGATCAGTGCCTATCAATGCAGCCTCATCAGTGCCCATTAGCTCAGCCTCACCAGTGTCAATCAGCTCAGCTTCAGCAGTGCCCATCATTGCAGCTTCATCAGTGCCCATTAGCTCAGCCTCATCAGTGCCCATCAGTGTAGCCTCATCAGTGTCCATCAAGGCAGCCTCACCAGTGCCCATCAGCTCAGCTTCAGCAGTGCCCATCAGCTCAACCTCATCAGTGCCCATCAGCTTAGCCTCATCAGTGCCCATCAGTGTAGCCTCATCAGTGTCCATCAATGCAGCCTCACCAGTGCCCATCAGCTCAGCCTCATCAGTGCCCATCAGCTCAACCTCATCAATGCAGCCTCACCAGTGTCCATCAATGCAGCCTCACAAGTGTCCATCAATGTAGTCTCACCAGTGTCCATCAATGCAGCCTCACCAGTGCCCATCAATGCAGTATGTTCAATGCCCATCAGCTCAGCCTGTTCAGTGCGCATAAATGCAGCCTATTTAGTGCCCATCAGCTCAGCCTGATCAGTGCCCATCAATGCAGCCTGTTCAGTGCCCATACATGCAGCTTGTTCACTGCCCAGCAGCTCAGCCTGTTCAGTGCCCAGAAATGCAGCCTGTTCAGTGCCCAGCAACTCAGCTTGTTCAGTGCCCATAAATGCAGCCTGTTCAGTGCCCAGCAGCTCAGCCTGTTCAGTGCCCATCAGCTCAGCCTGTTCAGTGTCCAGCAGCTCAGCCTATTCAGTGCCCAGCAGCTCAGCCTATTTAGTGCCCATCAAAGCAGCCTGTTTAGTGCTTAGCATCTCAGCCTGATCAGTGCCCATTAATGCAGCCTGTTCAGTGCCCGGCAGCTCAGTCTGTTCAGTGCCCAGCAGTTCCGTCTGTTCAGTGCCCATCAGCTCAGCCTGATCATTGCCCATCAATGCAGCCTGTTCAGTGCTAAGCAGCTCAGCCTGTTCAGTGCCCATAAATGCAGCCTGTTCAGTGCCCGGCAGTTCAGCCTGTTCAGTGCCCGGCAGTTCAGACTGTTCAGTGCCCAGCAGCTTAGCCTAGTTAGTGCCCATCAATGCAGACTGTTTAGTGCCAGCATCTCAGCCTGAGCAGTGCCCATTAATGCAGCCTGTTCAGTGCCTGGCAGTTTAGCCTGTTTAGTGCCCAGTACCTCAGCCTGTGCATTGCCCAGCAGCTCAGCCTGTTCAGTGCCCAGCAGCTCGGCCTGTTCAGTGCCCAGCAGCTCGGCCTGTTCGGTGCCTATAAATGCAGCCTGTTCAATGCCCAGCAGCTCAGCCTGTTTAGTGCCCAGCAGCTCAGCCTGTTCAGTGCCCAGCAGCTCAGCCTGTTCAGTACGCATAAATGCAGCCTGCTCAGTGCCCAGCAGCTCAGCCTGTTCAGTGCTCAGCAGCTCAGCCTGTTCAGCGCCCAGCTGTTCAGCCTATTCAGTTCCCAGCAGCTCAGCCTGTTCAGTACGTATAAATGCAGCCTGCTCAGTGCCCAGTGGCTCAGCCTGTTTAGTGACCATAAATTCAGCCTGTTCAGTGCCCAGCAGCTCAGCCTGTTCAGTGTCCAGCAGCTCAGCCTGTTCAGTTCCCATAAATGCAGCATGCTCAGTGCCCAGCAGCTCAGCCTGCTCAGTGCCCAGCAGCTCAGCCTGTTTAGTGCCCATCAATGCAGCCTGTTTAGTGCCCATCAATACAGGCTCTTCAGTGCCCAGCAGCTCAGCCTGTTTAGTGCCCAGCAGCTCAGCCTGTCCAGTGCCCAGCAGCTCAGGCTGTTCAGTGCCCATTAATTAGCCTGTTCAGTGCCCATCAATTCAGCCTGTTCAGTGCCCAGCAGCTCAGCCTGTTCAGTGCCCAGCAGCTCAGCCTGTTTAGTGCCCACCAATGCAGCCTGTTTAGTGCCCAGCAGTTCAGCCTGATCAGTGCCCATTAATGCAGCTTGTTCAGTGCCCAGTAAGTCAGCCTGTTCAGTGCCTGGCAGCTCAGCCTGTGTAATCCTCTGTCCCCTTCACCCCCTCCCCACTGTAGTGTTCTCTGCCCCCCAATGCAATGTCCTCTGTCCCCTTCACACCACCTCACTGTAGTGTCCTCTGCCCCCATGCAATGTCCCCTGTCCCCCACACAAACCCCTCCCTCCCTCCCTTCCTCCCCCCCCCCCCACTGTAGTGTCATCTGTGCCCAGCATGCAATGTCCCTTGTTCCCTACACATCCCCCCATGTAATGTCCCCTGTGCAACCCCCCCACTGTAGTGTCCTCTGTGCCCCCCCCCATGCAATGTCCCCTGTGTAGCGCCCTCCTAGTTTGGGTGTTAGTGAGTGTATATCGTTTTTGGCTTTCTCTGCTTAACAGGAGAGCAGATAGGTACATTTAGATGCTGTCTGCTTATCGCTTATCTGAGAGCCTTGATTTGAGTAAGGTCTATTCAGTGTGCTCTGGTGCTGATTCATGTGGTCTGGAAAGTTTGACACTGTCCAGTAGTATGAGTTCCTTTTGGAAAGTGGGAGGAAAACCAACCAAGCCAGTGACAGCAGGTGTATGTGGATGCAGTTCTGACCAATTACCGGGAGAGGAGAACCACTGCATTTTGGGTGACTGTATCCATATAAAAAGGAGCACATGGGCTCAAGGTGAGGAGTTCCTGCCCACCCAGACCTCAGGGATGGAGGTGTGTGTTCAGCTCCTGGCTGCTAGGCCTGAGGCCTATCCAGGAGGCTGCCAGATGCTGGGCCTGGTCGAGGCCTAGCTGGAGTTGCTAAAGCTACAGCCCAGAGCTCCTTTAAAGCTGGCAGAGGGGGACATCCTCGGATCCTGTCTGGTGTCACAGTGGCGGAGTGTCGCTTGGAAGTTGGAAGGAGGCTACATGGTGTGAGTGCAAACCTGTGAAGGGATCCCTGAGACTGAGTTGCTAGAATCCTCCTTCTGCTCCTCATAGTCAGCTAACTGGGTGTGTGAGCTGGAAAGGATACACTGGCCAGTGTCTTGAGGAAACAAAGTCCGGCTTATCCTCTTCTGCTTAAAAAGGGACTTGTTTTACTGGGATCAGTTTGTTACTTGTGTCACTGGGATCAGCATGCTACTTGCTTCGCTGGGATCAGTCTGCTACCTGCATCACTGAGATCAGTCTGCTATGTAGTGCCACTGACAGTCTGCTTGGAATAACGAGCAGTATAGTGTGTGTGCACCTGACAGTGTGGAAATTCATTGTGACTGGCTGCAGGATAATCAGAGGGAGGCCCAGGTCATATAAATCAGCAGCATCTTCGGGGGTACCGCTATACCTGCACACACACCCCCCTCTGTAGTGTCCTCTGTGCCCCCCATGCAATGCCCCCTGCACACACACCCCCCTGTAGTGTCCTCTGTGCCTCCCCCCCACACGCAATGCACCCTGCATAACCCCCCTTCCCCACTGTAGTGTCCTCTGTTCCCCCCCATGCAATGTTTCCTGCTCCCTACACAACACCCCCTCACTGTAGCATCCTCTGTCCCCTTCATTAGTGTGTGGTAGCGCTGTCCTACCTTACACACCAGCAGAGAAGGGGAGCAATCAAAATACTGGATAGAGGGCGGGGACGGGATCTGACAGTCAACTTTTTACATTAACAAGCTGGTAATTGGTTTCTAGAACTGCCCGGCAACCAATCACCTGCTGGTTAATGTAAACGGTAATTCCAGCAGCTCCAGCCCCTGCCCTCTACACAGTACTGTGCCTCCTCCCGATGTTCACAGAGAACGGCGACGGCTGGAGGAATGCGCGGCTGTTACTGACCAACCTGCGGTCGACGGGTCAGTAACATTTACACAGTAATCAGTGGCTATTTTTAGCTCTGTTCACTGTATAAATTTCAAAGGTCCAAAAAAATGTCCGATCTGTCTGCCGCAATATCGCAGTCCCAATAAAAATTGTTGCTCTTTTTTTGTTTATAGTGCAAAAAATAAAAGAGGTGATCAAATACCACCAAAAGAAAGCTCTATTTGTGGGAGAAAAGGACATTAATTTTGTTTGGGTACAATGTCGCACGACCACGCAATTGTCAGTTAAAGAGACTCAGTGCCTAATCGCAAAAAGTGCTCTGGTCAGGAAGGGGGTAAATCCTTCCGGGCTGAAGTGGTTAAACCGAACCACCCCTTGACCACCTGCCTCTAAATGAACAAAGCAGCTGCTTCGTTGACTACATATTGCGGTGAAGCCAAATGCATTATCTCTTCCTGAATACTTGCAAACTGCCTCTGCAAAGCGATTTTTACCAAGGATCAATTTATAGAGGAGCAAAAGGGGCTGCAGCACATGTGAAAGATGCCTTTGTGGTGAAAGGTTCATTTTAAGCCACAAAGGGCTTGATCTGACTCTCATACTCCATTTATTGTGTGAACATACAGTATAGCTTGTTTTGAGACTACATGACAGTATCAACTGATGAAAATTTGGAGACATTGCAGACATACTATGGGAGATGGTCAGAGATTGCAGACATACTACAGGAGATGACCAGAGACTGCAGACATAGTACAGGAGATGGTCAGAGACTGCAGACATGATACATGAGATGGTCAGAGACTGCAGACATGATACATCAGATGGTCAGAGACTGCAGACATACTACAAGAGATGGTCAGAGACTGCAGACATACTACAGGAGATGGTAAGAGAATGCAGACATATTACAGGAGATGGTCAGTGATTGCAGACATAATACAGGAGATGGTCAGAGACTGCAGACATACTACAGGAGATGATCAGAGACTGCAGACATACTACAGGAGATGATTTGGGACTGCAGACATACTACAGGAGATGATTTAAGACTGCTGACATACTACAGGAGATGGTTGGAGAGTGCAGAAATACTACAGGAGATGGTCAGAGACTGCAGACATACTACAGGAGATGGTCAGAGACTGCAGACATTATACTGGAGATAACCAGAGACTGCAGACATACTACAGGAGATGGCCAGAGACTGCAGACATACTACAGGAGATGGTCAGAGACTGCAGACATACTACAGGAGATGGTCAAAGACTGCAGACATGATACAGAAGATGACCAGAGACTGCAGATAAAGTACAGGAGATGGTCAAAGACTGCAGACATAATACAGGAGATGGTCAGAGACTGCAGACATACTACAGGAGATGGTCAGAGACTGCAGACATGATACAGAAGATGACCAGAGACTGCAGATAAAGTACAGGAGAGGGTCAAAGACTGCAGACATAATACAGGAGATGGTCAGAGACTGCAGACATACTACAGGAGATGGTCAGAGACTGCAGACATACTACAGGAGATGGTCAGAGAATGCAATCATACTACAGGAGATGGTCAGCGATTGCAAACATAATACAAGAGATGGTCAGAGACTGCAGACATACTACAGGAGATGATCAGAGACTGCAGACATACTATAGGAGATGATTTGATACTGCAGACATACTACAGGAGATTATTTAAGACTGCTGACATACTATAGGAGATGATTTAAGACTGTGGACATACTACAGGAGATGGTTGGAGACTGCAGACATACTACAGGAGATGGTTAGAGACTGCAGACATACTACAGGAGATGGTTAGATACTGCAGACATACTACAGGAGTTGGTCAGAGACTGCAGAGATATTACTGGAGATGGTCAGAGACTGCAGAAATACTACAGGAGATGGTCAGAGACTGCAGACATACTACGGGAGATGGTCAGAGACTGCAGACATACTACAGGAGGTGACCAGAGACTGCAGATATACTGCAGAAGATGGTCAGAGACTGCAGACATACTACAGGCAATGACCAGGGACTGCAGACATACTATAGGAGATGGCCAGAGACTGCAGACATACTACAGGAGATGGTCAGAGACTGCAGACATGATACAGAAGATGACCAGAGACTGCAGACAAAGTACAGGAGATGGTCAAAGATTGCAGACATAATACAGGAGATGGTCAGAGACTGCAGACATACTACACGAGATGGTAAGAGATTGCAGACATAATACAGGAGATGGTCAGAGACTGTACACATACTACAAGAGATGGTCGGAAACTGCAGGCATACTACAGGTGATGGTCAGAGAATACAGACATACTATAAGAGATGATTTGGGACTGCAGACATACTATAGGAGATGGTCAGAGACTGTAGTCATGATACAGGAGATGACCAGAGACTGCAGACATACTACAGGAGATGGTCAGAGACTACAGACATATTACAGGAGATGGTCAGAGAATGCAGACATACTACAGGAGATGATTTGGGACTGCAGATATACTACAGGAGATGGTCAGAGACTGCAGACATACTACAGGAGATGGTCAGAGACTGCAGACATACTACAGGAGATGACCAGAGACTGCAGACATACTACAAGAGATGGTCAGAGACTGTAGACATACTACAGGAGATGGTCAGAGACTGCAGAAATACCACAGGAGATGGTCAGAGGCTGCAGACATACTACAGGAGATGGTCAGAGACTGCAGACATACTACAGGAGATGGTCAGGGACTGAAGACATATTACAGGATATGGTCAGAGACTGCAAACATACTACAGGAGATTATTTGGGACTGCAGACATACTACAGGAGCTCCAGTCATTTTGTGTTTATTCAAAGTCAGCCCTCACAAAAACTGTAGCTGCTGACTCTTAATAAACACACATTCAACTGTCACAGGATCCAGTAATGCACCCTTCTCCCGTTCTTCTCTCTCCAGCACCTGCAGCTCAGCTGTGGTGACACTGCTGTGACAGCTTGTGGCTTCACAGCTGGGTGCCCACTGTGCATGTGCGAGATGACTGCGGGGAGGGAGAAAGGAAAACTTTGTGTTTTGAACGGGAGTGGGAGTCGGTACCTGTAAAAAAAACAAGGTACCCCCCCCAAAAAAGTGCCATTAAGAGAAGAGGCCTTAAAGCGGAGCTTCCCCTTTTTGGTGGAGCTACGCTTTAAGTATAAAATCCGGCGGCAATTACTTTAACATATATTCTAGGTCTCTGCTGCAGAGATTCTTGTCACTTTCTATTCTGTAAGCAAACCTAATTGAGCAGAAAGCTCAATCAGCAAAACACAAGGCAGCAATTTTACCATTTCCCTACTCGATGTACAACTGAAAAAGGTTGTGGAGCTGGGCTGTAAAATATTATTCTCTTGTTTGTTATCTCTCGTCCTTGAACATGAACTACGAAGACTCTGAAATATTTAGCTGGTATGCAATTAAATACATCTGTGCTTCTGTACTGTAACATAAAAAAAAAAGAATACAAATTAAGGAACGTTCGCTTTTCTATGTGATCTTTGTTTGATTTATAGTTTTTGAAAAAAAAATTACAATTTTAAAGCCATAAAATATAGATGGAAGAGAATATTTCAAAGTACCTCACACATTTTACATATCCTATTTTAAAAAAAACTGAAAAGATATACTCTAGGCAATCAGTTGTAAGTGGAGAGTTTTTCCAGGTGCCCCAAATCTTATCAAACTTTATTCCACTCCCTCCAGCCATGTACCATATGTCACTCTGTACCACAGAAGGTCCTGGTTAATTAGGCATCGCCTTCATTTGTTTCAAGTTTACAGTTATAAGATTGAAACAAAAAAAACTAAGTCTCTAAGTGCAAGTCTTATATGTAAATCAAATAATAAAAAAAAAATAAAAATGTGTATGAGATCCAAAAATCATACAACGCATAATCATACATAAACCAACATGAATCATGCGTATATCATGAGGCACATACAGGCAACTCAATCAGTGCGATAATCAATATTCTTATAAGCAGTGTAAGTGAAAAAATACCAAAAATGTATAAATGTGCAAAAAGTTTAAATAAATTAAAAAGTGAACCAGTATAAACAATCCCAAATTTGCATTTGTTGTAGTGCCAAAAATAAGTCCACTTCCCAATATAGATTTTAAGCAAGCGAGAAGGTATTCAAAATCTTGATGTGAACCATGGTCCATGTGTCCAAATAAAAAGATTCTTACCAGAGCCCCATGACCCCTAAATTACAGAATGGTCATGTCAAGGCATAGGGATTAAAACATCCAGCACTACTAGTCCTTGGTACTCCCATTGTTAACTCTCCAGCTTACAATGTCAATAACCATATGCACACAGAGAGAAGATAACCATAGTGTAAATCTGCAAATGATACTTTATTGTTTATAATGGACTAAAAACACTCACATTAGGCATGAAGTGCAATCGTTCCATCGAAGATGCCAGAATCTGAAAAAACACATAGGACGATACGTTCGTCATCCGTCCAGAGGGTCGGATTGGATGACAATAGGATGGAAATGGACATACAGTGAGTTTCCATTAAACTACCCCATAGAGTAGAGTGGGCTCTGTCCTTGTCCGCTCTGCATAGCGGAGCAGACACGGAGCTGTCATCAGCCTGCTCAGCAGGGATCAGCAGAAAGATCCCCCGCTGAGCAGGCGAATTCCGCTCAGACGGATCCGCTCCGCGTGAAAGGGGCCTTATGCCTGTTATGTAGTTGGGGGTAATGGCGTTTTTGTAAGCACCTTTTCATTTGATCACTGGAACCATGATACACTAGGATATGTGAAGAATGTGAATACCTTCTGGCTTGCTTAAAATCTTTATTGGGATGTGGACTTATTTATGGCAATAGAACAAATGCACATTTGGGACTTTTTTCCCTATGGGAGCCTATTTATTTGAATAGAAGTCACACCAGAAGTCGGATCATGATGATCCGACTTGCGGTGTGACTTGTGCGCTGAGGATCTTGAAGGGGAACCGCGCACAAAAATGAATTAATTTTAGCACTATCTACTTAATTCCTAATCAATTTTAACCTATTTATTAATTTAGCTTCTCACTTTACAGACAATGTTTTATTAATGTATGTAGTTACTGTCATTATTGTAATAATTTTGTTTACCACTGGGGGCACTACTGCCGTCAGCTGCATAACTTCCATTGGTTACTCTACTGATGGTTGTTCGTGACCAATAAAAAGAAGCAATGGACTATCCCATGATATGCCTGAGGCATCACAGGCTGCACGCTCAGAAACACGTCGCACATCAGTGACGTAGGCACATTCCCATGCTGTCTCCCGCGCTCCGGACTCCATACGGACAGCCGAGGGGGGGGGGGGGGGGGGGGGGGGGGGGGGGGGGGGGGGGGGGGGGGGGGGGGGGGGGGGGGGGGGGGGGGG
>BLSH010063818.1:458524-486031 GCA_018402905.1 Glandirana rugosa
ATGATGGGGGGGTCTATACTGATGGAGGGGGTTTATACTTAGTGTGGGGTCTATACTGATGGAGGGGGTTTATACTTAGTGGGAGGTCTGTACTAATGGAGGGGGTTTATACTTAGTGGGGGTCTATACTGATGGAGGAGGTTTACACTTAGTGGGAGGTCTATATTGAGGGAGGGGGTCTGTACTTAGTGGAGGTGGCAGTCTATACTGAGGGGGGACTATACTTGGAGGGGGGGTGTGTACTGAGGGAGGACTACAGTTGGTGGAGGGGGGGTGACACCATGTTTTTCTGCACTGGGTGACGCCAACCCTAGTGACACCACTGCAATGTACCCCATACTCATTTGCATAGGGTGGGGGGCCGGGATCTGGGGGCCTCCTTGTTAAAGGGGGCTTCCAGATTCCGGTAAGCCCTGTCCGCAGACCCCGACAACGACTGGCCAGGGCCCCTGCCCCAAAGCACCCACTCGCCCCATGTTGAGGGCATGCAGCCTGGTATGATGTATGAAGGGGGGGCGCATGCTTGTCCCCCCCTTTCCTGACCTGCCAGGCTGCATGCTCAGGTAAGGGTCTGGTATGGATTTTGGGGGGGCCCCCACACCATTTTTTTGGCGTGGTGGTAACCCCTAAAAACACATACCAGACCGAAGGGTCTGGCATCTCCTGGGGGTAACCCCACGCAATTTTTTTTCATTTTTGCGGGGGGTGTTCCCCTTCAAGATCCTCAGCACACAAGTCGCACTGCAAGTTGGATCATCATGATCCGACTTCTGGTGCGGCTTCTATCCAAATCAATGCGCTCCCATAGTCAACCATTTATTCTACATAGAGAAAGAGAAAAGCCTGAGGTGTCTTAACGCTGTGTATTCAACGTTAAGCCGTGGTTTTGAGCTTTTGCCGGCGTCTCCATTTTTACAGCTCTAGCGATGGAGCCTCGGGACGTGCTGGTCATTTTTGTGGAGCTTAAAAACGCCTATGCCACTTACTGCTCAAAAATGTCTGTGTGTGTATGAGGCCATTGAATAACATGGAGAGGCATTTTTAAGCTGTCAAAAAAGCTCACAAATGCAGCTGTAAAAACGTCCATGTGTATGAGGCCTTAGCACTGCTTTTTCTGTTTAATTTTTATCTATATTGTATATCACAATATAAGGTGAGCTGCTGTGTCTCTAACTTTTGGTGTGTTTTGTCTGTGAGTGTGAGTTATTCTTTTACAGCTATAAGATTGCATGCATAAATAGTAAAATATTCTGTTTTGTTTTCCTGGTAACCTATTATTAACTATTCCCAGAAGGCAAGTTCCAGGATTACATATATTTAGGAAGGAGGAGATAGAATATCTATAATGAATTTAGTTATAGAGAACAAGAATGTCCTTATCTTAGAACAACTTCATGCCATGTGCATTAATATCTCTGAGCCTTGAGAATCCAGAGCAGTGCTTCTCAACTACTGGGCCATGTCCCACTGCTAGGCCACGGGCTCACTTCTCCCAATCCTCCAGCCAGCTTCAAATTCCTTTCACAGTGCCTCCCAGCTCCCACAGTTAGGAAGGCTGTCCACAAGTTTTAGGAGTGTGCGTATGGGAAAGTTTGACCATTCTTCCAGAAGCACATTTGTGAATCTATGATGTGGACGAGCAGACCTGGCTCGCAGTCTCCACTCTAATTCATCCCAAAGGTGTTCTATCGGGTTGAGGTCGGGACTCTGTGCATGCCAGTCAAGTTCCTCCACCCCAAACTCACTCATCCATGTCTTCATGGACCTTGCTTTGTGTACTGGTGCACAGTCATGTTGGAACAGGTAGTGGCCACCCCCAAACTGTTCCCACAAAGTTGGGAGCATGAAATTGTCCAAAATGTCTTGGTATGCTGACGCCTTAAGAGTTCCCTCCACTTGAACTAAGGGGCTAAGCCCAACCTCTGAAGAACAACCCCACAACATAATCCCCCCTCCGTCAATTTGAAGGGGTGGCCCAATACTTTTGGCAATATAGTGTGCAAGAGTGAGTTTGGGCTGGAGTGACTTGACTGGCCTGCACAAAATCCTGACCTCAACCCAATAAAACACCTTTGGGATGAATTAGAGCGCACACTGCGAGCCAGTCCTTCTTGTCCAACATCAGTGCCTGATCTCACAAATGCACTTCTGGAAGAATGGTCAAACATTCCCATAGACACACTCCTAAACCTTGTGGACAGCCTTCCCAGAACAGTTGAAGCTTTTAATGCTGCAAAGGGTGGGCCAACTCAATATTCAACCCTACGGACTAAGCCTGGGATGCCATTAAAGTTCATGTGCATGTAAAGGCAGGTGTCCCAATACTTTTGGTAATATAGTGTATATGTAAAGCCACAGAATTATAAAAGAGCCTATGGGGTGAATTTACTAATAGAGAAAAAAATACAGCAGCGCCTCTAAGTGCAATATTTCCCAGTTTATTGGAGAACAATTAAAACAAAAGTCGTATGCACGCACAAGGTAAGCAGAGATATGCGCATGGGCTACAACAGGGTCATCCACTGGATACAGGGTATGTGGACGCGCTCCAGTGGCCGCTGTGCTGGGTCCGGGACTAAGCGCGCTGGTGGCTTCCAGCGTAACTCAGAAACCGATGCCGACAGCAGAGGAGCGCACTGGCACAGGATACCGCGTAACTTCCGGGTACGCCACGCGGGGGTTGCGCGAGTTCAGATCATTCATGATCCTTCATCAGGCATAGCAGGGCAGCCTGATGCCTGAGACTTGATGTTCGCCGGCTACCCGTGATTGCTCTGTCAGGCGGCATGTAAGAGATCTACTGATTCCTGTCGCTGAGATCAGTTAGATCTCTTATGCCCCTGGCAGCCCAGCCCCCTCACAGATAGAACATGCCTAGGGAACACAGTTAACCCTTAGATCAACCCCTGCAGGTTAACCCTTCACTGCCAATGACATTTACGCAAGAATCGGTGGATATTTAAATTTATGATCGCTGTATAAATGTCATTGGTCCCAAAAAATGGCAAAAATGTCCGACATGTCCGCTGCAATATCACAGTCCTGATAAAAATTGCAGATCGCCGCCATTACTAGTAAAAACGCCATAAATTAAATCTCATGGTTTGTAAACGCGGCAACTTTTGCGCAAACCAATCAATAAACGCCGATCAAAATCTTTTTTACCACAAATATGAGGAAGAATATATATCAGCCAGAACTGATGAATAATGTTGTGTTTTTATATTTTTTATTTGAATATGTATTATAGCAAAAAGTTAAAAATATTGTTTTTTTTTACAAAATTGTCGCTCTTTTTTTGTTAATAGCGGTGATCAGAAGTGACGCAGGGGGCATCAAATGCCACCAAAAGAAAGCTCTATCTGTGGGAAAAAAGGGCATCATTTCATTTGGGTACAATGTCGCACGACCGTGCAATTGTCAGTTAAAGTGACGCAGTGCCGAATCATAAAAAGTGCTCTGGTCCTACAGTGGGAAATCCTTCCGGTCTATAAGTGGTTAAGAGAAATACTCTGCTCATAGGTAGATAGAGAAGGTCTTGGGTCTTGACTCTTGCCGGAGGGGGATAGACAGCTGTCTCATTCCCATGATCCTAAGAGAAGATAGAACAACAATCTACTCTACATTGTAACTAAAAAAAGCACACAGTCTGGTGGAAGGGGGTTATAGTCCTGCCAGCAGAGTAAACGATAACAGCACACTTGCAACACTGTTTCCTGTCTGGTCTGTCAGTGAGGGCTTATAGCCCACTGACAGAAACAGAAAAAGGGAAAGAATCAAAAAATAACTTTTTTCCTTTCAGGGTTCCTGATGGGAGGGGCCCCTCCCCAGGCAACAGGCTATTCAAAGTTGGTTATGCCAGAACAAACCTCACCCAAGTGTCCGTTCAATGAGAAAGTCTCTTCCATTGAGCACAGGGTGGCAGGCTGGTTTGTTCCTGCGAAGTCAGGAAGAAGCACATTCCACTACTCTCCAGCAGTCCAGTGTGTGTGTTCTTACATTGGCAGTAGTCCCCAACAGTCCCTAAATGTAAAAACGTGGGTCTGGCAGCCTCATCCGGGCTCTCCCTTCTTCCCGTACTGTAATAGAATGGCTCCTTGTAGGCTGACCTGCCTTGACGATGGGCACTCTGTCCCCATAGATAGCACACCCCAGGTTCCACTACTTCTGTAAATCAACAATCCGGTCCCAGGATTTACTCTCTGGTCCCCTCAGGGGCTTGGGAACATGTAGATAATCCCATACCATGTAGTTCCCCACTCCTCTCTTGAGTTCTCGACCACATTCATGATATGGAGGAGGCGTAGGGAAAGTCCAGGCCCCACTCTAAGGCAACCCTCCTTTGTACTTCCCGCTGAAACCGGGATAGTCTCTGCAATTCTTTACCTTTTCCCTCTCCCCGGCAGGATGTGGGTGTCAGGGGCTCTGATTACCTGTTGATGAAAAGTTGGCTTCTTTGAGTGGGGATTCCTACTGTCTCACTGAGTCCAGCACCGGCTCTGGTTCCAAGGGATAGGAACCTCCCTTCTCCCACTCCTCTTCTTCCGAATTTTCTCCAGGGAATGATCACTCTGCTAGGTGTTCTGTGGACCCAAACTCGGCCAGCAGTCTGGGTGACCCCCAGTCAATGACCCTTGCATAGCTCGTCCAGCACCCTCCTCCAACACTGACTCCGCTGGTACAGGAATGACTATGGATTGGGATTCGGCCGGCATTTTAGGGACCACTAGCTCTTACTTGGCAGTACTCATGGTTACCAGGCCGCAGGGCACAACAGCCTCCTTGCTTCCCTCATCCTCGGGTTTTGCGAGGGAGTCGCCAGGCCGCAACTCCACTCCGGCTTGTAGGGATGGTTCCAGGCCCGCTCTGGCCCTCTGGGTCTTCCGCGGCTGCAGCCTGCATAGTCCTCTATGCAGGTCCACGGTGAAATATCGTGGCTCCTGCTGGGCAAATGCCTGCTGTATCAATGGCTCCTTGCAGACCCACGCGCTGATTACTGCAGTTGGCAACTGGCACACGGGAGATAGCAAGCACAGTCTCTCTGTCCCATCCGCTATACCCAGGACGAATCCCCCACGGTGCTCCAATCGGATGCCAGTGTCTACCAATGTCAGTTCCAGGTGACCAGGTGAGAGCTGGAACAAGACGGCCACACTCCGCCATCTTTCCTTGCCTCGTGGTGTCTGATGCTAGCAGGAAGTAATGGGTCTCTTCTAGGGTGTGGTACCGCCCTCTCATTTCCAGACAGGCTGGTGCTGGTTGCACTGATAAGCAGACCCCTCCTGAGACATGCTGCTGTCACCCCTTGAGTGAAGGACTGAAGTTTGCAGGCATGTTGTACCTAGCAGGACTTGCCCAGGCATGTTGCCCAGCACCGACTGTGCTCGAGCAACGGTAGGTTGATGCCTGCTGACTTTCCCTGTGGTTGCTGATAGCAACAGTAAATAAAGTAACCCCTGTCTTTCTGAAAGGAACACTTTCAGCACAGTACCGCGGGCTTACCTCGATCACCCCGGGCAACAGGAAACAGTTCCAGGCACACTTTACTGTTCAAAGGAGTTTGGAGCCCAAATCTATAAAGCCCAGTAACTGCAGAACGCTGGGAACATCTGGAAGATGTCCAGCCTTTGCAGAGTGCTGGATATATTTGTAATCCATGGGCGTGATCGCCCGCCGTGGTTTCCACAAGTGACAGCACATGTTACAAAGTCACTGAATTGCAGGATGTTGAGTCAAGTGTCCACCCCAGCGCCGGTTGGAGCAACTGGGTAAGCAGGAGTAGCAATTGGCAACTGCTCCCGTTGGTTACCGTGGACAACGGCACTTGTATGA
The DNA here is from genome assembly GCA_018402905.1 of Glandirana rugosa. Taxonomy (NCBI): domain Eukaryota; kingdom Metazoa; phylum Chordata; class Amphibia; order Anura; family Ranidae; genus Glandirana; species Glandirana rugosa. The sequence goes on from BLSH010063818.1 coordinate 464,357, forward strand.
TGGCACTACTTAACAGAAAGAGAACATAAGTCCTCCCAGGGTTCAATCCGCACTGACAGCAGAAAAAAACAGTTCACTGGCTCAGTCCACTGCAGTTGCTAGGGGCAACGACTGGCAGATCTTCCGTGAACAGGTGAATCCCGGACGACACCCCCAAATGTAACCATGCCCCCGTAGGGGTTGCTGGAAGTAGTGGTTCACCTGTCACTCTGACCTCAATCACACATGTTCTTGCATCCGGAGTCAGGAAAAGCAGGCTCTGGTACTTGTGTTTTTTTTTTATTAGGGGATTTACCTTGGATGGGTAAGGGATGCTTATGGGATGCCCTGGAATTGAACAGTTCTTGAACGGGACCACTCTACATACACTCCAGTATATACACAACTTTATCTCCTCCAGCACAATCTTGCTTGCAGTTACCTCTCCTTAATCTCTCCTGCACAAACTTAACAGGCCTAGCTAGCATATGGTGAGGCCCACCTTTAGCTTTGATCAGGCCTCAGAGAACCACCCAGTACAGGCAAGGGATTGCAGACCCCTCAGGTGTGGCAAAAGTACATAGTGCAGGCCTCAGAGAACCACCCATTACAGGCAACGGATTGCAGACCCCTCAGGTGTGGCAATAGTACATAGTGTGCAAACTAGCCTTGGTGGACTACTGCTCCCAGTCCATCCTCTTCTGGTCCTGCCAGCCCTCCTGGCTGCAATGATCCAATTCCACTGCCCTGTGACACCACAGTCCCAACTGGCTCTTGCACCTTTCTTAGACTGTCTCTCACCCCAATCTGCCCCAGTGTGCCTCTTCCAGCTTCCCAGGGTGTGTATCACTCACGACACCTGACAACAACATGTCGTTGCTTTCCTGGAGATCTTTCTGGCAGTACTCTCTCCCACTGTCCTCCACTTGCTCTATCCCTTGTGCCTCTGTTCCAGAATCTGCAATATCCTCCTGGATGCACCCGAGCCTCAGGCCGAGGTCACCCCCCAGACTAGGGGCTCCCTCAAGGCCCCGACAGCTTCAGTACTCCATCTCCATCTCTTCCACCCATACTCTCCTCCCAGGCTGGGCTGACACCCAGGTGTTTAAGGATGTGTGCCCTCTGCCAATCCAGACTGGGGATTGGTCAGAGCTACCCAAACATCCCAGACAGCACCACCCCTCTTCCCTACCCTCTCTTCTAGAAGCAGAGGGGAGGTTACCAAGAGGTGTCACCACCTGCGAGTAACCAGCTACTCCCTTGCCCAGGATCAAAGCAATCAGGCCTGACTTCCAGTCAGACCAGACTAAATTTACCTCACCTAACACAAAAATCTCTCTAAGCACCCACCTAAAGGTAGTGGGCTGCTCTTGCAGAGTATACAGCCTATTTGCATATAGTAAATCAACCATTATATCGTTTTAAAGACACTCTAGTGCAGTCATTTAAAATCATCAAGCTGCTCTTAAATAAATTTTTAAGAAATCTCAATAAATACCTTTATTGCAGGTTTTAATATGTGTTCATGTGACCTTAAGAGCCCTTTCACACTGGGGTGGTGTGGGCGGAAGTGGTAAAGCGCCGGTAGTTTTAGCGGCGCTTTTCAGCGGCTAGCGGGACTTTTTAACCCCCAAGAAGGGGTGAAAAAGGGATTAAAAATGCCCATGGTCAGGCACTTCGGATTCAATGGGCAGGGGCGGTGGAGGAGCAGTATATACACCGCTCTCGCACCGCCCCAAAGATGCTGCTCACAGAACTTTTTTTCCACTCCTACAAGCGCACTGCCCCAGTATGAAAGCACTCAGGCTTTTACACTGGGGCTGCTGGGGAGGCAGTTTTCAGGCGCTATTTTTAGTGCTAAAGCACCTGAAAACTGCCCCAGTGTGAAAGGGGTCTAATACTCTCTTCATTGTTCTTCATAGCCATGAGGAGCACCTGGACGATAGGCAGGGTTGAAGCAGCAGCAGCAGCTTCAGATTTGTTTTGGTAGGCCAGAATGAGTGTCTGCCTGTGATTTTACAGGCTGACAATGGGGTTCTGCAGACACTTGCTTATAATACTAAAGTGGGAGCGCACACTGGATGGAGTTTGTGTTTAGGCCCCATTCACACCTCAGTGTTTTGTAACTTGAAGCTCAAACCTCCAAAATTCTGGAAGATTAAAAAAAAAAAAAAACAATTATTCTCTATGGAGTTGGTTCACATCTCCACTCCAAATCGCCTGAAGCCAAACACCTTAAGTTCAAAAATGTTCTTTTTGTAGCTCAAATTGGGCAGATTTGTGTGTTTTGGCGGGGTTTATTCCCATTGAAATGAATAGAAAAGTGCAATTTGTGTGCTTTTGTACACTTTCGTGCATTTTGTTGCACGTTTTTGTGCAATTTTCTGCTCACATGCAAAACTGTAAAAAATAAATAAGTAAAAGTAATATATGAATAAATAAATGTACAATAAATACACAGATAACTAGAAATCATCATAAATAAATCATAAATAAATAAAATAATTTAATAATATGTAATATTAAAAAAATAATTAATAATTATCACTAACCTTAAAAAAATTAAATAAACAAATAACAATAGGAATACGAATTAGAATAATAACAGTTTCTTATTATTATTAATAATAATAATAATAATAATTATTATTATTATTATTACTATTTATTTTGTGTTAGGGTTAGTGTATTTATTTATTATTATTTTTTATTTTTTTAAGGGTTAGGGGTTAAGGGTTAGTAATTTATTGTATTTATTTATGATTATTTTTATTTATTTGTGTATTTATTTTACATTTATGTATTCATATTATTATTATTATTATTATTAATATTATTATTATTATTATTATTATTAGTAGTAGTAGTAGTAGTAATAGTAGTAGTAGAAGTAACACCCTAATCCTAACAAATAATAAATAAATAATAATAAGAGAATAAATAAAATATTAACCCCAAACCCTAACCCCTAATCCTAACCCTAACCCCAACCCCGGTTCCTAGACTTAACCTAAGCTTAAGCCATTAAAAAAAAAACGTGACCAATAATAATAAAAAATAAATAAAAGTTGATGGAAAAGCTGGGAAAAAAAAGCTGAAAAACCTACAAAAAATAATGCAACAGATTATAGTTTTCTCTATTGGCTAATAAAAAAATGCCAAAGCTCAACAGCGCTATATAAAAATGTGCACAAACACGCCATAATCATACATAAAAGTGCATGAAAAAACACCAGAAAATGCTGAAGATGCTACGCTCAGGTGTTAATGCAGCCTTAGTGTTTTCACTTGGACAAGATAAAATAAAAACACTGCATATTATATAAATCATAATTAGGGACGGGATAGAATTTTTCACCCTTTGCTGCATTTCAGTACTATTGGTCTCCTCCATTCAGTGTGCATGCATTCACTCTAGCAATGACTGCATAGCATTACAGTATACTTGCACTTGCTCCAACAATGGTAGCATGGTATTTCTCAGGCAGGGTTCCAAATCGGGACAAAAGTAAAACATGTCTATGCAATCTCCATTGGCATGGTCTCTTGAAGTCTCTATTGGAAGCTTGTGTAAAAATGCAATGAAAAAATTGGGAGATACAGTCAGATCCATAAATATTGGGACATCAACACAATTCTAATCTTTTTGGCTCTATACACCACCACAATGGATTTGAAATGATACAAACAAGATGTGCTTTAACTGCAGACTTTCAGCTTTAATTTGAGGGTATTTACATCCAAATCAGATGAACTGTGTAGGAATTACAATAGTTTGTATATGTGCCTCCCACTTTTTAAGGGACCAAAAGTAATGGGACAGATTAACAATCATAAATCAAACTTTCACTTTTTCATACTTGATTGCAAATCCTTTGCAGTCAATTACAGCCTGAAGTCTGGAACGCATAGACATCACCAGACGCTGGGTTTCATTCCTGGTGATCCTCTGCCAGGCCTCTACTGCAACTGTATTCAGTTCCTGGTTGTTCTTGGGGCATTTTCCCTTCAGTTTTGTCTTCAGCAAGTGAAATGCATGCTCAATCGGATTTAGGTCAGGGGATTGACTTGGCCATTGCATAACATTCCACTTCTTTCCCTTAAAAAACTCTTTGGTTGCTTTTGCAGTATGCTTCGGGTCATTGTCCATCTGCACTGTGAAGCGCCGTCCAATAAGTTCTGAAGCATTTGGCTGATAATGAGCAGATAATATTGCCCGAAACACTTCAGAATTCATCCTGCTGCTTTTGTCAGCAGTCACATCATCAATAAATACAAGAGAACCAGTTCCATTGGCAGCCATACATGCCCACGCCATGACACTACCACCACCATGCTTCACTGATGAGGTGGTATGCTTTGCATCATGAGCAGTTCCTTTCCTTCTCCATACTCTTTTCTTCCCATCACTATGGTACAAGTTGATCTTGGTCTCATCTGTCCATAGGATGTTGTTCCAGAACTGTGAAGGCTTTTTTTAGATGTTGTTTGGCAAACTCTAATCTGGCCTTCCTGTTTTTGAGGCTCACCAATGGTTTACATCTTGTGGTGAACCCTCTGTATTCACTCTGGTGAGGTCTTCTCTTGATTGTTGACTTTGACACACATACACCTACCTCCTGGAGAGTGTTCTTGATCTGGCCAACTGTTGTGACGGGTGTTTTCTCCACCAGGTTAAAGAATTCTTCAGTCATCCACCACAGTTGTTTTCCGTGGTCTTCCGGGTCTTTTGGTGTTGCTGAGCTCAACAGTGCGTTCTTTATTTTTAAGGATGTTTTTAAGGATGTTCCAAACAGTTGATTTGGCCACACCTAATGTTTTTGCTATCTCTCTGATGGGTTTTATTTGTTTTTTCAGTCTAATGATGGCTTGCTTCACTGATAGTGACATTTCTTTGGATCTTTGTTGACAGCAACAGATTCCAAATGCAAATAGCACACTTGAAATTAACTCTGGACTTTTTATCTGCTCCTTGTAAATGGGATAGTGAGGGAATAACACACACCTGGCCATGGAACAGCTGAGCAGCCAATTGTCCCATTACTTTTGGTCCCTTAATAAGTGGGATACACATATATAAACTGTTGTAATTCCTACACTGTTCACCTGATTTGGATGTGAATACCCTCAAAATAAAGCTAAAAGTCTGCAGTTAAAGCACAGCTTGTTAGTTTCATTTCAAATCCATTGTGGTGGTGTATAGAGCCAAAAAGATTAGAATTGTGTTACTGTCCCAATATTTATGGACCTGACTGTAGGGATAGAGGATTGTCACTCTATAACAGGAATAAGAATTTTAATCTTCAGGGCAAGATCACTAAGTATTATTATTATTTATTATTTCAGGTACTTATATAGCGCTGTCAATTTATGCAGCACTTTACATATATATATTGTACATTCACATCAATCCCTACCCTAAGGTCCCTAACTCACATTCATACATACTAGGGCCAATTTAGACAGGATCCAATTAGCCTACCAGAATGTCTTCTAATAAAAGCTTATATTTACAAATAGTTAGGTTTCATTTACTTTGATGCATATACACTGGGGACTACCAACTGGAGGGGTGGGCAGAGACTGACCAGGAGAGGTAAATGCACATTCTCTGGAGCTATGCCACTGAAGAGATAATGCGTACGCTCAGGAGACCTGTGATCAGTGAGGGCATAGCACAAATAGTGTGGACTCTGGTCATTTGGACATTAATGCACATCCACTCAATACTGGTCACTGAAGGGTGAATGCTAAAACTCTGAAAACAGGATATTGAAGGGTGAATGCACATACTCATACTGATAGCCGGAGAGATGGGAAGGCTACCTCATGAGCCCAATAAAGAGCAGGTATGAATATGAGTGCATATTCATGAAACCATTCACCACCTATCATAAAGTGGGCTGTTAAAAGAGGTAAAAAAAATGTGAGCTGCCACAGAGATTACATTGGAAAAAGACTGAGAGGTTAATGCACATAATGTGGGGATTGGCCACTGAAGGGTAATGACCATACTCATGTCTCACACTCCTAGAGTAGTGCAGGCTGTTAAATGGTGGTAAATTTAGTTAGCTCTTCTGTAATCAGTGCAGCAGGGGTTGATTGTATAGGCCTGCTTAGTGTCTCACAGGCAAAGTGTCTCTGCATTCCAGAGGATTCTATAATTATAGTGGAAGGAAGAAGAGAGTGGGGTGCCTGAATATTAATGGGACTCCAGTCAATCTCTGGGGAGACATGGTTGTAAGAGAACCCATAAATAGTCTGAGACCTGGGCAATCAGGGTGCAGAGTCCCTGGGTCCAGTCCTGCTGGAGGGGACACTGTGTAGGGGGTCTCCGCCCCTGGGGCAGATTTCTAGAAGAAGCCTTAAGGACACAAGCTTGAGTCCAGGTATCAAGTTGGGTCTGGAGAAGCTCACTGGAGAGAGCCAGGAGGAAGTTGGTGGGAAAAAGTCCAGCTCTTCTATGTGGGTGTGAGTCTACATCTCCCTCACTAGTAAGAGCATGGTGGATATTAGCAGGAGGCCAGCAATGATCCTGTGGCTATGTGAGCAAGCAACCCCAGTGCTGAAGAGTAGCGACTGTGGGGTTGATTTACTAAAACTAGAGAGTGGAAAATCTGGTGCAGCTCTGCATACTGTAGAAGCCAATCAGCTTCCAGGTTTTATTGTCAAAGCTTTATTGAACAAGCTGAAGTTAGAAGCTGATTGGCTACCATGACCAGCTGCACCAGATTTTGCGCTCTCCAGTTTTAGTAAATCAACCGGTATGTAACTTTTAGGCCTCATGCACACAGGACGGTTTTTGTCTGTTTTACAGCAGCTTTTTTTTAGCTGCAGATGTTTTTTTCTACAGTCAATAAACCCTCCATCATGTTATCCTATGTGTTCATAAACACATAGGCTGCTATCAACTGTTTTTAGCAGTGACATTTTGAGTTGTAAAAAAAACCCAAGATCAGCTGTAAAAACGTTCAAACGCTCAAAAATGCTCAAAAACGTGGATCCCCAACATTTTTGGATGTTTTAGATAGATTGGAAAAAAAAATGCTGGCCCTTTAAAAACGTGAAAAACCTGCGGTAATATAATGCTGGTAAAAGCTGAAAAAAATCACTGATAAGCTACTGACGTTTTTTGGACATTTTTTAAAGTCCTGTGTGCATGAAGCCTTGAACTCTGGAAGGAGTACTAGTCGTCATCAGCATGGAGATCCTGTAGGATATTCCTTTTTGTACTGTGCAGCCTGAAAGTTGAGGAGTCCTCAGGTTATTCAATTCTACAGTTTACAGGATTTATTGGACCCCACCTTTTGTAAGCAGTAAACATCCTCATTATTGATTATTCCTATATATCCTCCATACCACCATACATGAAGCATGTTTTTAATATGTATATGAATGTATTTTATTCATTGGGATACTTTGACCTATACCAATGTATGACCAAGATGGAATAATGTATTATAGTTGCATATAAATATTATTTTGATTTGTGTTCTCACCTTGCTTTGTAGATATGTTTTTACTATCAATAGATTTTTCTACTGCACTATACTGAATTGGTCCTGAAGAAGCATGCAGCCACGAAACATGTTGACCCATCCTAAGGACTAGTGCACTGTTTATTGTAATGTATTGTATGCAGCTATATTGATGCTGCATTCTCTTAAACTGTACAAAATAAAAATATGTTCTTTTATATAAAAAAAAAACTTTTTGTTTATTTAAGTTTACATAGAAGTGTAATCAAAGTCCCAAATACAACTCTCTTTTTATCCATATCCAATATACTGGGATGACACTTCTATGTCACTATGGTTAACTGATATAAAATCACAATTTCCACAAACATTGTTCCCTATTATACTGTTTAGTTCTAGTTTATTGAGGTATCCCATGCTCCCTCTACCTATCCAAGTTCATCATTCCCAGTAAAAAAAAGAAACCTCTAGACCAGGGGTGTCAAACTCAATTTTATTGTGGGCTGCATCAGCAATATGGTTACCCTCAAAGAGCCGGTTGTATCTGCAAGACTATATAAATATACTCCTTGTGCTGCTGCCAGGAAGAAGTGGGAGCTGAGCTATGAAGCAGAAAGTGCAGGGTCTGGAGGAGGACCAAAGGAGGGTTGGTGTCAACTGAATGCTGAGACCAGGGGATGCAGAGACAAGAGGGTGCTGCAGCTGCACAGAGAGCGCAGGATCTGTAAGAGGAGTTCTGGCCTCTTCTCTGCTGCCGACTGCTGAGAAAAGGTGGGGGCGGAGACAAAGGAGTGCTGCAACTGCAGGAGAAGCACTAGGGCTACATGAAATGGCCATGAGGGCTGAGTTCGGCCCCCATGCCTTGTGTTTGACTCATGTGCTCTAGACTGTTCTTTGGAGCCAGTAGAAGAGTGAGGAAAGTGCTGGGTGTCCGGCTGTGTGTGCTCTATAGGAGGAAATAGGACTGCATTCTCCTATTGGGGGTGCGCTACATTCAGTAGACTGGTCACTAAAGGGCTATTGCATGTACATTCTTGTTGTGAAAATTGTGAGAAGTAAGATGTGTGTGTTGTGTGAGTATGGTTCTAATAAGAGACCATTATGTGTGTGCTGGAGGTGGGATCTCCCTGGTTGAGCATGCTCTGTTCAACTATTAGAAGCAGTATTCACCAGCAGTGAAACACAAAGTTACTATTTCCTTTTAATACTATAATAGGAAGACAAGATATATGATTCCATGTGACATAGCAGATTTCGGTATTTTTTAAGCAGGCGGCAAAGTTTAGAGTACATGTTAGTGTTTCCCCAAGCTAGTTGAGCCCGGTATGAGCAGGCATCAAGCCTAAGATTTCTATTAGCTAGATTTACTATTCGTACAGTATTAGTACAGTTTTTCCCTTTATTACAAATCACTGGTATGCCATGGATTGTTTGAGAGTGCTCTGTATTCCACCCTCCTAAGTAAAAGAAATGTGATATGAGGAGTCAGATGGCTGCCAGTTACAGGCTATTATTGATCATTGTAATATTTCATGATCCTAAGAAACCACAGAGAAAGCTGCTGGCATGAGTATCAGGGGCTTACTCTGGGGAAGCATATTGCTGAACGGATGAGCTCTAATGACAGCAATACACATGCTGCCCCTCTCTCTCCTGCACTTCTCAATCACTCTTATAAAGAGATGTATTATATTGCTGGTCACTTCTTTATAGAATTAGTATTGATCTCTTTATACCTGGTCTTTGATAGAAGGTGAAAGCTATAAATTATCTGGAAAAGAGGAAAAAAGACAAAACTGTAAAATTAATAGAAAAGGTACAAAGCCCCTGAAATTTAAATTTAATTATTTTTCAAGGTTATGATGAAATGTACAATTTTTATGTGTCATTAAAAGTTTGAGTATTTTTTTTTAAGCTAAAAGGACATTAGGCAAAGAAACTATAAGCTTAAGAGGTTTTGATTTGCAAGGACACCAAAAAGCCCCATGCACTATCTCAGGCTGTAACAGGGAAGTGCAAGCCCATTTTTAATGTAGAAGACATAAAACAACCTTTTACCTGTTCTGGATATTTAGCAATGCTATTCAAGCTGTGCATTGCCATTTATTGCACAGTATATGTAAAAGATCCTGATACCAGTTTTGCGTTCAACATAAAAATGTTTTAAATGTGATGCTAGAGAATTATATACCTGAGTTAGGCACCACTGTTAAGACATGGCACCACTGTTAAGACATGGCACTAAGTAGAACTCTAGCAAAGGTCAATTTCTGCATTTTTTCATTTTTTTTTTAAATTAAAAAGAAATTTTAAGGGGACATGTCTAGATGTCTGTACATACCGAAAGCTTTCCACTTAAGTTTACTGCAAGTGGTGGTAATTTACAGAAACTGATGAGCAACCTAAAGGGCCAGAAGAGTCTTAAGGGGCCCGTAACCTGCTACTCCAAAGCAATCTACCCTTGTTGTCAAGTTTTTTTTGTAAAAGACTACAGTAATTCTCTCCAGATATTGGGCAAGATGGAGGACGCTCTTGGCCGCCATTGTGTGGGGGGTGACGACTGGCGTCCCCACCCAGGCTTATTAGGACATTACTATTGACCAGAGAAGTGGTATCTATTACTATTGATAAGTGATAGGAGATGGGCACAGTCTTTCTTTGGCTGACTGCACATAGGTAGGTTGCTATATGTTACTGGGTGGCTGGTAAGCACCTTTTCCCGCTGAATACCTATGTAAATACTTTTTGACTCCCATCGCCCTGCTTTAAATGTTTTAAGTTTCTCATCACTCCCTACCTACCTTTTCATTGCTACTGCAATAGAACCCCCCCCCCCCCCCCCAAAAAAAAAAATCCCCACCTCCCCTTTCTGCTCTACTTACCATACTTTGAGAATACATACTCACTCTCTTTGTCTGATATTTTTAGCTTTGCTAGTACACCTACCTTTCAATTGGAATTACCTTAATCTTTTACAGCAGACATCCCCCCATCTGGTTGACACTGGGTCCGGACAGTACCTGTGGGTGTGCGATGCACTGATAGGTGCCTCTTTCTGTCTGACACCTGGGAGGCAGCAACAGACAGCCAAATTAGATTTGTGTTTGATTTTATTGGTTCTTTCTATGCAATGTAAGTGCTATTTGGTGTCATCATTTGTATGGCATATTTCTACATGACTGACTGTTATAATTGTATTGTAGATTTGGTATACCATTATCCCTCCCTGAAAAAGGAAACAATGGTTCCGAAACGTGTTGGGATTTGCCTGTTGATCACAGACACTGACCAAGATACATGTTTGCTGGCAGTCTTTTCTGGTGTATCCCAGGTCATTAAGCTATCTGTATTGCTTTAGTGTATAATGCCGTATTCCCATGCTATGTTTTGCCTTACTTTGGCATTATTTTATTGACCTATTTGGTATTTTATTATGTTTTGTAATAAAGATTGACATTTGCCTTTTATACATTTGTACTTATGACTCTGCCTTAAAAGTCCTCCTTTTCTTTTCCATATCGACTATTTTGGGATGTGGGTAGAATAACCTGTTTGAACACTTCACGTTGCTCCATTCTTTGACTTCCACCCCTAAACATAAGCGACCTCCCATGCCAAGGCTTACAGACAACTGGCTTCCTTATTATGAGACTCCCCTATGAATGCACCCTTATTTTTAGGTGATAAAGGTGAAGAGTGTGTCTCATGAAAATATCACATCAAATATATATCTGTTCATAGATTAAACATAAATATATTCCTGTTAGAATGTACTTATAGTTACTAATAGAAGAAGTCAGAGAAACGTGTCATATGAAAATCTCTACACACTGTGATGATTTCCAACACGTAAAAAGGAGTCCTAAGAGGAAGAATCCAATACACCCAGGAACAGCAACTTTTAGGAGAGAGGTGAAGGTAAAACATATGTGCTTATGTTTCCAGACAACTCCCCTAAGCTCAGGTAACCTAAACATTTGACCCCCTTAGACTTTTATCTTTGGGGTCATCTGAAGGCAATTGTCTATGCTGTGAAGATACGAGATGTGCAGCACCTGAAACTACGGATACTGGAAGCCTGTGCTAGCATTTCTCCTGCGGTGTTGCTATCAGTGTGTGAAGAGTTGGAGAAGAGGGTTGCATTGACAATCCAACACAATGGGCAGCACATTGAAAACATTTTATGAAAGAATAAAGTTACGTTAAAACCAAGCACACCATTGTTTTTCTTGTGAAATTCCCAATAAGTTTGATGTGTCACATGACCCTCTTCCTATTGAAAAAACAAAAGTTGGATTCAAAATGGCTGACTTCAAAATGGCCACCATGGTCCCCACCCATCTTGAAAAGTTTCCCCCCTCACTAATGTGCCATAAACAGGAAGTTAATATCACCAACCATTCCCATTTTATTAAGGTGTATCCATATAAATGGCCCACCCTGTAGAAGGTACAATTAAGTTGGCTTTTAAGGATGTAATACGCTTTAAAGTGAACTTCTTGTCACTTCAGGGTCACTTGTACAGAATGCCAAGCCCATGCTTCCTGCTCCCCCACCACAAACTGTGGTTCCTTCCATTGGCTCCTATGAGCTGGTATGAGGAACCATTGTGTAAAAGCATGTAAAACACATTTTTTTGCTCTTTAGTGATCACTTCATAGAACATAGGAATATAGCACAGTACGCAATAAGAATATACAGTATATATATTATATATACTATACTATATTATATACAGTTGTGCTCATAAGTTTACATACCCTGGCAGAATTTATGATTTCTTGGCCATTTTTCAGAGAATATGAGTGATAACACAAAAAACTTTTCTTTCACCCATGGTTAGTGTTTGGCTGAAGCCATTTATTATCAATCAACTGTGTTTACTCTTTTTAAATCATAATGACAACAGAAACTACCCAAATGACCCTGATCAAAAGTTTACATACCCCAGTTCTTAATACTGTGTATTGCCTCCTTTAACATCAATGGCAGCTTGAAGTATTTTGTGATATTTGTGAAGGAAGCTCTTTATCTTCTCAGATGGTAAAGCTGCCCATTCCTCTTGGCAAACAGCCTCCCGTTCCTGGAAATTCTTGGGCTGTCTTGCATGAACTGCATGTTTGAAATCTCCCCAGAGTGGTTCAATGATATTGAGGCCAGGAGACTGAGAAGGCCACTCCAGAACCTTCACTTTATTTTGCTGTAGCCACTGACAGGTCGACTTGGCCTTGTATTTTGGATCATTGTCACGTTGGAATATCCAAGTACATCCCTGGCTGATGAATGTAAATGTTCCTCCAGTATTTTTTGATAACATACTGCATTCATCTTGCCATCAATTTTGATCAAATTTCCTGTGCCTTTGTAACTCACACATCCCCAAAACATCAGCGATCCACCTCCGTGCTTCACAGGCCTTGTTGACTTCTCTCCAAATGTAACGTTTATGATTATGGCCAAAAAGCTCAATCTTAGTCTCATCACTTCAAATTACCTGCATCCATCAATCCATTGCTTGGCTGGCTACTGTCGATTGGGATGCCCTCAGGCAGCAGTTATCAGGCAAGAATGTCAGTGGTGAGATGTTCACGATCTCTGTCTTGCTAACTCTTGTATCTTGTCTGCATCCTTCCTCTGACCACCTCTGTACCATGTCTGCATCCTTCCTCTGACCACCTCTGTACCATGTCTGCATCCTTCCTCTGATCACCTCTGTACCATGTCTGCAACCTTCCTCTGACCACCTCTGTACCATGTCTGCAACCTTCCTCTGGCCACCTCTGTACCATGTGCATCCTCTGACCACCTCTGTACCATGTCCGCAACCTTCCTCTGACCACCTCTGTACCATGTCTGCATCCTCTGACCACCTCTGTACCATGTCTGCAACCTTCCTCTGACCACCTCTGTACCATGTCTGCATCCTCTGACCACCTCTGTTCCATGTCCGCAACCTTCCTCTGACCACCTCTGTACCATGTCTGCATCCTCTGACCACCTCTGTACCATGTCTGCATCCTCTGACCACCTCTGCACCATGTCTGCATCCTCTGACCACCTCTGTACCAGGTCTGCATCCTCTGACCACCTCTGTACCATGTCTGCAGCCTCTAAGGTTCCCCCTTATATCAGTAACCCCCCCTTATGTTAGTGTATTCACTCTGATCATGATCTGCAGAATTCCCCTTTTTAGTCAGAGTTTCCTTGCACTGTAAGGGAAAATCCTGCAAACTGATATATGGGGGAACTCTGTGCTTGCTGGGTTATATTAATGTAAATGAAGAAATATGGTTTATGACTTTTATTTAACTTAAACACATTACGAATAGCACTAGCTATATGTTTATTGTTTAAATGTTGGTATTTGCACGGCTTAGCACTGAAAACTGACATTTTATCTACTTTTGCAGTGTAGTAATAAAAAATTGGCTCTGTCAGTAAATTTCATGATTTTCGCCAGTAAAAAAAATGCTGCTGTTTGTAAATTTTGGCATTCTGCCAGTAAATTTCACTTTGGGGGGTTGGCAACACTGCTTGGAACCTTGGTGATCCAGGTAGCTATGATTCTAGCTCATGCTGCTTCTCCTCTCCTAGGTCCTAATGGTAAAACTAATAAAGTATCAGTCTTGCGCATCTGTCAAGAGCAGTGCAAGTATGTTGAGAACAAGTTGACCATATCCAGCGGTCTGAGATCTAGTTCCTCTGCTTGTTCTGGTGGTTGCGTGAAGCTAGGTAGAACCGATTTACGTGAAACTTGGAGACCACCTTGGGAGTTAATGCCGGAGAGGGTCTTAGGATTACTTTATCTGGGAGAATGATGCAAAAAGGATCCTTACAAGATAAAGCTGCCAGCTCTGAAACTTTCCTTGCTGATGTTATGGTTGTAAGAAAGATCAGCAGGCATGAATGGGGGTTGGAGCAGAGCTCTTAGTACTGTGCCCAAATCCCAGGCTGGGAACTGGGTCCTCTTTGGTGGTTTCATTCTTATGGCCGCTCTAAGAAATTGCTTTATTAGCAGCTCATCTGCCCACTTGCGGCCTGTGAAGCAAGACAAAGCTGACACCTGTACCTTTATAGTGTTATATGCCAAGCCCATCTTTAGTGCTGACTGTAAAAACTCTAGCACCCACGCAATTTTTGCGGTCAATGGGGAAAATTTCCATTGTAAAGCAAATGCTGTAAACCTCTTCCAAATCCTGGTGTATGTAGCATTGGTTGTGGCCTTTCTTGCCTTCAATAGTGTCGAGATGACCTCCTCTGAAATGCCTTGAGACTGCAGTCTGGCTGATTCAAAACCATGCTGTCAGTAGCAATCTGCCTGGATCGGGATGATTCCAATGGGCCTGTTGTAGTAGCTCCCTCTTCAGCGGAAGCGGTACTGGGGGGACTGACACAATCTGCAGGAACAGTGGGAACCATAGCCTTCCAGAAGGGTAGCCTTACGATTGCATGGACATTCTCCCTCGCAATCTTTAGTAGGGCTTTCAGGATTAGAGGCAATGGTGGGTATCACAAGCCAAAGACAAAACAAATTAAGACACCATATATACTTAATTTAAGAAGACGCACACACATGCATCACCTCATTTAATATTGTCACTTTAATGCTCATCTATGATATAGATATCATTTGATATAGCACCACGTTTGTTTTGTCTTTGGCTTGTGATACGTATACCATTTATGCACCTTATGCACTTTTATTTTGGAAGGACTTGATTTTAGCAATCTGAAGAGACTACCGTATATATATATTGATTATTTGTTCATACATGTTCTGGATGTTAACATCAGTGCATTGAGTGCGCAGTGTTACCATCTCTCATTTATTTTTGGTGATGCCTGTTGATTGGGAAATGACGGTAGGCATTGACTAAATCGGCCAATATTAGCCAGTCCCCTGGTTGCAGAATCGATATAGTTGTAAATATTGATTCCATTTTGAATTTCTTGGCATCGATGAAGTGGTTCAAAGACCTTAGGTCTAAGACTGGTCTGATATCTCTGGATGCCTTGGGCATCAGAAAAATTGGAGAGTAAACTCCTCTTCTCTGCTGTTTTAGAGGAACTGGAGAGATTGCCTCCTTTTGAAGTAACTCAATCACATATTCTCGCAAGCACCTTTGTTTCCTCTGATCTTGTGTCCATTCTGTCTGGACAAAGATGTCTGGTGACTTTTCTCGAAATATTATCCTGTAACCTTGTTTGATTGTCTTCTGGACCTCCAAAAGGTCGCCAACCTGGCACCCAGAAAGGCAGCTGACAGATTAAGTTCCTCCAGCGCCATTATGATTCTGGCTGTCTCTACGCCTGACTTCAGGGCCATCTCCATATTTGTGACCCAGACCTTTTGAGCCCTAGAGATCGAGGTTAGCACTTTGGCTGGGTGGCAGGCTGCGCCTGCAGTTGAATAGATCTTCAGATCTGTATCTACGCGCCTGTCCATTAGGTCTCTGAAGGCTGTAGAATCCTCCAACAGCAGGGACGCGTGCCTTGCTAGGTGCTGCAAAGTTGCATCTACTCTTGGAGCTGACTCCCAAAAGGCAGCATCTGAGGCATTGAATAGGTATAATTTTAAAAAGCAATTTTGTATGTGGCTTCTCCCATTCTTCCTCAAATAACTCGTGTAGCTCCATCATGAATGGAAAGGTTGCTCCTTGCTTTTTCAGGTTTGAGAATTATCTCTGGTGGTTGGGAGTTTTGCTCCCACTCTATGGCCTACTTAACTGCCATAATGTGAGCTGAAAGTCTAATAAATATTGTGACGGGGGTGTGTGGTTTGGTGCTGAAGCGAGATGGCAGCATAGCCTCTACATTGCCGTTCATCAGCAGGAGAGCTCATGCTTTCAGCCAGAAACGATGGCAGGTTGTAGCTCATCAGTTACCCTATCGCAGGAGGACCCTTCCACCCAGCTCAGCCGAAGCATTCCGATGATGTTCCGCATGCAGGAGCAGGACTCACAGGCTGCATCTCAAGCCGCGGACTGCAGTATGACAACACGCTCCAGCCCAGCGGAACACCTCAACACTTCTAATTCAGGTATGCATACACCAGAGCAGGCTCCGCTTCTCAGCCTGGCGGATCTGCAGCTAGTCACCGTGGACATTAAAAACACCCTGTCCTTGGCTATCTCTGACCTGAAAACAGACCTCAGGGCGGTGGCGTTCCACTTGGAACACGTGGAAACGGCGGCCATGACACATGGTGCCGCAATCCAGCAAATACAACAAATCACAAGTGTACATGCACAGCACCGGATCGAGATGCACCACCACTTAGAGGACCTAGATAACAGGGGCAGGAGAGGCAAATTACAGGTCAGGGGCATCCCAGAAACAGTTGAGGGTCCTCAATTGCCCTCGGCGGTCTGGGCTATATTCAATGTGGTCTAAGGCAGGCTCCTGTTGAAATGGAGAGGTGCCATTGAGCCTTAAGGCCCAGGGGTCAGGAGAACGAACCACCCAGGGACACAGTGTGCTGCCTGGTGAGCTTCACACAGAAGGAGGATATCCTACGGTTAGCCCGCACTCAGGAACATTTGATGCATGAAGGGCCATGCATACAGCTGTTCCAGGACCTCTCCTCCATTACTTTGCAGCACAGGAGAGACCTAAATCTCTAGGTGCTCCGAGATATGCGCATTGCTTACAGGTGGAAATACCCCTTCTGCCTACAAGCAACCATGGGAAACCACATTGCAATACTAAGAGCATCCGCAGACTTGCAAACCTTCTGTGACACCCTTGAGATCCCGCAGGTTGCTGTCCCCGAGTGGTACAGCTCTTTTCTCCAACCTAAACCCTGGATCTCTACCCATCTGGAGGATTCGCCGCATCTACAAAGACACAGACAGAGACTCGGCAGAGCCCATCGTCAAATTCACCTTGCAGATTCTATGACATGGAAACAAGTGAAGGCCCAAGGCTCTCCCCCTCTTTGGTGAGACGCAAGACAGACCACCGGGCTTGAACATAAATGTGATGATGGAACTGTTCCCAAGGATCTCTTCCTTTGGTAAATGATGGCCTTTACATGCCTCAGATGCAAATTATGCTTAAAGGGGTTATAAACCCTCCCGATTTTTCATTCTATGCCTTAAGGTGAAAAACCTTCTCTGTTGCAGCAGCCCCCCCAGATCCCCGTTTACTTACCTGAGCCCGATCATTCCTGTGCCAGGGATGAGCCTAGCAGCTCCAGCCGCGGGCTCTGTTCCTCATTGGATAGATTGATAACAAGGGACCCATTGGCTCCCACTGCTATCAATCAAGTTCAGTGACACAGGAGCCGAGGGTGGGGCCAAGTCATGTTGTCCTTGTCAAGGGATGCAGCAACAGGACATGGGAGCGCGCCCGCATGAATGACCCCAGAGAAAGCGCTTCCCTGATGGGTCACTCGAGAAGAGGATGAGCCAGAAGCGCCACCAAGGGACCCCGGAAGAGGAGGATTGGGGCCACTCTGTGCAAAACCCTTGCACAGAGGAGGTAAGTATAACATGTTTGTTATTTTAAGAAAAAAAATGAACATTTAGTATCGTTTTAAGGGACTCACACAGCTCCTCTGCGGCTGAGGTACAACAGGACATGGAAACCATGGGGTGAAGGTAACTAAGTGCTGGGGCTGGTGGTAACATGAGGGGTACCCCCTCCTGGGTGGTCTGATGAGGGGGGGACCCCCTCTTTTTGCAAATGGTTGCCACTATCTGGCAAGAGTCCAGGGGACAGTGGGCTTGACGTTCTGACTCTCTGAAGTGGGCCTAGGCTCCGAACTGTGCAAGCACATAGCCTACTTACCATTAAGACCCACCATGAGGGCTCAATTGCAATACCTACACCACCTACGCTACCCTACCTCAGGCTTGGGGTCACTGGGAGGATTTTTGGCTCTTATTATGCGGACTTAATACTCCCCTGTACTCCAGTCCTAATCTCAAAACACTGAGACCCAATAAGGAATTGACAGAACCTTTAACCTGTAATGCATCTGTAATGCACCTACCGAAACACCATATGTACTGGAACTATGACTGTTCTTCATGCTTTCTCTATTGTGTGACCCTTTTAGATGCACAATTTATATACAATCCCCTAGAGGTATAGAACAATGTTACCACTCTGAAGTTGGGGATGCTGCGGAAACTTATAACTCCTCAGATAACCTCATGTGATCTATAAGGTGATGACTCTCTGCCAAACACAAAGAAGATGATCCTCAACCCCATAGGGCCTAG
Source organism: Glandirana rugosa (assembly GCA_018402905.1). NCBI lineage: Eukaryota > Metazoa > Chordata > Amphibia > Anura > Ranidae > Glandirana > Glandirana rugosa. The sequence goes on from BLSH010063818.1 coordinate 483,042, forward strand.
ACAGGTTACCTTTGTTTGCATGGGCTTCTTTATTTTCCACCTTTCTAGTTCTTAGGAGGTTTACATTTCAAACATAAGACAATACGACTGGGGTCCTGGAAGAGAACCTATTTAAGTTTATGTTTGACTTCATACTTATGCTTACATACATATCAAGTCTGCCGATCTAGAGGTACAGACACTGATCTTTGGATAAGTCTCCTTGCCCCCGTGTTGGCGTCTCCCAAGAGAGGGGTGAACACCCAGGGCAACAATGGGTGGTAACTGTCCAGAGGATGCAACAAAGTTATAATGCAGTACTGTGTTGCAAATTTTCATTTTGTTTTTGTTCAGAATGTTTAGGTGCTCGGTCTCTCACGTTTGGCGGGCCCCCCGTTGAGCAAGAATTTAGCCGTGGGAATGGACTCCCGCTTATTCTTTCCTTCCCCCCTTTCTTTGGACCGACGCCTTCTTTTATGGTGCGGACTGGAAATGGGGATTTAGGTCTAGCAGTGAAACCAATGTTTCTTTAAGTTATACATGTTTAACAAGAGATTCCATGCTTACTACATGGACTCAACTTGCCATCCTTAGGAGTCTGAGGAGGGGTACCCCTGGCAGGATAGCCCCTCATTTCAGGGAGGTGAGTCTGGCTCGGTCTTCCTCATCCCTCGGACCTGAGGCTCATACCATTCTGTGGTTATAAGATCCAAGAGGTTGGTGGAGGTCTAGTGTGCTCATCCCGCTTCTGAGTTAGACTTCTTCTCCGCCCCAAGGAAACAAACCGGCTTCTTTTTATCACCCGTGCCCGCATTATATTCTTTCTATCAGGTGTGCTAGAAGGCTCTAACACCACCTTCTGTAGTTTTCTGACCTTCTCCATTCGTAACGAGTTGCACTCGTACACAGATAGGCATATCCTCTGGTCATGCTGTCCACCATGAATCACTCAACTCCTACTTCACTCAAGGTTTACGCATTAAATGTGCAGGGGTGCTCAACAACCCTGAAAATGCAGCAGTGTCCTGGCTGAATCCCATCGACATAAAGTACATATAATTTTTTTACAAGAGACACATTTTAAGCAGGGATCAATTCCGCGATTAACTAACAGACATTTCCCCACGGCATATTATGCAGCCTGTGCTGACTCTAAAACTAAAGGGGCCTCAATTCTCATTTCCAAATTCTGTCCGTTTTACCTTAATGACAAGCAGCTGGATCCGGAGGGCAGGTTCGCAAGCCCTGGGCCCCTTTAATGTAGCAAAAATTGGAAAGTGCTAGCTAGCCTTGGTGGACTACTGCTCCCAGTCCATCTATCACGTACCTGGTGGTAGAGTCTGGCTTATGCGGGGGCAACCTCTCTTGCGGCCCTGGTTCGAGAACCCCTGATAGTGGGAACAGGGAGCTCAGGAGCACAGGGGGGCACGAGGGCTGGACAGTCTTTAGATGAGAAGGAAAAAACAGCAGCCCCTCTAAGTGTAATTAGTAGGTTTATTAGGCACACACACACACATGGTGATATATGCACTCACAGAGGTGGATGAAATACAGGCATCAAGGCAATCAAGGCAAGGGAATCATCCACAGGTCACCGGAGTATAGTCCGCTCTTTCTGAGGCCAGGGGTGGGTACGCTGGTGTTCTCCAGTGCAGCCACGAACGAAGCCTTCAGCAGGGTAGTGTGCTATTGTGGGACAAACGAACGTCACATCCGGGAAGCCGTGCGGGACGTGCGCGCGTTCGGATAATCCGTGATCCTTCCTCAGGCTCAATTACTACAGAGTGCCTTCCTGCTCAGTTCAGCTGGCTGCCTACCTGTCAGAGATCGTTCCAGCAGCACAGGTTTTCTCCATTAGCACGGAGGTATGCGCCAGTGCGCATGCGCGGAAGATTCAGAACTAACGGAACGTCCCGTAGGCTCCGAACGTTAGTGCGCACGCGCGCACGTTCGGTCGTACGCAATGCGGCAGGCATTGGCGCCCAAAGCCCTATTTAAACCCGTGCAGAAGAGACATTAGTTGCTGGATTATCTTCAGCTTCCTGCTGTGCTTGCTCACCTGTTCCTGATCTTGATCCTGATTTGTGGCTTTGACCTTCGGCTTGTCTGACTACTCTGCATCTCAGCCTTACCTGTGTTTGACCCTCGGCCTGGCTTTGACTCCACTTCGGATCTTCCCATTAACCAGACGTCTGACTCTGCCTGACTTCCTGTGTATGACCCCCGGCTCGGTCTTGATCCTGATTCCGGTTCTTTCTGCACTGTCTTCAAGTGTTCCAGCCATTCCAGGGGACTTCTGCCCAGCTGCTTATCCTGGTCCCGGCAGAACCTTCCGAGGGACTTCGCACCTGGCCAGCGCTACCGGTAACCCCTGCCTCTCTGGGCATAGCTCCCCCTGTTTCATCCTCAGGGAGGTGCTCTGCACTTAGCTGCAAGGGAAGCCCTCTCAGCACTTTGACCTCCAACCAGGTAACTGACAGAATAATCCAGCCATGTCAGAAGTCAACAGAGGCGCTTCCCCACTCGAGGCTCTGTGCCAGCAGATGACAGCTCTCACCCAGGCGGTGACAGGACTTCAGAGGGATTATTCCCAGTTAGAGGAACGTCTTCAACATCGGCCCATCTCTCCTGCGGCACCAGCTTCAGATCAATCAGCTCAAGCCACCGCTGCAGCTGTTCCATCTCCTGAACCAGCTCACCCCTTCGCGGAGACAACTGAAGACTGTACCGACCTAATAAGACAGTCAATGGACCAACCTCCAGTTTCACGACTCTCCCGAAGGGAACGTCGATTCACGTCTCGTGGAGGGACTCCTACTTTGTCCCCCTCGATACGGGTCTCTCCGTCCCCAATGGCCATCGCGACCGGTCCACGCTTCAGGGAGCCTTCCAAGACGGCCCTGGTCCTATTCGTCGACCCGTCTTCAGGGGACCTTACCGACCTTGTGAACTTCTGTCACGTCTTTCTTGGCCTTAGTCCTAGTTCTGGCTCGGCCCCCAGTATGTGTCCT
>BLSH010063818.1:486855-511650 GCA_018402905.1 Glandirana rugosa
GGAAGAAAGGGGAGATCATCTTCCAATCAACTTACTGCCAGGAATCCTGTCTTGTTCCGGAAACAGACTCCCCAACCAGCTGTCTTACAGTCCAGCCAGCCCTTACTGACACCAGCCAGGCAATTCCCTCAAGTTATCACGAGTTCCTGGACGTCTTCGACAAGAAGAAAGCGGATGTGCTACCCCCTCATCGTCCGTATGATTGCCCAATTGAACTCTTGCCAGGGGCTGAAATTCCTTTTGGGCGGATTTTTCCGCTATCAGAAACCGAACTGGAGGCTTTACGCCAATACCTGGATGAAAACCTGGAAAAGGGGTTTATTCGCCCCTCTTCTTCCCCAGCTGGTGCAGGAATCTTTTTTGTGCAGAAAAAGGATCACAGCTTGAGACCCTGTGTGGACTATAGGGAACTTAATAAAATCACGATCAAGAATCGTTATCCTCTGCCTCTTGTTCCTGAACTGTTTCAAAGATTCCACGATGCCCGAATCTTCACCAAATTGGACTTGAGAGGGGCATACAACTTGGTATGGATTCAAGAAGGGGATGAGTGGAAAACAGCATTTCGAACCCGTTTTGGACATTTCGAATACCTTGTCATGCCTTTTGGTCTATGCAACGCCCCAGCCACTTTTCAGCATTTCGTGAATGACATCTTCAGAGAATTTCTTGACCACTTCCTGATCGTCTATCTAGATGATATTCTGATCTTCTCCACTACCTTGGAATTGCACAGATCCCACGTTAAGAAGGTCTTACTCACCTTAAGGAAGCATGGACTATATGCGAAAGCTGAAAAGTGTGATTTCGAGAAGACCACTATCCGCTTTTTGGGCCTAGTCATCTCCACGGATGGGGTGGCAATGGATCCCCAGAAAGTGTCAGACATTTTCGAATGGCCAGTTCCCACGGACAAGAAAAGCGTCCAGAGATTTGTGGGATTTGAAAATTTTTATCGGAGATTTATCAAAAACTTTTCTGGCATCATTGCTCCGATTACCCAGTTGACCCGTCAGCATACCCGCTTCCTATGGACACCGGAGGCCCAGGTCGCCTTTGATAAATTAAAGACTGTATTCACATCAGCTCCGGTCCTACAGCATCCAGATCCAGTTCTACCCTTTGTTTTGGAAGTTGATGCTTCAGAGATGGCCACAGGAGCAGTTCTTTCCCAGCGCCAGGGGCCAAAGGCATTACTACATCCAGTTGCCTTTTTCTCTCGTAAAATGAGCCCAGCAGAACGGAACTATGATGTGGGAGACAGAGAACTTCTAGTGATTAAAGAGGCTTTGGAGGAATGGAGATATCTGTTGGAAGGAGCAGCGCATCCGATCATGATATTTACAGACCACAAGAATCTGGAATATTTAAAGTCAGCCAAGCGTCTAAAACCCTGGCAAGCTCGTTGGGCCCTCTTTTTCTCCAGATTCAACTTCCACCATACATATTGTCCGGGTTCCAGGAATGGAAAGGCGGATGCACTCTCCCGTATGTTCCCAGAAACGCCTTAGGTCACCACCCCCAGTACCATTTTATCCTCTCAGAACTTTTTGATGATCCAACCCAACTTAAGACCTGCTCTTGAACAAGCCTCTGCCCAATGTTCAGAACCCAAGGTTTCCACACTCAGGAAGCAAGATGGACTTTTATGGCATGAAAATAAGATTTTCGTACCCAGGGAAGCCAGAATCCATGCCCTTAAGAACTTCCATGACCATTTGCTTGCGGGCCATTTTGGGGTCCACAAGACAATAGAACTGATCCAACGATCCTATTGGTGGCCCAAGATGAGACAGGATTGTAAGGACTACATTAATTCTTGTACCACCTGTACCCGAAGCAAGGGCAGTCATGTGCAGTCCTGGGGTTTGCTGAGACCGCTACCCATCCCGGAGCTTCCCTGGAAGATGCTGTCTATGGATTTCATAGTCGAGTTGCCTCCCTCAGATGGTTTTTCCACAATTCTGGTTGTGGTGGACCGTTTATCTAAGATGGCCCACTTTATACCTATGTTAGGTACCCCATCATCGGCAGAAACAGCTGGTGTATTCGTCAAAGAGATCGTCAGGCTTCATGGCCTTCCCGACAGCATTGTCTCCGACAGAGGAGTCCAGTTTACCTCCAGATTCTGGAGAGCGCTCTGTAAAGCCCTAAATATAGAAGTCTGTCTGTCGTCGGCTTATCATCCACAAAGTAATGGTCAAACAGACTTTGGAGCAATACCTCCGCTGTTTTTCCACCTTCCTACAAGACAACTGGACTGAACTACTTCCTTGTGCCGAGTTTGCTTACAATAATTCCATACATGCATCTACCAACCAGTCACCATTCTGGGCAAATTACGGTTTTCACCCCTCTTTTCTGCCAAACACTATACCAGAAGCAGCGGTACCCGCAGTACAGGATAGGATAAACTTTATCCAGGAGAACTGTCTCATATTACGAGAGACGATACAAAGGGCACAAGAGGACTACAAGAAGTATTATGACAGAGGGAAGAGAGAGGGTCCTACTTTTAAAGTCGGCGACAAGGTATGGCTGTCTACCACCAATTTAAAATTGAACTGTCCATCAAAGAAACTGGGCCCAAGATTCATCAGCCCATTTACGATCAAGAAGGAGATCAACCCAGTAGCTTTTGAACTTACTCTGCCAAGATCTTACAAGATCCACCCAGTTTTCCATATCTCTCTGTTAAAACCGGTCACAACCAGCTCCTTTTCAGAACAAGAGGCTGCACCTCCTCCCCCTGTCTTGGTTGGGGAGGACACGGAGTTTGAGGTTGAGGCTATTTTGGATTGTCGAAAGAGAGGTAGACAAGCTCAATACCTCATCAAATGGAAGGGGTATTCACCCGAGGAGAATTCATGGGAACCTGCAAAACATGTAGACGCCCCCAAGTTGGTACGTGAGACACCCTGAAAAACACTCTTTGTTGGGCAACCGGAGGCTGCCCCTTGGGGGGGGGGCACTGTCAGAGATCGTTCCAGCAGCACAGGTTTTCTCCATTGGCACGGAGGTATGCGCCAGTGCGCATGCGCGGAAGATTTAGAACTAACGGAACGTCCCGTAGGCTCCGAACGTTAGTGCGCACGCGTGCACGTTCGGTCGTACGCAATGCGGCAGGCATTGGCGCCCAAAGCCCTATTTAAACCCGTGCAGAAGAGACATTAGTTGCTGGATTATCTTCAGCTTCCTGCTGTGCTTGCTCACCTGTTCCTGATCTTGATCCTGATTTGTGGCTTTGACCTTCGGCTTGTCTGACTACTCTGCATCTCAGCCTTACCTGTGTTTTACCCTCGGCCTGGCTTTGACTCCGCTTCGGATCTTCCCATTAACCAGACGTCTGACTCTGCCTGACTTCCTGTGTATGACCCCCGGCTCGGTCTTGATCCTGATTCCGGTTCTTTCTGCACTGTCTTCAAGTGTTCCAGCCTTTCCAGGGGACTTCTGCCCAGCTGCTTATCCTGGTCCCGGCAGAACCTTCCGAGGGACTACGCACCTGGCCAGCGCTACCGGTAACCCCTGCCTCTCTGGGCATAGCTCCCCCTGTTTCATCCTCAGGGAGGTGCTCTGCACTTAGCTGCAAGGGAAGCCCTCTCAGCACTTTGACCTCCAACCAGGTAACTGACACTACCTCTCATTCTACCTTCAACATTGGACTGAAAGGAAATTTATGGGACTTTTATTATTCTTCTTGTAATAATATTTTTTATTATGGATTTAATATTAGTGTTTCCTACACTACTTTTCCCCTAGACATATACATTTATTTCAGTCCCGGGTAAGGCTAATCTAGCATCTAGCTCGTGCAAACAGGAGAGTAATGGTTCAGTCCGGGTCGGCTAGCTGGCAGTGCGGTACAGCGGGATCAGGCAAACGGATGGTCGGGTACAGGCAGGGTCGGCAACGTGCTGGCAGCAGAGGTACAAAGGGGTCAGACAAGCGGATGGTCGTAGGCAAGCCGGGATCAGATGCAGGCGGAGAACAACAAGTCCAAAGGGATAGCCGGGGTCACGGGAACAGGAAGTCACTCAATAATAGTCGCCGGGGACACAGGTGCAGGAAACGCTGTAGAACGGACAGCACCGGGCACTAAGTCCTGCTGGTTTAAATAGAGCCGATTGGCGCCTGTTTACGGAGGGTGCACGCATGGACCGCGGAAACCACCGGGACTGCTGTCTTTTCCTGACATTGCCCCCCCCCCAAGGGGCAGCCTCCGGATGCCCAATTGGGCTCTCTTGGTCAGATTGTTTCTCCAAAAGGTCTTGACCAGCTCCTGGGCATGTAAGTTGCTCTCTGGCTCCCACAAATTCTCCTCAGGACCATATCCTCTCCACTTCACAAGAAACTGTATGCCTCCCGTCCTTCTTCTGCAATCAAGGATGGATTCCACCTCAAACTCCTCCTCTCTGTCTATCACGACCGGTTCAGGTGGCGACATCTTCCGTCCTGGAAACAGGTCCCTGGCTACTGGCTTGAGGAGGTGTACGTGAAATACCGGGTGGATCTTGAGCGTAGGTGGCAGATCAAGTTCATAGGCCACTTTATTAATCCTCTTCTTCACAGGAAAAGGCCCTAAGAACTTTGGTCCCAGTTTCTTCGATGGGCAAGATAGTCTTAAGTGGGTGGTTGCCAACCAAACCCGATTGCCGGGTTGGAGATCAAGCTCTCCACGTCTCTTCCTATCGAAAATCTCCTTATTGCGTTCCTGGGTCTGGGTAAGGGTCTCCTGCAGCATTTTATTGTTGCTTTCCAGAAATTTAGTGATCTCCAAGGTGGCTGGGATTGTACTTTCTGGGATGAAGTCAGGCAGGAATGTGGGATGGTAGCCGAGATTCGCTGTTGTAGGCAAACTTGGCTAGTGGTAACAAGGAGACCCAGTCATCTTGAGAGTAGGAAGAGTAACATCGGAGATATTGCTCTAGGGTCTGGTTGGTCCTTTCTGTCTGGCCATTGGACTGCGGGTGATAAGCTGAGGAAAATTTGATCCCTAGAATAGAGCACAAGGACCTCCAGACCCAGGATGTGAACTGCAACCCTCTATCCGATACCACACTGTTTGAATGCCGTGTAGGCGGACAACTTCCCATATGAATACCTTGGCCATCTCAGAGGCCGAGGGGGTACCCCTCATCGGAATGAAATGCGTCATCTTCGTGAGGCGGTCGACCACCACGAGGATAGTCGTGAAGCCGGCATACGGGGGCAATTCCACAATAAAGTCCATCGAAATCTGCACCCACGGGTGCTCGGGAATAGGTAACGGGTTTAGTAGACCCCAGGCCTTGGTTCTTTCCGTTTTATTCCTGGCACAGACAGGGCAGGCGTTAACATAGTTTTTGCAGTCCTCCTTGAGTTGTGGCCACCAAAAGGTACGGCCAAGTAATTCGGCTGTCTTTCTGTGGCCGAAGTGTCCGGCTAGGTGAAGGTCATGGCAGAGTTCCAGGGCAGACAGACGGAGCTCCTTTGGCACAAAAACTTGTGTACCCGACCACCATAACCCATCCTTGAGGGAGTCCAGAATCTGCGGGTATGGTGGTGCCGGCCAACGTTTGCCTGATCTGGGACAGAAAATCCTCCTGAATCAGAAGAAAATGATGAGCTGGTAGGATGGTGTCAGGAGGGGGGCTTCTCCGGTTACAGGAAACATTCTTGAAAGCGCATCCGACTTAACATTCTTGGATCCAGGCCGGTAGGTGATGTGTAGCTGGAATCGTGAAAAGAACAGGGCCCAGCACGCTTGGCGAGGCCTAAGTCTTTTGGCTGCTCTTAAATATTCCAGATACTTGTGGTCTGTGAAAACCAAGACTGGATGAGCCGCTCCTTCCAAGAGATATCGCCCTTCTTCTAGGGCGGACTTAATGGCCAGAAGCTCCCTGTCCCCTACATCATAGTTCCTCTCGGGGGGAGAGAGCTTCCATGAGAAGAATGCGATTGGATGCAGAGAAGCCTTAGGTCCCTGCCTTTGGGACAGAACTGCCCCGACTGCGGTCTCCGATGCATCCACCTCCAAGACATAGGGCCGCGTGGAATCGGGGTGTTTGAGCACAGGCGCCGAGGTAGACAGACTCTCCAAAGTTTGAAAGGTGCCTTGTGCTTCCGGGGTCCAGATGAACCGGGTATTCAGTTTTGTTAACTGTGTGATCGGTGAGATGACAGCAGAAAAACCCCGGATTAAATTTCTATAAAAGTTGGCAAAGCCAACGAAGTGATGTACCGCCTTCTTGTCCGCTGGTGGGGGCCAGTCCACAATAGCTGAGACCTTTTGGGGGTCCATGGTCGTGCCTGTAGTGAAGATGTGGAACCCCAGGAAGGCGATCTCTGTGCGCTCAAAATCACACTTCTCGGCCTTGGCATAGAGGCCATGCAGCCGTAGGCGGCTGAGTACACTCCTGACATCCTTCCGATGTTCTTCCAGGGAGGGGGAGAAAATGAGAATATCATCGAGATAGACTACCACGAACTGGTCAAGAAAGTCCCTGAAAATATCGTTGACCAGGTGCTGGAACGTGGCCGGGGCATTGCAAAGCCCGAAGGGCATGACCAGGTATTCGAAATGACCGAATCGGGTCCAAAATGCCACTCATCCCCCTCCCGTATACGGATCAAATTTTAAGCTCCCCGGAGATCCAACTTGGTGAAAATGGTTGCGGAGCCGAGGCGTTGGAACAATTCCGGAACCAGTGGCAAGGGGTACCTGTTCTTGATCGTGATTTTGTTAAGGTCCCGGTAATCAATACACGGCCGAAGGGTGTGATCCCTCTGCTCCACAAAAAAGATCCCAGCCCCTGCCGGGGAAGTGGAAGGCCGAATGAAACCCTTTTGTAGGTTTTCCTTTTATGTACTTTGCAAGGATCGTAACCGGTTCCGTACTGGCTCGCGTACATTTACCGCTGCAGAGTGGTGCTGTAGCGTGAATCGCCGTCTATAAACGGCGGCTCACACGTGCGCAGCTAGTAGGCAGGAGCGCGCCGCCGGTGGCGTGCTCTCGTGCCCGCTGCACTCTGCAGGAGTGACCCGATGTCCTCCGGGGAGTCGCGATGACCTGCCAGAGAGAAAGAACTGAGAACAGCCGATGTAAACATGGCAGTTCCCTGCTCTGTCAGTGGCCATTTAAAAGATCTACTGATCCCTGTCACTGGAATCAGTTAGATCTCTTATGCCCATGGTAGCCCAGCCCCCTCACAGTTAGAACACACCCAGGGAACACAGTTAACCCCTTCACTGCCCCCTGCAGGTTAACCCCTTCACTGCCAATGACATTTATACAGTAATCAGTGGACATTTACATTTCTGATCACTGCATAAATGTCATTGGTCAAAAAAAAAAAAAAATTGTTAAGACGCCAGAATTAAATTCTCATGGTTTGTAAACGTGGCAACTTTTATGCAAACCAATACATAAAAGTGTTGAAGCCAAAGCCAGGTGCGCACTTCGCATGCGCGAGTCACGCTGCAAATGGCCGGTGTATCTTCTGGGACCTGTGGCGTGTCCCAGAAGATCGTCGGGTGGTAGGAAGGTGAACTTCCTTCCGCTTCCGCAGCGCCAGAGGAGGAAGTGGCATCGGAGACCCTGTGAAAACAGGGTCTTCCCCCCTCCCCAAAAAAATTACATGCCAATTGTGGCATGTCAGAGGGTCATATACAGTTAAAGTGGAAGATCCACTTTTGGGTGGAACTCCGCTTTAACAAACTTTGTTGCAGAATCCTACCTTTGGTATTCCGAAGAAATAGCTGTTTCCTGTCTCTGTCCATGTACAAAGTGAATACGAACAGAAGTGACTTTTCCATAGGTGATAAGATACTGTACTTACACAGCTCTAATGAGAAAAGTGACAGGGTCTGCGTCCCTTTAGATGTGATTAACCCTTTGGGTGTGTCTTACCAAAACTACCATTTTTTTTTTGCAGAGGATGCAAGAATGCCCAAAATCTGACTTGTATTTTAGGGCAGACTTCTGTGAAAATCGGTGAACTATTCACACAAGATTTATATTTCTGGGGGGTGTTTTGTACACTATCTGTTGCCAAGTAGCCATATTGCATTACAAAATTACAGCGCTGCAGATTTCAAAGGAGAAGTCATTTTTATTAACATTATGTTATATTATATATTGTGTAGGAATTGTACTGTATACCCCATATTAATTTTTTATTTGCAATATATTTTTCCCACTAAAATGGAAAACTCCTGGAAAATTTAACATCATCCCCTGCATCATCTGCCTGCACCGCAAGGCTTAAAGCGGAGTTCCACCCAAAAAGTGTAGCTGCTGACTGTTAACAATCGGACACTCACCTGTCCTAGGCTCCAGCGATCCGGCTCGCTCTTCTCCCCCTCCACTCGTTGGCGCCGGCATCACAAGTGTGGGCGCCCGGCTTTGGCTTCAAGGCCGGGCACTCACTGTGCATGCGCGAGTCGCACTGTGCTTTGTGAATGGCCGGCGTGTCTTCATGGACTTGTGACGTGTCCCAGAAGATCGCCGGGTGGGGGGAGGGAGGTGAACATCCTTCCGGCTCCGCGGCGCCGGGAGAGGAAGTCCCAGCTGCCCCCCCAAAAAAATGACATGCCAATTGTGGCATATCGGGGGGTCATCTCCCCTTAAAGCGGAAATTCCACTTTTGGGTGGAACTCCGCTTTGATTGCTCATTTTGTGTAGGAAAGAGGAGAAACAGTTTTACTTATCTGATCCTACACTACCCCAGTAGATGGGGCTCCAGCTGTGGACTGTCACAACACACGCAAAGCTGGGCTATAGACCCTGCTTTGGTCTTGATGATTATAGGACCCTAGAGTGGTGGAGTGTGGGGAGAAGTCACTGCAGGTACAGGTTTAGCAACAAGAAGGCATAAGCAAATTTACTTTTATTGTTTCTCTAGTCCTAAACAGCCAATTAACAAGTAGTGTTGGGCGAACAGTTCGAGCCGAGCATAACTTCGGCCTGAACAATGGCTGCTTCCCTGTCTGGCAAACATCCAAATTGTTGGGGCATTCGACCATTTGTTCGGGCCGCCAAATGCCCCACAATGCACTGTGCCGCACAATGCATTAGAAGCCCTGATTGGCTGAAGCACTGAAGGCTTTGCCCAATCAGGGCACAGAGCACTGTCACTGTCATGATGACTCGCTCCAATCACAGCTCATTGCCCATAGACCCACCCCACACTATAAAAGGTTCCTAACCAGAGCAGCCATTTGCAGTGCGATATTGCAGTAGAGATAGATAGAACAGGACTCTGTTCATTGCTACTAGCGAGTTAGTGTGCTATAGTGTGCTATTGCAATTTTATTATGAGTGTAAAGTATCAGTGTAGTGTGAATATAATGATAGTGCAGCGTCAGTGTAGTGCGACTGTTCATTTTTACTGTAGTGTCAATTTAGTGTGTCAGAGCAGGTCTACTGCAGTATATTGAAGTGTGTCAGTGTAGAGCGTCAGGGCACTTTTACTGCAATATATTGTAGTGCGTCAGGGCACTTTTACTGCAGTATATTGTAGTGCGTCAAGGCACTTTTACTGCAGTATATTGTATTGCGTCAGGGCACTTTTACTGCAGTATGTTGTAGTACGTCAGGGCACTTTTACTGCAGTATATTGTAGTGCGTCAGTGCAGTTTTACTGTAGAATATTGTAGTTCGTCAGGGTACTTTTACTGTAGTATACTAAGTGTGTCAGTGTAGAGCGTCAGGGCACTTTTCATGCAATATATTGTAGTGCGTCAGGGCACTTTTACTGCAGTATATTGTAGTGCGTCAGGGCACTTTTACTACAGTATACTGTAGTGCGTCAGTGCAGTTTTACTGCAGTATATTGTAGTGCATCAGGGCACTTTTACTGCAGTATATTGTAGTGCGTCAGGGCACTTTTAATGCAGTGTATTGAAGTGCGTCAGTGCAGTTTTACTGCAGTATATTGAAGTGAAACACTGGCTAGGCACAGATTTAACCCTTTGATTGCCCTAACTGTTTAACCCCTTCCCAGTCAGTGTCATTAGTACAGTGACAGTGCATATTATTAGCACTGATCAATGTATTAGTGTCACTGGTTCCCACAAAATGTCAAAAGTGTCCAATTGTCTGCTGCAATATCGCAGTCCTACTATTAGTCGCTTATCGCCGCTTTTACTATTATAAAATGTGATAATTTGTACGCAAACCAATTAATATACGCTTATTGGGATTTTTTACCAAAAATATGTAGCTGAATACATATTGGTCTAAATTTATGAACAAATTCGATTTTCTTTACATTTTTTTACCGGATATGTTTTATAGCAGAAAGTCAAAAATATATTTTCTTTTCTCAAAATGGTTGGTCTTTTTTTTTTGATAATAGCGCAAAAAATAAAAAATAAAAAATGCTGAGGTGATCAAATACCACCAAAAGAAAGTTATATTTACAGGAAAAAAAATTCAAAAATCTTATTTGGGCACAGCGTTGCACGACCGTGCAATTGTCAGTTATAGTAACACAGTGTCGTACCACAAAAAATGACCTGGTCATGAAGGGGGGAAGGGGGGTCAAGTGGTTAATAGTGATGGGCCGAATATCCCCCAGTTAAGTTTGCATCAGAACTCTCGTACATAGAAAAGGTTTGAACCCGATCCGTAAACTCTATTAAAGTCTATGGGACCGAACATGAAAATTCAAAAGTCCCCATTTTGAAGGCTTATATGCAAGTTATTGGCCATAGAAAGGGTATGGGGGCCTGGGTTCTGCCCTGGGGGACATGTATCAATGCAATAAAGAAAACTTTTAAAACATATAGTTTTTAACCACTTCCTATCCGCGCTATAGCCGAAAGACGGCTACAGCGCGGACCTGAATTGCCGGGAGGGAGTCCATGGACATCCTCCCGTTCACAAGCTGCCTGCGCACCCCCTGTGGGTCGTGTGCGGCGCGCTCTGTGATGTCCAAGTCAATGAGACTGGGCTGATTACAGATCATTGTAAGGGTCCGGTCCTGGCCCTTTACAACATGATCATCTGTTAGCCAATGACAGCTGATCAGGTGATGTAAACAAAAGATCAGTAAGCTGCTTTTTTTTCCTAGGAAAAAAAAGCCGATTATCGGCTCCATAGAGAGGGACATCTGTCCCGCACACGGAGAGGCACTGCTGCTATGCAGTGCCCTCCAGTGCCATCTACCAGTGTCCACCAGTGCGACCTATCAGTGCCCACTAGTGCCACCGATCAATGCCCATCAGTGCTCCCAACCAGTGCCCATCAGTGCCTCATTATCAGTGCCACCTATCAGTGCTGCAGATCAGTGTCACCTACCAGTGCCTATCAATGCCACCCATCAGTGCCTTTCAGTGCCGCCCGTCAGTGCCGTCCATCAGTGCCACCCACCTGTGCCATCCATCAGTGCCACCCATCAGTGCCCACCATTGCCAACTCATCAGTGCCCACTAATGGCACCTATCAGTGCCCATCAGTGCCCATCAGTGTAGCCTATCAATGCCCATCAGTGCCGCCTATCAGTGCCCATCAGTGCAGCCTATCAGTGCCCATCAGTGCCGCATCATCAGCGCACATCGATGAAGGAGAAAAATTACCTGTTTTCAAAATTTTATAACAAATTATAAAATTGTTTGTTTTTTTTCAAAATTTTTGGTATTTTTTTCGTTTTTTTAGCAAAATATAAAAAACCCAGCGGTGATTAAATACCACCAAAAGAAAGCTCTATTTGTGTGAAAAAAAGATAAAAAATGTATTTGGGTATAGTGTTGCATGACCGTGCAATTGTCATTCAAAGCGTGACAGCATTGAAAGCTGAAATTTGGCCTGGGCAGGAAGGGGGTTTACGTGCCCAGTAAGCAAGGGGTTAAAAGAGCAGTGATTTTAATGATGCAATAAAGTGAAACAATAAAAATAAAAAAAAAATACTTTAAATATAGCGTCTGGGAGGACCCCTAGTCTGTAGAACCTGCTGCAGCAAAACTGACATTTGTAAAGAAAAAAAAAATTTAATTGGTTATCGCGGCTGCAGGCCATTGCTGGCAATACTAAAAAATTGTAAAAACGACGTGCCCCCCCCCCCCCCAAAGTCCAGACCCTTATCCGAGCATGAAGCCTGGCAGGCAAGGAAAGGGGGGGGGGGCAAGCGAGCGCCTCCCCTCCTGAACCATACCAATCCACATGCCCTCAACATGAGGGGGGTGCTTTGGGCGGGGGGGGCCTCCTGTCTTTATTTGTGACACTTTTTTGGTGAATGAGTAGGGGTACATTCACATGGGGGGTGGGATTCAGGGGCCCCCTTGTTAAAGGGGGCTTCCAGATTCCTATAAGCCCCCTGCCCACAGACCCCCACAACCACCGCCCCAGGGCTGTCGGTAAGTGGCCCATGTTCCCATCAACATGGGGATAGCGCCGGCTTCTGTCACAGGCAGAGTGATACCAAATGTACTCTGCCTGTGACAAGAGCGATACAGGAAGCATCGGCTCTGTTCTCTACTACAGCCGCATGCTTCCCCCAGCGCCACTCCTGTCACACTGATGGCGGGTATGATGGATCAAGAACAAGCCAGCAGTACTCACCTGTACACAGAAGTACCAGCCAGCAGTACCCACCAGTACCCAGCAGTACCCACCAGCACCCAGAAGTACCAGCCAGCAGTATCCACCAGTACCCAACAATACCAGCCAGTAGTACCCACCAGTACCCAGAAGTAACAGCCAGCAGTACCAGCCAGTAGAACCCACCAGTACCAGCCAGCAGTACCTGCCAGAAGTACCAGCCAGCAGTACCCAGCAGTACCAGCCAGCAGTACCCACCAGTACCCAGAAGTACCAGCGAGCAGTACCCAGCAGTACCAGCCAGCAGTACCCACCAGTACACAGCATCACCCACCAGTACCAGCCAGCAGTACCTACCAGTACCCAGAAGTACCAGCCAGCAGTACCCACCAGTACCAGCCAGCAGTACCCATCAGTATCAGCCACCAGCACCAGCCAGCAGTCCCCACCAGTAACAGCCAGCAGTACCCACCTGTACCAGCCAGCAGTACCCACCAGTACTCGCCAGCAATACCAGCCAGCAGTACCCACCAGTACCAGCAAGCAGTGTCCACCAGTACCAGCCAGCAGTACTCACCAGTAACAGTCAGCAATACCAGCTAACAGGATCCCCCAGCAGTACCCACCCTGAAGGACAGCCAGCAGCAGCCACCATCCATACCCACCTGGGAGACAGCAGCAGCCAGTGATACCTGCAGGAATCCTGAGGAAGAAGTGACGATTGAGGTCAGTTGATGTGCAGGTAGACCGCAGTGCATCAGTGTCAAAGCAGCCTTAGGCCCCTTTCACACAATCTGTCCGATCGGGTCCATCTGTCTGTTTTTCAGGCGGACCCAATCGGACCCTTCATTCACCTCTATAGAGCGACGTATTTAAAATGACCTGCATCCTTCTACCGCCTATCTCCAATCCGATCTGCTTAAAAAAACAGAAGGGCATCTGTCCCCTTTTGTCTGGGCGGATCGGGGGCCCATAGAGTAGAGTGGACACAGACCTGTCATCTGCCTGCTCTGCTCATTGTGGCCCGTGACCGGTTACCAAGTCGCTAATGTGCCCTCGCTCTTCAAAAAGTTGGGCACCCCTGTTCTAGGGTTAGGGTTAGAATATTACTAGTGTTAGGGTTAGCATAGCACTAGGGCTAGGATTAGCTTAGTGCTAGGGCTAGCTTAGTGCTAGGGTTAGGGTTAGCATTAATATTATGATTAGCATACTTCTAGGGTTAATGTTAGGTTTAACATAAGGTTAAGATTAGCATAGCGTTAGGGTTATCATATTGTTCGTGGTAAGGATTACCATGCTACTAGGTCAATGGTTAGCATACTGCTAGCATACTGCTAGGATTATAACTAGGTTTGGCATAAGATTAGAGTTAGCGTAAGGTTAGGGTTAGCATATGGGTAGGGTTAGCAAAGTGCTAGGGTTAGCATAGTGCGAGGGTTACTATTAGCATAGGGTTAGGGTCAGGGTCAGCATCCTGCTGAGGTTAGGGTTAGCATATGGATAGGGTTAGGGTTAGCATAGTGCCAGGGTTACTATTAGCTTAGGGTCAGGGTCAGCATCCTGCTGGGGTTAGGGTTAGCATAGGATTAGGGTTAGTAGTCAGGGCTAGCATACAGCTATGGTTAGGGTTAGCATAGGTTTAGAGTTATAATACTGCTAGGGTTAGGGTTAGCATAGTGCTAGGGTCAGAGATA
Organism: Glandirana rugosa; assembly: GCA_018402905.1. Classification (NCBI taxonomy): domain Eukaryota; kingdom Metazoa; phylum Chordata; class Amphibia; order Anura; family Ranidae; genus Glandirana; species Glandirana rugosa. The sequence goes on from BLSH010063818.1 coordinate 501,070, forward strand.
GCATGCTAGAGTTAGGGTTAAGCTTAACATAAGATTAGGGTTAGCATACTGCTAGGGTTAGGGTTAGAATACTGCTAGGGCGAGGGTTAGCACAGTGTTAGAGTTAGGGATAGCACAGTGCTAGAGTTAGGGTTAGCATTGTGTTAGGACTAGGGTTTAGCATAGTGTTATCATTTAAATTTAGATTTACCATATTTTTCTTTTTCAGAATTGATTTTCTACTCCAGCTTCTTATGCCATCATTGCAGATACAGAATACAAATTTCAGGGAAGTGTTTGCTCATCACTCTCCAGTAAGTTCATAATCAATGTTTAGAAAATATAATACTGAATTATTTGTAGCACTGTGTAGTTTACCATCTCATGACGTCGGTTCTCTCTACATTCAAAAGGCTAGAGTGTATGTGTATATATTTGTATTGCTACCCTTGCAACAGCCACTGACAATTTGGACCTATTTCCCCACTCACAGTATGCACAGCCAGGCACATGGCATTCTTACTATTCTTCTTAAGAATATAGTCTAGGGATTTATTTTTAAAGTTTTTATTAAACAGGAACTTGGATAGGGATCAGTGTTGCCAACCTCCTGCAGAATTTTTTACTGGCAAAACATATAAAATTTACTTGCGGAGCACATTTTTTACTGACAACCTAAAAAAATAACAGAACTCCTATTAAAAACTAAGACAATTGATATTTAAACACAACATGGCAACACTGACAATACCCATATCAAGTAATCTGCCTGGTTTACACTTAAAAAGTCAGCACAGCATGACAAATTATAAGACCCTGATATTTATAGACAGTTGTAAAATTCACAGATGTCAACTGTCCTGCCCGTATATATATATATATATTAAACCGCCACACACCATAGGCTCTGTCTTGGCCGGGCCTGCCCTGCCCTGAACTCTGCCTCAGTCTCTGCCACAAGAATGATGAATGATGCCTCTGAATTGCTGTGTGTGGGCTGGTTTTGGCTTTAAATTGCACTCACCAGCGCTGCAGAGCAGGCTCAGCCTCAGCCAAGCAGGGGTCTGTCCGGTCCAAGTCCATGCAGCTGTGGTGTGCGTCTCCCACACGAGTCTGCTCTCTCCGCTCTTTCCGGGAAGACGCAGATGCTCCCCAGACCCCTGTAGTGGAGAGGCGCCGCTGAGAACGAGTGCCAGCCATTCAAAAATGGCGCCAGGCGGCACCATCACATCACTGCGCATGCGCCTGCCCGACCGAGCGTGTAGGAGTTCTCCCGAGCTCGGCAGGCTTCGGAATGGCGCATGCGCAGTTGCACTGTCGGCCCGCAGCCATCCTTTTTACGGGCACCACTGTCCATAACGGACATTCGCGGACAGCCAGAAAATAGACTGGGATTTACTGGCTGTCCGCGAATTAACAGACGGTTGGCAACACTGATAGGGATCATGGGATACCTCTAACTGTAGAACTGTATAACTTGAGCACTGCTAGATTTCTGTCTGCTCTGTTTAAATTGCAAGTTGTATTGCAAAACTTTAGACTGCACTGTACTTTCTTCTAGTTATTTAGTACAATTCCTGGTTGTGTTGCATGGCTCCAGGCAGCACTAAGCCCTTTAACACTATAGCACGCTCTTGGTTTTCTTGCACAACTCCTATCTACACCAGGCACTGGCTTGTAAGATGAATCACCCCACAGTCGCTTCTCCACTGTGTAGCAGGATCAAGTACTTACTCAGTCCAAGAGTAGTGGAGCTTCCTCACTCTTGTCCTCCCGGCTCTCTTTCAGACTTTGACCAAGGCTCTCTCTCTGGTGGTGGGGACCCCAGCTAAGCTTAGCTGGGACCATGATGTCATCCATAAGTAAGGACATCTGAAGCTGCTTCTCCTCTGTCTCTCTGCCCCAGTGGCAGAGCTCCCAGCACAGGGGTCTCCTCCAGAAGGCTGAACCCTGGAACACTGCCCACTGCTGCTAGGCCTCAGAACATTATATGCTCTCTAGCCACCTACTGGACAACCCTTTCCAGTGATTGGCTGGAGTCCCATAAATATTCAGACTGCCTGTACTGCTCTCCCTCCCACTATACTTCTAGAAATATCCAGAAGACAGGAGGAAGTAGCAGGCCATCAGCGTGTTAGTCACTGGACAGTCCAAAGCAATCAAACCCTGCTCCACTGATTACAGAGGAGTTAAGTACATTTTCCTAGCAGCCTACTCAAAACTAGGAAGGTGCTACATATTTTTTTCCTTTTTATTGCTCTCCTTATGAACTTCTTTACAAAATAGAGTGTTGAAAAAAATATATATGCATGGGTGTGTGCAAGTTAAGATTAAAGTTAAGATTAAAAAAACGGCAACTGTTTAAATGCAAATTTTTTATTACTCAAACAATAGTAACAAACAGATGCAATTTTCTCATTGTTTCAACAATATGAACAAGCAGATTCAAATTGTTCATTGCTCCAACAATAGCAACAAAAAGATTCAAATCTTCTATTGCTCAAACAATGGCAATAAACAGTGAACGTTCCATAAGAACAAGTTTAAATTTGCCATAGGCAATGGGCCAAAGGCCAATAGACAACTGCATTATATATTTATATTATATATTTCTGCAAAATGCAAAAAAAAAAAAATCAGCACCTAGCTACAACATCACAGCTCCTGGAAGGAATGAGCTTCGTAATTGGTAGGACTACACTGTGTATGTTCGCCTCTAGGAGGTAGTGGAGCTGCCTGTCTGTAAATTTGTGGTTCAAGTGCTCCTCCCTGAAATTGTAAATGTGCATGGCTATGGTCATATGATGTATAGTTTTGAGGCCCATTATACCCATGCGGTGGGCTGTAACTTGGTCCTGGAGGGCAGTAATAAATATTTTTGAATTGGACAGAGTTTCTTTGTGGCACAGCTTGGTTTTCTAGCCAGAATCTGTTGGGATTATAGGGTGAATTGTGAAGTTTAGAACACTCAGTCTAGGAAGAACATATTTTAAATCCACCTGTAAGATAAGAAAGGGGGAAGGGAAGCATGTGTGTGCAGATATGAATAACAGAACAGTACCCGATATCCAGGGTTAACAGGACCCAACAGATTAGAGCGCGCCCCTTGGGGAACAGGGTGCAAAGTCCTACCAGGACTAACTTATAAGGGTTCCAGAGTGGCCTGGTAGGCAAATGTTCCAAATGCTTTGCATTTATCCAGAAATGTGCATAGGGTAGCGGCACATGTACATGCAAGTTTTTCCGATGGTAGTGTTTGCTAAGGTTTAGTAGCACTTTCTATGTCCGCTCCGCCACTTATTAAAATATAAACTGAACTGAAGAACTATAGCAAAAAAAATAGAAAGGAAATTTCTTCTCTTGCATCAATCCGGTGGGTGTGCCAAGCTGCGTGACTCTCTGTCCAACCAGTTCATTGCTGCAATAGGATTTTCAAAGAAGTGTGATATTCCATTAGCTATTACTTTCAATTTAGCAGGGTACAGCATGAAATACTTCACATCAAGTGCACGTAGCCTCTTTTTGATATCCAGAAATTTTGCTCTATGACTCTGTATTTCATCCGAGAAATCAGGGAACAATGATACTTTAGCGTTGTCCAGTTTGAGCGACTCAGCTTTCCTGGCCTGTGCTAGAATGGCATCTCTTTCTCTGTAATTAAGAAACCAGAATAGGAAGGGTCTAGGTGGGGCACCTTGAGGTTGAGGCCTCGCTGGGACCCTGTGTGCCCTTTCCACAGCAAACATATTGGAGAAAGCATCCCTTCCAAATGTGTCTGTCAGCCATGCCTCTATAAACGCAACAGGGTTTCTACCCTCTGCTCTCTCTGGGATGCCTACCGCGCGCACATTGTTGCGATGGAGGCAGTTCTCCATATCCTCCAGGTGCGCAGCGGAGGCAAATGCAATGGAGTGAACATATTTCACTCATCTTTGTAAAGGCTGCCATTCATCTTCCAATGTGCTCACTCTGCTCTCCACTGCAGCCGTGCGCTCCCTCAGCTTCTATCATGTCCTGTCTCACCGGGACTATCTCCATCTTCATACCCTTCACCTCCCCAGTAAGGTCAGCTATTGGGGTACTACATGTTATTACTGCAGTTAGGATATCTCTAAGCATAGGCTCAGTATCAGTATCAGCATGAATCCCAGCCGCCACCATGTTGGAAGCCTGAAAACATGTGGTGTGGGTACTCACAGTTGTGGAGGCAGCAGTTGCTGCCAAGGCACATGGAGTATCATCCAGGTCTCCTCAGTCCTTAACTGAGTCAGGCTCCTCCATATCTGGGAGCGGAGGCATCGGTGTGTTCCCAAGGCCCTTGGAGAAGAGCCTTTGTGCAGCCTCTTTAGCAGAGCGGGGTGGAAAGCCGCCATCGTGGTCTGGTGTGTCTGGCTGGAAGTGTAGGCCCTACGACCATTTAGCCATGTCGGATTGCGGCGATGCTGACAGCAAACTGTAGCAGAGATGGAGGGTAGATGATCTATGGTGCTTTCAAGGCAATGCAGAGTAGGATGGCAAAGATATCAGCAGGATTCTGCAGGATGGACGGCAGAGCTCACTCAGAAACTTCCTGCTACATCAAGCTCTTGGCCACGCCCCCCTTATAGGGTGAATTGTAGTTGCTCTCATTGTCTGTTTGGGCTGGTGTCCTTTTTTTTAAATGACACCAGAACTTGCATTATTGCTACACGTATTTCACCCAAAAGTGCAGGATCCATGTGTGCCATTTGGGAACAAGTCTCTTGGCAAACAAATAATGCTCACCCTGGTCCCTCTACTAAGTTTGCATGAGGTTTTTGACATCAACAAATTGTTAGCTGTTGTCATCTTGAGGAGGGACTTTGGAAACATCAACTCTTATATGCGGCAGTAAACCAGAACCGCTTCTTGTATTGTTTTGCTTCTTAAGTTTCTTCTGGGAGTTGTTCCTCAGGATTCTAATTTAATCTAATTTTAAATCACATAAACTGAAATGATAAATGTATTTTTTTTTTTCAGATACCTGGCAAAAGGAAACAGCTTTGCCTCTTTATATTATGAGTTTTGAACGGGAATATCCACTATCAGTGAAATAGTGAAACACACATGCAATGATATTTGGAAGGATATGCAGAAACAAAGAATGGGATGGGATGTGTTATAAGGTATAGGTGTGGACTACCAGGGTACCTTCCCCTATTGAATAGCAGTACTTGGACAAAATAGTAGATGGGACTTTAAATATACCACTGGTGTGCACAAAAGAGACAGAAAGAAATATATACTGTATATAAACAAAATCATTTTTTATTTAACAAGCCCATCATATATAAAATATACTTTACAACCAAGTCATCATTCCTGATTTTATTGTGCGCCCTATATAATAGTTCTACCCATTTCGTGTGTTCTCCCACTTCTTCAGGACCAATATGGATTGTTCTTTGGGCGAGAGGTTTTACAAATTGTATAAAGCACATTTATAAAGAGAGAAAACACATATAAATAAATAAACAACTTCCATCACATACCAAAGTATAACAAAATACCCTATATGTGCAGTATGATATAAACCAGTCACAATGTTATAATAGAAAACAAGGGAACAAATCAAATACTTGTTTCATTTATAGGTTGTAGGTATTATTCTTATCCCTATGTAGAAAAATATAACATCATCATAAAGAACTAGGATGCGTTTGCTCCTTGCTCTTGCTTGCCCATGAGAGGCTCTCCCAGACCTGTACAGACCCTTTAAAAGTAGCTTCTAGAAAAGCCAGATTGGCATAATATTACATGGGTCTCACAGAGCAGTTGTGAAGGAAATGTCCGGCTCCTCCACAGTAGAGACAGATGCTGGCTTTCCGGCGGCAAAGTCATTCATTGGAGGTCAGAGCAGAATGGACCACGCCAATTTGCATAGGCTCTCCTTTAGAAACAACTGAAGTGACAGGCAAAGGTGCAGGAGCAGATGGGACTTTGGGCAACATCCATGAAGGCTGGAAGGATTGTGCACGTTCCCACCATTGCTCCCGCAGGTGTTTGTCAAGTTGGATGGCTAGCTGAATGAGCTCCTCTAGTGTAGCAGGGGTCTCTACTCATGCCAGCTCATCCTTGAGAGCTTTGGACAGGCCAAGCCAGTACTAATATCTAGTAGCGGCATCATTTCACCCTGTATCTGCAGACCATTTACAAAAGTCCACTGTGTAGTTTTCTACAGGGAACCTCCCTTTCTGCAAAGTATGGAGAGTAGCTTCAGCAGTGGCCCTGCATTGTGGTTCATCATATAGTTGGGCCATAGCTTTAAAGAATGCATCCACTCAGTTCATGACAGGACTTTTTTGCTCCAGCGGGTGGTGAGCCCAAAACTGAGGTTCATCAGAGAGATAATGAAACCCACTTTAACAGTCTCTAAGGAGAAAGTTCTTTGCTGAAGGGCTTGGCACAGAAAGCAGGCATTCTTGAATGCTCTGAACTTCCTTCGGTCACCCGAGAAATGTTCTGGAGTGGGTACCCTTGGTTCAGGAGGTGCACTACAGTAGGAGCAGGGGGTGAGCGTTTTTGTACAGGTGAGGTGGACATAGCAACTGCAGCAGGTGGATGAGAAGTCGCTGTCGCAGAGGACACTGTCAGGTTCTGTAGGCGACCCTCCAACTGGAAGTATCCATCCTGTAGGCTTGTCATTGCTTGCGTAAGGGCTGTGAATTGCTGGTACAAGTCTTCAAGCTAGGAAGCACCTCTGTTGACCTCTGATCTGACATAGTGGCTGGATGATACTGTCACATATCTGGTTGGAGGCAGAGGTGCTGAGAGGGCTTCCCTGAAGGTGGTTATGCTATGCTATGCCCAAAGAAGCAGAGGTTGCCAGCTGCGATAGGCTGAGTGATGAGATGTCTGCTGGATGGTGGCTGGAAAAGCAGGATGCACTGCTGGACAGGGGTCCCTCAGATGTACCAGATGAGACTTGGCCGAAGGGAGAGCCAGGAGCAGGGTCAGGATCCAGGCATGAAGCATCAACCAGGGGTAAGGCAGCAAGCAAGGTCAGGAGTAATCCGGGGTCATACACTGTTAATGAGACAGCAGAGGAGTCTAGAAGAGCAAGCCAGAGGTCATACATGATACAGCAGACAGGAGCGGAGTCAATGGAATAAGCCGAGGATCAAAGCTGGGAATGGAGACAAGACAGGTCAAAGGCAAGCCAGGTTGGTAACAGAAAATCCAATAGTTTTAAGAACAGGAACACACAGGGAGCTGAAGATCATCCAGCAACTATTGGCTGATTCTGCTGGCTTTAAATAGGCCACTGGGCACCAGAATCTGTCACACAATGCGTGCGCCTTGGCGCATGCACATGCACACTGGCACATGAAACTTCCCGGCCGTTCGTGCCCGTGTGTGCATGCGTATTAGCATTGGCAAATTTCTATGTGCCAGTGGTAAATTCCTATGTGCTAAACTATGATTCTGCTGGGCATTAGCAGTTGTGCCATTTCTTCTGCGGGCTGTTCTCTGACAGTTCTGCAAGGTCTACAGGACCACCACCTGTACGCAAAGCTGGAGTAGCGCCACGTTGAGCGAACACAAGTTCCTCTCTTTGGTTTACATAGTCACAGAAAAAGAGGTGCTTATGGATTGAGGCAAACTTCAGACCATCTCCAACTGGTCTCAAGCAGCACAGCGCTTTATGGGGTTTACCAATTTCTATCGAAAGTCCATTCCTGGTAATTCCACCCTCGTGACCCCAATCACTTCTTTGACCCAGAAGAGTGCTGATGCTAGAACCTGTCGAAGCAGTCGAGGCTTTCCACATACATTAAAGCGGCCTTTGTCTTAGCATCCATTCTTGTACTCCCTGACATTCTCCAGCCCTTCTTCTTGGAGGTACGAGCTTCATCCTTGGGTGTTTGGGTCGTTCTACTCTAAATGCCCTTGTGCCCTCTTCTCTAATAAGTTTTCGGATGCTGAAATAAATTACACCATCGGGATCGGGAACGTCTAGCCATTAAGCTGGCGCTGCAACAATGGCGGCAGCTACTGGAGGAATCTCCACACCGCATCCTGATTTATACCGATCACAAGAACTTCCAGTACCTGCAATCCATCTGATGTTTGAATATCAGAGGGCGATGGGCTCTTTTTTTTGCCAGATTTAAACTTTGACATTACCTTTATTACCTTTTGACCTGGTTCTGATAGAAGCCATTATTCCTGCTAATGTTATCCTGGCCACCACCTGTCTTCATTTCTCATATATTCGGCCATGTGGTACCTGCCCTTCACTCCAAGCTTCTCAAATGACCACATGACTCCAATACTTTCGAGACATCCTGGTCTACAACATACCTGTGCTTTCCTGCAGCATTACTATTGGTGGCCCTCCATTTGGAAAGATGTTAAAGATTATGCTCCATTTTTGAGCAGTCTAAGTCTTCTACATCTACTCCAGCAGGTCTCCTTTAACCTCTACCTATTCAACATAAACCTTGGCATTGCATTTCCATAAACTTTATCTCTGAAACTACCCCCCTCACCGGGCTCCACCATTATCTGGGTGGTTGTGGACAGGTTTTCTAAAATGTGTCACTTAAAGCAATAGTAAACCCAGCTTGGACACTTGTACCTACAGGTAAGGTTATAATAAAGTTTGCCTTTATGTACAAGGTATATTTCCTAAACGTGCACCATTTAGGAGATATTCGCTGTTTCAGCAGTTGGGGACCTCACCAGTGCATGAAGAGACAATATACTCCATGCCCTACCTTCAAAGTTCTGTGCCATGGCCGTGACTCCCCGTGCACATGCACTGAAGCAACCTCATCACGGCTCAGCCATTTAACAGGCCAGAGCCCATGAACCCAGAAGGAAGACGGGGTGAAGATGGAAGCCCTATCAATGGTGATAGCGTGTCGTTGGAGGGCTTCGTTTTACGATAAGTCTTTCATAATGTGCTAGTATGTGAATGACTCCTTGACCTAAAACAAGCATGCAAATAAGGACTTATAACTTTTGCAATCTGCATATTTGTGACAGCGACTTTATCTTTACAGTGGTTGTAAACCCTAACTTACACCCAGTGAAGTGACTGGCCTCAGGTGATACACAAAAATGAAACAAATCCTCCTACATAAGTTGTATTAGTATATCTGCAGTCTTTTCTTCTCTACAAATATTGCAGAATTTATAAAGCTTATCTGAGTGTTCAAAACAAAGGGGTGGAGAGCTGAAGTTGCACTCTGCAAAGCTCAGTCAGGAGAGCTCTGAGAGTTGATTCGAGAGAAGGGATACACACCCCTTTACACAGCACACAGGGACAGAGCTGAGGCTGTCACTCTGCTGGAGGTCCCTCCCCTGTCACCATTTTTCTCTTGGTGTCAGGAAAACTTGCCAGACGTGATTTATGCCGATTGCAGAGAAACAAAGTAACAGACAGAAATTACACTTAGTGCTTTTAATAGAGACAAGTACACACTATATAGGGATATGCTTTGTTCATATTGTATGTCTGAGGTTTACAACCACTTCAAGCTTAAGGATCAACTTAAAGGAGTCGTAAAGTCTCAAGGATTTTCACCTTAACCACTTAAGGACAGCCCGCCATCGTTATACGCTGGCTCTTTGACGCTAAATACCGTTGTTATGGCAGCAGATAGCTATGGGCTATCGGGCGGGCGGTCCGCTTTAAGGTAAAAGTGATCCCTGTTGTGGATTCGCCATGAGATCGCTTTTATCGCCAGCGGGAGAGGTGCCCCCCCGTCACTTACCGTATCCGTCAATAGCAGCAGAGACGATCTGATCCTCTCCCCTGAGAGGCATGGAGTCGAGTGAATTGTCAAAAGTCACTTCCGCCCAATGGTTTTAAAGGGGAAATTTTTTTTTAAAGACTTTTTTTTTTTTTATTATTGCTTTTAAGTCTAAATGTTAGATCTGAGATCTTTTTGACCCCAGATCTCACATTAACCACTTCCTTACTGGGCACTTAAACCTCCCTCCTGCCCAGACCAATTTTCAGCTTTCAGTGCGCTCACACTTTGAATGACAATTACTCAGTCATGCAACACTGTACCCATATGAAATTTGCGTCCTTTTTTTCACACAAATAAAGCTTTCTTTTGGTGGTATTTAATCACCGCTGGGTTTTTTATTTTTTGCGCTATAATTAAAAAAAGACCGAAAATTTTGAAAAAAACTAATTTTTTGTCGTTTTTGTTATAAAATTTTGCAAAATAGTAATTTATCTTCATAAATTTTGGCCAAAATTTATAATGTTACATATCTTTGGTAAAAATAACCCAAATTACTGTATATTATTTGGTCTTTGTGAAAGTTAAGCCCCGTACACACGGTTCGACGGTTGTATACAACAGGTCGTACTCACGACCATTGTATGCGAAATCGATCGTTCGTATGCGCGATTTGAACAGTCGAACATACGACGGTCGTACAAGGGAGTTGTATGAGCAGACTAGAGAACTTGGTCATACCAACAAGCTCTCATAAGACTGTTGTATTGTTTGTACAGAGCAGTTGGTACAACAAAGTTGTATTGTGCAAAACACGCATGCTCCAAAGTCAGGAATGGCTGGATGCTAATTACATGCACCTGAACGTTCTTCTGCGGACGTA
>BLSH010063831.1:8336-21168 GCA_018402905.1 Glandirana rugosa
AATTTCAGACACACAGTGAAATTTACTTTGGCACTTAGTCACGTGTAGACAAGACGTTTTAAGAAATTTCAGACACCACTGATTCACGGTTTCATTTAAAGTGACACACAGACTTTAAATAAGTTTGCAGAACAGATGTTCACTTATTCCCGGTTTCATTTAAAGTGGCACACACATTTTGCAGAACTGTGATATGGGTACTCCCGGCTTTTACTTTTACTTTTCCCTTACTTTTCAGACCCAGTTTTAAGATGATCCCCATTCACCTCCATTTTTGCTTTTTTATGTTTTTATTTTTTAAAAAAATTTAAAGTTATTTCCCTGTCCCCATTTCTTTGTAGGGCACTACCCCCATTTTCCTTCCTTTTGCAGACCTCTAGGACCTTCCTGGACTTTTTTACAGCATTTTTAAGATTTTTCATTAAAATTACCAGAACCCCGAACCCGGACTTTTTTTGAAAAGTCCGGTTCCGGGTCCGGGTCCCGGACACCCCAAAGTTCGGTACGGACCCAAATTTTACAGTCCGGGTTCGCTCAACTCTACTGGTGATAGAGGACTGGCCAATCTCACCCTGTGCTTGTCACTAACGTAACAATGTCACTCTCAGCAACTTCCAGCACAAAGATTTCCCAGCTTGGGGGACCACAATCTATGTGCCAGCAGCCTGAGAGCTGTTGTTACCGGGCTAATTCAAGCAATTAACCCTTTTACTGCCACCAACTCTGTGGACCGAGCCAGAGGACCTTGTAATGTTAGCGATACTAATTATAATTTTAGAAGAATCACCTGTAACACATGCTGTCACCACAGACAGAAATATTCAGATGATTTATCCTAAACAGTAGCACTCTTCAAGGAACAGGTTTGTTATAGCTTGCATTAAGAGCTTTAGGAACAAGATTAACACTTTTCAGAATACGGTTTGAAAACGAACAGGTCAAAATTGGTGCAAATAAAATATTTACAGAAAAATGGTGTTACAAAACAATAAAGACATAATATACAGCAGCAAAGCGATAAGGCAGAATTGAAGGGAGAAAGATACTTGCAGCTAATGTCCATGATTGAACAGAGATTTGTCGATGAGTCAAATGGGTTCTCGGATGTTCGCAGTTGACGGTAAAAAGAAAACTGAGAACTGTTCTGTCTATTCCCTTTTTTTCTGGAAGCAAAGGGGTGGGGCCATATGCCCCTGACTACTCACATGGGTAAGGAGGGCCATGCGCTGTCTGGGACGGACCATGAAATAACGACCTTCCGTGATATACAATTTCTGTACCATATTTGTCCATAAGTACAAGGTGCATTCCTGATACTGATCAATTATAGTCCAGTATGAATTTTGCATTCCAACAAGTCTAAACATGACAGGTTTCCATTATGTAATTAATCTAGGAAGAAGAAGTGTTACCAGAGGTTCCCCATGTGATCGGGCCTAGCGGTGTTTAGACTTAATTTGTCCAGTGTAACATTCTGCATTCAAATATATACGTGTTATTAAGATGTCACATTCCTATCTGAATTTATGAATCTGGTTTATATTGCTTTACATTTTAGGCATGAGGTAGGAAGGTCACTGTGCCCTGTACCCCGTTATGACCTTCGTTAATTCTGAGCATTGATGACCTGCTCTATCTTCTTAATGGATCTGGTTATTGGTTTACGACATGACTGCTAGCAAAACCAGACACCTTGGTGCCTCTTAGCTAAGATAACAATCTCTTTAAAGTGGCTTTTTGGAATTCCACACTGAAAAGGGATGAGGGTGTGTGTGAGGTATTCTGCACTGGGTGTTTGTTAGGTTAAAACTGTCATGGCTGTCATCTGAACAAAATGGTTGACAGCTTTTTGTGTGTCCAGCACGTGCTATCATTACAGTCCTGCTCAGTTTCAACTTTGGTTAACATGTCTTTAAATTGTACTACTTCTTTTTGAGCCAATTTATAATTTTTATCCTTTTCCTCCTGGGAGGCCTTAACCATTTTATTAAGGGTAGTTAAGGTTTGTACCTGGTTGTGTAATGCTCTGTTCTCTTTTTCCTTCTCTGAAATGTTAATATTGTTATTATCAACTATCTTTTCTAATTGTTGTATTTTAGCACTCATAGCCATGGAAGCAGCATACATGCCTGCTATGGCTAGACTTTTGAGCTTTTTATTCTTTTTGGTTGTTTTTACTTGTTCTTCAAATAACTTCTGGACATAGGCCCAAGGAGACTCTTTAATTTTAGCATCACAGGCAAATTCAATGCTCTTATGTTTAAGAGTATAAGTTGCTACAAAACTTTCTAGACTAGACATGGCAGCCATTACTAACAAATAGTATGGACAATTTGTGAGCTAAATTAAGTTATCCTTTCCCCTGTGCTATACAGCCAATTGAGAATATAGTATGAAAGGTAAATAGGAAAAACAATAGACAGCAACCCAAACAGAATAAAATACAGTAAAATACAGAAACGTGCAATAAAAAAAATACTTTCAATATTCAATAACAACCTTTTAGATTAGTGAAGCCACCCAGATTATAATCACAATAGTCTCTAGCTTACCCCCAACACACAATAGACCAAAGAGACACTATGAACAATACCGTGTGTATAGTAAGCCCACAAGGAACAATAGAGTGAGTAACCTTCTCTGCAGTCAATAGAAAGGTAAACACAGCAGTGTTTAGACCAATACCTCACAAACATTTACAATAAATTCAGCTTATCAAATTATTGGTAGGATTTATCCTAAAAAACTAGTTCCCGGTAAACTACAGTATGCTAAATGCAACTTATTTTACACTCTAAAATGAATGATTATCAGATGTTAGAATCAGTAACCCGACTTCCACAGTTTGGTACTTTAAACTAATATCTCCCAGCTCAGATAGACCACACAAAGACCCTTGTCTATCTGCAAAATATTTTTTACTCTGCCAACATTGAGAATATTACTAATTGTATTTTTTATTTAAATAAATAAAAAAAACAACCGCCAAAAGAACAATAAAACAAAACCAATACAATTAATACAGTTACGTTAAACTTTATCTGATTCACTGACCTCCACAATTACATAGCTTAAAATACTTTCACAGAAAGAACAGAACTTATCTACCTGCAAGTTAATGCAATAAATTTCCACTTTTACCAAAATAGCAATATTACCACTTGCACATTCCTCAAACCCAACAAAAACATCACTCTTTCAGTGTCTTTCCAATATGACACACATGTACTCACCCTAAAGCAAAATCAAACCATGATTTCAGAGAAATGAAGCTTGGTAAGCACAAACAAAACAAACAAATATGAACAACATTTTCCCGCTTAGCTTGTTCTCCCCATTACATTGACCAGTATGTAATGGTACTTCCAACACACTTTTTTTTAACTATAATTACGGGAGATTAAACAAAATACAAAGAGTGAAGTATTCTCCCTCCGCAGAGTTAATCTAATACAGCACTAATGAAACAAAATGTACCTATTTTCCTTAGATATGATCGCTGTGAACTCCAAACTACCGTAAAAAAACCTGACTCCGTTTAATTTCACCCCAGTAACCTTAATCTGCATTATGCAAATCTCTGTATTGTTGTATTTAAATACTTTTAGTTATGGTTCCTTCGTGGTCGCCAATTATGTTACCCATATGTTATATTTGAGATTTAATATCTCTTCATATATGATTCCGGTTAAATTAAAGTTCTTTGACCATAAGTGAAGGCTTCAACACAACAATAACATTTATTAGTAAATAGTAGGGAGGTCTAAAAATTATACAGCAATCTAAACTATAGGAATTAGGTTATAGTCCTTAAAACAACCAGATACAAACAGCCAAACATATAACATATAAGACAATCAAATAGACCATAGTTACCATGCTGCTGCACAGAGCAGCCCCATTCTGCTGATTACCATTCAAAGAGAGCGTGTTTCCTTCCCTCTAGTCTGGGTATATCATTCTAGGCTGGTGACTCATTGGTGGGCCTGGAATGGCCCTGATTGGTGGGCCTCCCTATTCCTTTATGATTGGCTAATCCTCCATCCCTATAGTTTCCCTAAGTCGGCCCCCTTTAATGCAACTACATTTTGAAGGAATTTGAGTAGTGAGGACAGGCTGGTCACCTTCATTGCATATCTAAACAAAGGATCCTTTGAAGTGAATATTTGTAGAACAAAGAGGTCTGGGTCCCATTGTTTAGATAAACAAGTATAGGCCCCAAAGCATCTGCCAAAATCCTTTTCACGTACAGGCGTAGTAATTTAGATATTACCTCTTATATATATGTATATATATATATATATATATATATATATATATATATTCATAATTACAATATTTTACAGCTGTTAATGGAGATTTCACATAAACTCATAAGGCAACACCTCCCTTCAGAGACTGGGCCACAGGGCAATATTCCAACATGATAACGACCCCAAACATTCCTCCAAGACAACCACTGCCTTGCTAAAGAATCTGAGGGTAAAGGTGATGGACTGGCCAAGCATGTCTCCTGACCTAATCCCTATTGTTAGGAAAAGACTGGCCTGTTGAAATCAGGCTTCCTTTTTGGACTTCTTGCCATTTTTGCCCGTTCACGCATGTGTGCGCGTGCCAGAAACGGCCCCAAACGGCCCTATTTAAGCTCCTTGCACCTGTCAGCAAGTGCTGTCCATTCTACAGCGTCTGAGTACCTGTGAGCTTCAGCTCTCCTTCCTGAAACCTGCGTCCTGTGTTGTTCCTGTTCCTGTGTACTGACCCGGCTTGCCCTGACCTGCTACTTATCTGCCTGCACCGACCCCGGCTATCCTGACCCTTCTGTACCTTTGCCGCCAGCCTGTGAACGAACTCTGCTTGGACTTTGACTATTCTTCTGCCTGCCCCTTTGTGCCTCTCTGACCTGCCTGTTGCTGACCCAGCCTGCATGACCATTCTTCAGTCTGCACGGCCATCTGGAGCCTCACATCACCACCAGTGACCATCCAGCCCTCCTGCAATCCCGTACTCTGAGACTTCCTGTCTCCACTACCAGGGGTCCCCGAATCGGGTGTGTAAGATTGGCTGTTCCCTGCTAAGACAGACTCCACCACCAGGACCGTGACAGTAACAGACAGCCATGTCCGAGTCTGCACAGGGAACACCCTCTGCCATGGACGAGCTGTGCGTCCACTTGGCCGGGCTCACACAAGCCGTAAAGAACTTGCAGGATGGCTACACCCAGCTGCAGGAACAAGTGCGTGAGCTCTCTGAGCCATCTGCATCCGGAAGCGGAGCGGCAGCAGGTCGCACCCTTGTGACTCTGCCACCAGAGCCTAAGGTCCCCTTGCCTGACAAGTTTGCAGGGGATCAAAGCGATTTCTGGGCCTTCCGCAGCTCCTGCAAGTTGTACTTTGGTCTACAGCCATGCAACTTTTCCTTGGAAGCTACCAAGGTGGGCCTGGTGATCTCCCTGTTGCAAGGAGAACCACAGACATGGGCCCATCAACTCTGGGAACAGTGAGCACCTGAAGTGACTACCCTACAGGGGTTCTTTGATACCATGGCCAAACTGTACCAGGACCCCCATCTTGCAGCCACTGCAGAGGCCACCCTGCATACTCTGCAGCAGGGTCGGCGTGCCGCAGAGGATTACGTGGCTGAGTTTCGGCATTGGAGTGCTGACAACGCCTGGAACGACACAGCAATCAGCTATCAGTTCTGCCTAGGACTCTCTGAGCCATTGAAAGATGAACTTGTCCATGTCGGGGTGCCCAGCACTCTGAAATCCTTAATTAACCTGGCCATTCAAATTGACCGGAGGCTCAGGGAACGCCGAGCCGAACGGTTTGCAGGCACTTCCACGGGGTCCTGTACCAGCGCCCTCCGCGCCAACAGAGGGACCGGAACCCATGCAGATTGGCCTCCTGCACCCATCTCTCACACCAGAGGAAAGACAAAGGCGTTGGGTGCTCAGCCTGTGCCTATACTGCGGTGAACCCGGACATATGGTGAGGACTTGCCCTGCCAAAGCTGGTAAGTGGCACCACCAGGCGAGCTTGGAAACCACATCTGCCAATCACCATTCATCTCACCTGACTCTCCTTGTCTCTTTACAGTTGCCCGGAGGGAGCGTCCAAGTCCCCGCGATTATTGATTCAGGGGCGTGTAGTTGCTTTGTGGACCAAGCCTTCGCTACACTACACCGGGTGCCTCTGCGTCCCAAAGCCCATAAAATTACCATACGTTTGGCCGACGGGACGGCCATCAAATCAGGCCAGGTAACAATGGAGACCCAACCAATTCCCGTATCCACCGCCTAAGGGCACCAGGAGCTCCTGACTCTTGACGTCATAGTGCCACCCCTGTTCCCCATCATCCTGGGACTGTCTTAACTCCGGCCACATAGCCCCAGCATAGACTGGTCCTCCGGACTTATTCAGTTTCCTTCTCCGTACTGTGACCAACACTGCCTGCTTCCCTCCTGGAACGTAGGTCCCTCTCTTCTTTGTTTGGACTCTGAGCCAGATCCTGAAACCCACAAAGCAGTGCCTCCAGTGTACCACCAATACCTGGATGTCTTCAGTAAGAAGGGGGCAGACCAACTCCCTCCACACAGACCTTACGATTGCCCCATAGAGTTGCTGCCAGGCATGGAGGTTCCCTTTGGGCGCATCTACCCACTATCTGAACCAGAATTAGCAGCTCTCAAAACATACCTGGATGACAACTTGGCCAAGGGGTTCATCAGACCATCTACCTCTCCCGCTTGGGCTGGCATTTTCTATGTTGAGAAGAGGGACCACTCCCTTCGTCCCTGTATAGATTATCGTGAGCTGAACCGGATCACGGTCAAAAACTGATATCCTCTCCCGCTTGTTCCGTAGCTCTTTCAAAGGCTTGGGTCGGCCACCGAGTTTACTAAGCTCGATCTCAGAAGGGCATACAACCTTATTCGCATATGAGAGGGAGATGAGTGGAAGACTGCTTTCTGGACTCGTTTCGGCCATTGTGAGTACCTTGTTATGTCTTTCGGGCTCTGCAATGCCCCTCCTACATTCCAACATCTGGTTAATGATATTTTCCGGGACTACCTAGACGTCTTTGTCATAATATATCTGGATGACATCCTGATTTTCTCTCCTTCCCTGGAAGAGCATCAAAAACATGTGGGCTGTGTTCTGAGCCTCTTGCGGCGGCATAGACTATAAGGCGGAGAAATGTGCCTTCGAGTGCTCCACCATCCCATTTCTAGGACTGATTCTCTCGGTCTCAGGGGCCACCATGGATCTGCAGAAAGTTACCGCTATCCTGGACTGGCCGGCACCTGTGGATAAAAAAGGGCTCCAATGGTTCGTTGGGTTCGCAAACTTTTGTAGAAGGTTTATAAAGGTATTCTCGGCAATCATTGCCCCTATCACCTGTCTCAATAAGCAAGGTCAATGGTTCCAGTGGTCGTCCAAGGCTCAGGATGCCTTTCACGCTCTAAAGGGACTGTTTACCTCAGCACCTATCTTGCAACACCCGGATGTCATGTTACCCTATGTGCTGGAAGTGGATGCCTCGGAGACGGCAGTGGGAGCGGTCCTATCTCAGAGACGGGGTGCAAGGGCACTTCTTCATCCAGTAGCCTTCTCCCGCAAGCTCACTGCCCCAGAAAGGAACAATGACGTCGGCGACAGGGAGCTACTGGCCATTAAGGCCACGCTGGAGGAATGGCACTATCTGTTGGAGGGAGCCCAGCACCCCATTCTGATATATAAAGGAACCATAAAGACCTGGAGTATCTCCGCACCGCCAAGAGACTTCGACCTCGCCAGGCCCGCTGGACACTCTTTTCTCCCGGTTCCAGTTCCATCTGACTTACCGCCCCGGGGCAAAAAAACAGTAAACCAGATGCCTTGTCCCGCATGTACTCGGAACCCGGAACACCTACTCCTCCTGACACCATTCTTCAGCCCAGGAATGTCTTACTTACTCAGGATGACTTGCTCTCGCAAATCCGGAGAAGCTCTGTCTGCTTGCCTGCACCTCCGGCCCAAGGGCTCACCTGGAAGGATGGTCTCTGGTGGCATCACAACCAGATTTATGTCCCTGCTGTCCTCAAGGTTTATCACGACCACAAAATTGCCGGTCATTTCAGCTCTCGGAAAACTGCAGAGCTTATTCTGCGCTCATTCTGGTGGCCACTGTTTTCGGAAGACTGTCTAGCTTATGTCCGCTCTTGTGCTACCTGCGCCAGAAATAAATCAGACAAAACCAGAGCCTGGGGCCTCCTGAAACCTCTTCCTATCCCGGACGACCATGGACTTCATTGTGTAGTTGCCCCCTGCTAAAGGATACACAACCATCTTTGTGGTGGTTGACAGACTGACCAAGATGGCTCACTTTCTCCCTATGAAGGGCACACCCACAGTGAAAGAGACATCATAAGTCTTTATCAAAGAGATCATCCGGCTGAACGGTGTTCCAGTGAACATAGTGTCCGACCGGGGGGTACAGTTCACCTCTCGGTTCTGGAGAGCTCTCTGCGCTACCCTGGAGATTGATTTTTCCTTTTCCACCGCCTATCACCCCAGACCAACGGCCAGACCAAAAGGACAAACCAGACTTTGGAGCAATACCTCTGCTGCTTTTCCACCTACTCTCAGGATGACTGGTGCACGTTGCTACCCCTGGCGGAGTTCGCCTACAATAATTCAGTGCACTCCGCCACCAAACAATCCCCATTTTGGGCCAACTATGGGTTCCACCCCACCGTTCTCCCGAGCCTGGCAATGGAAACCGCAGTACCAGCAGCACATGCTTCTGCACAATTTGTTCAGGCCAATTGGAAACTCTTGCAGGACACACTTTCCCGGACACAAGAAGCCACCAAAGCAGCCTTCGACAAGAAGAAAAGGTCTGGCTCTCAACCAAGAACCTGAGGCTTGCTTGCCCATCTAAAAAGCTGGGCCCTCGTTTCATAGGTCCTTTCCCAGTTGGCAGGAAAATCAACCAGGTCTCTTTTGAGTTGGAGCTCCCCCCGTCCTTATGGATACACCCGGTATTCCATGTGTCCTTGCTGAAGCCGGTGGCCCCGGATCCTTTTCCAGATAGAGCTGTAGCTCCCCCGGCCCCCGTCTTGATTGATGGAGCAGAGGAGTTTGAGGTGGAGTCGATACTCCACTGCAGAAGCAGGGGTGGCGGGGTCCAATATTTGGTAAAATGGAAAGGCTACGGGCCAGAAGAGCGCTCATGGGAGCCTGAAACCAACCTCCATGCCAACGAGTGCATCCAAACCTTTAAGGATAACCATCCCGCCAAGCTGGCCAAGTTGGGCATCCGGAGGCTGCCCCTTGGGGGGGCAGTGTTAGGAAAATACTGGCCTGTTGAAATCAGGCTTCTTTTTTGGACTTTTTGCGATTTTTGCACATCCATGCACGTTCACGCGCGTGCGCGCGCCGGAAACGGCGCCAAACGGCCCTATTTAAGCTCCCTGCACCTGTCAGCAAGTGCTGTCCATTCTACAGAGTCTGAGTACCTGTGAGCTTCAGCTCTCCTTCCTGAAACCTGCATCCTGTGTTGTTCCTGCTCTTGTGTACCGAACTGGCTTGCCCTGACCTGCTACTTATCTGCCTGCACCGACCCCCGCTATCCACGACCATCCGCTTGCCTGACCCTTCTGTACCTTTGCCTCCAGCCTGTGAACGAACCCTGCTTGGACTTTGACTACTCTTCTGCCTGCCCCTTTGTGCCTCTCTGACCTGCCAGTTGGCGACCCAGCCTGCACGAACATTCTTCAGTCTGCATGACCATCTGGAGCCTCACATAACCACCAGTGACCATCCAGCCCTCATGCCATCCCGCACTTCGGGACTTCCTGTCTACACTACCAAGGGTCCCCGAATCGGGTGTGTAAGAGTGGTTGTTCTCTGCTAAGACAGACTCCACCACCAGGACTGTGACATCTATTGAGCATTGTGGGGCAAGGTGGAGGAGCACAAGGTCTCTAACATCCAACAGCTCAGTGATGTCGTCATGGAGGACTGGAAGAGGACTCAAGTTACAACCTGTGAAGCTCTGGTGAACTCCATGCCCAAGAGGGTTAAAGCAATGCTGGAAAATAATGGTAGCAACACAAAATATTGACACTTTGTGCCCAATTTGGACATTTTCACTTAAGGGTGTACTCACTATTTTTGCCAGTGGTTTAGACATTAATGGCTGTTTGTTGAGTTATTTTGAGAGGACAGCAGATTTACACTGTTATACAAGCTGTACACTCACTACTTTACATTGTAGCAAGGTGTAATTTCTTCAGTGTCATCACATGAAAAGATAGAATAAAATATTTACAAAAAATGTGAGGGGTGTACTCACTTTTGTGAGATTATATATATATATATATATATATATATATATATATACATACGCTCAGAAAGTTCAGCTGCCAGAATAGCGTCAGAATGGGAGAAGGGGTACTACCTGTAAAGACACAGTGGGATAAAAAAAAACCTTACTTACTTTGTCTGACAACAAAGAGAATACTTTTAGTGTTTTAAAATTAGCCATGGACAGTTATTTGTTTAAAACTGTAAGGTAAATACAGGATATAAATCTTTCAAACAAATATGAGTGCGTTTTATAATATGTAACTCAACGTTATAACTATAAAGGTATGTGTTTACAAGACATCTTTTAGTAGAGAATAAACCTGGGAAGATTCTTGCAGTGTTTTTATGCACACTTTTGAGGTTAAAGCAGAAGAAAATGAGACATTGGACAAACACATATGAATACAATTCAACTACCTTTTCCCGCAGATCCCTGCAAGGGTCTGTCACGAGTCCAGAAACTCATTGACCTTTTACACACGCACTAATTACAAGCAAACAGATGACAAGTGAGGACGGTTACCTTAAATAGCCATTCAAGCCCGTTTGTGTCAACTTGTGTGCATGTTATCAGGCCAAAATCACCAGGGTATGTCAACTTTTGATCAGGGTCATTTCGGGAGTTTCTGTTGTCATTATGATTTAAAAGTTAGAGTAAACACAGTTGTTTGATAATAAATGGCTTCAGCCAAACACTAAGCATGAGTGAAAGAAATGTTTTTGTGTTATCATTCATATTCTCTGAAAAATGGGCAAGAAATCACAAATTCTGCCAGGGTATGCAAACTTATGAGCACAACTGTATGCATATGTACTAATCAGAGCTTAAAAAAATAAATGACAAATTGTGAGAAGTGCATCAGAAAGTGCATTGTATAAGTATCCAATCTTGTGATACAGTCCCATAAACAGTCCAATTTTGTTGTGAAACTGATTCAGAGTTAACTCTTTTCCATGTTCATATTTCAAGACTCAGGGCAATAAGGATGTGGAACTCTCTTCCACAATTGGTGGTGGCTGCGGGGAGTATGGATATTTTTAAAAGACTCCTTGGATGTACATCTTAAAGAACACAACATACGGGGATATGGAAAATAATTATAGGCACTGACACATGTGTAGCAACACAGGTTAAACTGGATGAACTATTATCTTTTTTGCAACCTTACCTACTATGTAACTATGTAAGATTTTTCACCAAAAAGATAGCACCAATGTACCAACCACCATACCCCTATGGGTGTCTTCTCACCTGATCCAGTGGAACCCACTAAAATTATGGAGGTTAAAACATGCTTGTGTTATATATTGATATCAGCCAGTACACAGGTCCTTTATCTTGATTTCCAGTCCTCAGTGAATGTAAATCATGCTAATAATAAAAAAGAACTAATAGTATAGACTGAAAACACAAATTTGTTAAAATTAATGAAATTCCACACACAAAGAAGTAAAAGAGAAGCGCATGCAGAGAACACAGTGACAATGCAGAATGAAACTTCGATAAGATCACGTCCTAGCCTTGTCCAGCAGAGATTGAGATAAAAGACATGTGTGCTGGCTAGGGTTGCCACCTCATCCCTTTAAACCCGAACACATATCAATTACTTAGGTTCTGAGGCTCATTTAATGCAGACAAGGCACTACGTGAGTTTAATTACCACCTTAATCAGCCACAGAACCTGTGTAATTCATATGTGTTCGGGTTTAAAGGGATGAGATGGCAACTCTAGTGCTGGCTGGTATCAATATGTGACACAAGCATGTTTTGACTTCCATTATTATATTGGGCTCCATCAGATCAGATGAGAAGTTGCTATCTTTTTAGTGAAGAGTTCTGAATTATGAACACGGAAAATGTTTTGTCTGAACTGGTTTCACAGTGAAATTTGACTGTGTACGGGACTGTATTACAAGATTGGACACTTATACAATTTCTGATGCACCTTTCACAATTTGTAATTTATTTTTTAAGCTCTGATTAGTACATGTGCATACTGTATACTATTATATCTGCATAGCACTCCATTGTTTACATCCTATGTAGTGTTGAGCGAACCCGGACTGTAACGTTCGGGTCCGTACCGAACTTTCGGGTGTCCGTGGCACGGACCCGGACATTTCAAAAATCGTTCGGGTTCGGTCCGGGGTTCTGCTATTTTACTCCACGTGTTGAGAAGCTGCAGGGCAGCCAATCAACAAGCGTTTCACTGGTTTGCCCTTAGAAGCCATCACAGCCATGCCTACTAATGGCATGGCTGTGATTGGCCACTGCATCATGTGACCCAGCCTCTTTATAAGCTGGAGTCACAGTGCTGCAGTCACATGCTCCTTGGGTTAGTGTAGGGAGAGGTAGCTGACTGCGTGAGGAACAGATTTGAGACATTTTAAGACCTGATCCTGCATCCTGAGATAGATTACTTTACTACTGCTGTCTGTGCTGTTGCTCTGAGGACAGATAGCAGAAATTAGAGATTTCA
>BLSH010063831.1:51172-63658 GCA_018402905.1 Glandirana rugosa
CTAATGCGGAAAATCGGTTCCACTACCCACTCTCCAGTGATTTTTAAACCTAAAACAAGGGGAATACCAGATACGCACTAAATAACACCCACCGGTGTCAGTCTCGGAGAAACGAAAGCATTTTCACCTTCGCGTGATAATATAGGGAGCCCAAACGTAATCCTCCACCAAATCCACGGTCACTAGACACTCGAGACAGATCAGTGGTCAGATACAGACCCTACACTCCTCGGTTCCATTATGTGTCCGGGTCCTCTTTGCCCGCCTAGAGGAACAGTGATTATCACAACTCGCTTGGGCCTGACATTGCAAGCCCAGGCATGGCTTGAAAACCACCCGAACGATTTTTGAAATGTCCGGGTCCGGGTCCGTGCCACGGACACCCAAAAGTTCGGTACGGACCCGAACGTTACAGTCCGGGTTCGCTCAACACTATTAGTGACAAGGAGATCCGCCCGTTTCTCCTGGGCCTGTGTATTACCTTGGCTCCTCACATCCCAGACATAGACTGGTGACTAGACAGAGCTCACAGATCACTGGCACCTAAACCACCTCCTAATGCAAACCCGAGGGATATAATAGTGCGCTTCCACTTTTACGAAAGCAAAGAGGCTCTGACTGTGGCCACCCACAATAAATCACGCATAGACCATAAGGGGAACAAAATCCAAATTTTTAGTGACCTCTCACCCATCACCTTGGCTAAAAGGCGTAATCTGCGCCCAGTCACTATGCACCTGCAAAAATTTCAGGTGGCATACCGTTGGGGCTTCCCTTTCCACTTATCGGCCTCCAAAGATGGTGTTCAATATTCCATAAGAGATCTCCCTGAAAGTGAATCTTTTATGTGCAACCTGGGCCTACCGCCTATACCAGAAGAAGTGCTTGAGCTTCTCCCCATGACCACGAGAACCCTCTTGACACCGGCCAAGATTTGGACACCAACACGCCCAAGAGTACGAAAGCCCTCCTCTACTCCCCAGCGGTCTGCCCCCCCCCGAGGTCCCCCACTTGTGACTCAGATCCTTCCTGAGATGACCTAGCTGTACTTCACCGACGTCTGAAGCTAAGCTCGTCTGTAATATGGACCCAAACCTTGAGTTCTTACAGCTCCCCATGTTTCATAGTCCTATCTAACAATCGTTTTCTTTCCTATTTTCAAATGTCAGTTTTTATTTGCTGGTTATACTTCTTAGAAGAGACGGGACCACACTCTCCACTTAGTGGATATTGTTTATGGATCTGACCATAAGTCAGGCCATGCGCCCCTCCATGTCCAGAGGCAGACGCCATGGACTCCTGAGGTTTTTTTTTGCCTCCGGCCTCCCCAAAATGTTTTGTATTCTAGTATGTACTTTGTTCTTTGTTCTTCTCTCTTTTAACCAACAGCTTCCTTTTCTGATTGCTTCTTTTGAGCGCTATTGAACCAACAAGGAACATAGTACTGAACTGTTCCTCATCAAGTATCTTATCACTGAGTTCGGGATCTGTGCTCTGAGGTCTTTTGTGTTTAATCTTAGTAAGGTAATGATCGATTTGCTCATTTCTACAAATCCATGTCTTTGAGGATTTATTCCTATAATGTAAAGGGTCTGAATTCCTTGAGGAAATGACGGCTGGCTTTAAAGGAATTCAAATCCTCAGGGGCTGATGTGATCATGGTTCAGAAGACACACTTCAAATCTGGTAGCTCCCTTAAATTTGCCTCCGAGTACTTCCCTACTACATTCGTAGCCTCTGATTCCTCCAGGAAGGCTGGAGTTGCATTGCTAATCAAACCCTCTTGCAGCATCCACATAATGTCCTAATTTTTGGACCCTTCATTCTCCTGAACTGTGAGCATATGCGCACATCTTTCACTTTGGCTAATGTCTACGCTCCTAACGTTGGCCAAATTGGATTCCTCACAACAGTTTTTGAAAAAATAAGATCTTATTCCCAACCCTTTACAATTATAGGAGGAGACTTTAATGTATGCATGTCACCAAATAGAGATAGATATGCTCTCTTCCAAACCACCCCACCATTGCAAGCTCAGAAATTGTCCACGTCTTTCCGCAAACTGATCAGATCCCGCAACCTTTATGACACATAGAGGATACGACACCCCACCCTTAAACAATATACATTTTACTACCCCCCGCACAAACTATATTGCAGACACTACTTTTTTGTCATGGCACCAGTGCTCCCAAGTTTAGTTTCTTCAGAAATAGACCCCATTATGTGGTCTGACCACGCTCCTATTGTTTTAGATCTAGCTCTATCTGGCTTAACACCTAGAACCTGTCATTGGCATTTAAATGAGACCTTTTAGCGAATACCTGACATTAAAAAGAACTTGCAGGACAAACTTTCAGATTTTTTTCAAACTAATGTAGGCTCAGTTGCGGAGGTTTCCACTTTATGGGAAACCCACAAAGCTTTGTTTAGGGGGGAATGTATCTCCACTGGCTCATGCCTGAAGAAGGACTCTAACAAATTAAAAGAGCTCTTGATCCGGCTGAGTGCTGCTGAAAAGACATTATTACAAGCTTCCACTGCAGATCGTTTGAGAACTGTGGTGGCGCTGCACAGCCGTATTAAATCTCTAGCTATGCATAACACTTACAAATCATTGCTTTGGTCTAAACAGAGATTTTATGAATATGATAATAAACCACATAGGATGTTGGTCAATAGGCTAAAACCGCGTTCATCCCTGCCAATACCTGATCATCTAATTCAGTCAGATGGTACTCCCACACATTGCCCCCGCACTATGTTTCAGGTCTTTGGCAGGTATTACGAAAACTTTTATAACTGCCTCATCACTAATCCAAACTCTAAATTCACTCAAAAGAAGTTTGAGGCCTTCATAAATACCTTAAAACTGCCTAAAATAACTCCAGAACAAAACATACAGCTTAATGCACCTATTACACCTGAGGAATTAGCAGAGGTCATGGGTCATTTACCATCACATAAAGCTCTGGGCCCAGACGGGCTCCCATACTCATATTATAAAACATTCCTCCCGATTTTAGCCCCTCCCTGTTACAGTTGTTTACTTCTCTGCAAAATGGTGTTATCCCACACAGTCAATTTTTATCCGCATACATAATGGTAATACTAAAGCCGGGTAAGGATCCTGCTTCCCCTGACAATTATCGACCGATAGCTCTCCTGAATTCAGACTACAAAATATTCACAAAAGTACTGGCGGATAGATTATCTTTAATATTACCTTTTCTCATACATAAAGGCCAAGTAGGATTTGTCCCGGCCAGACACGCAGGTGACAATACAAGATGGACTATAGATCTTATTGACTTATTGACCAAGACAAAACATCCTGCTATTGTCCTGAGTCTTGATGCTCAGAAGGCTTTCGATCACTTGAGTTGGCCTTATATGTTCACAGTCTTGCACCAATATGGCTTCTCAGGTTCTTTCCTTGGGGCTCTGTGGGAGCCCTATACTCGAAACCCTCCTCCCAAGTCCAGAAGTTCTCCTACTTGTCGTGGTCATTCTCCTTGAGTAATGGCACCAGACAGGGCTGCCCCTTATCACCTCTTCTTTTTATTCTCAGCCTAGAGCCCTTGGCTGTAGCGATAAGAGGACAGGTGGATATTCGAGGAGTGCACCTGCGACAACAAGAATATAAACTATCCTTATTCGCGGATGACATTTTACTGACCCTAACTCATCCCCACGTCCCTCCCACCAATTCACTTAAATACCTAGGTGTACGTCTCACCCCTTCCTACTCTGGGTTATATCAGGCAAACTCCCCCCCCCCTTTTCGCTGAACTTGACCTAATGATGAAACAATGGACTTCCCTACCGCTCTCCCTTCTTGGCAGAGTCAATGTCCTCAAAATGTCAATTCTCTCCAAATTATTATACTTATTTGAAACCCTGCCCATTCCTATCCCATTGGCTACTCAGAGGAAGTGTTTAAGTCTTTATGTTTCATATGGAATAATACATCCCACCGGATTGCAGGCTCAGTTGTTACAGCTCCCAAAAATAGAGGTTGTCTAGGAGCCTCAGATCTTAAAAAATACTATTACGCCACACACTTACATACCCTAACCTCTTGGACATCCAGAATGGCCCCAAACAGATGGACGGAGATAGAAATGAGCATCACTAGGCCCGTACACATCCCCCAATTAAAATCATTATGTTTGGGCCCTATGCCTTACCTGTGTGGAGGAGATGTTCTGGGAAATTTCCTCTTTCATCCCCGCATCCTCCTCTTGCGAATGTCCTATTCAATCCAGACATCCCGGCAGTCTCTCCTAAGATCGTATGTTACCGTGGACTAAAGCCAGGATCTTTCAATTACCCCACCTAGTAAACCCGCTGACACATAAAATCTTCTCATTCCCGGACTTACAATCCAAATACAAGCTCCATGACAAACTGCGCTACTCTTATCTATAATTTAAACATTTTTTCTTTAACATAACTAAGACCCTTTCCTTGGATAGACCCTCTGACTTCGAGGCACTATGTGCTAAAGGGCCCTTTGAACCTCGACAGATTTCTAGTATTTATAAAATTCTGCACGAGGCTGTCCCGCTAACTGATGTAAGTCACAATTACATGAGGAAATGGGCCACAATTTTGAATCGTCCTATCTCCTTGATCGATTGGGGGAAAATATGGGAATCAACCTCAAAAGTCTCCAGATGTGTTATACAGAAAGAAACGGCGGTCAAAATTCTTTTATTCAGGTATAGAACCCCAGGCATCCTTCATGCACGCCATCCACAGACCCCTAATCGGTGTTGGAGATGTAGGAGAGACGTAGGCACCCATCTACATATTTTCTGGGACTGCCCATCTTATCCAGCCCTTCTGGATCCAGATTCAAAATGTATTGCAAACTTTGTTGGGTGTCCTAATCCCCCTTATCCTTCTGCACTATTTTTTGGGACTTCCAATTCCAGATATTTCGAAAACCCAGAAAAGCCTGGCTTCCTTCATCCTCCTAGCGGCAAAAAGGGTTATTCCTAGATGCTGGCTTTCTACTAACCCCCTGACTCTCACACTGGTATTCTCTACCCTGGCAGACATAAGAAAATTGGAACATATGACCGCAATGGTAGACGACTCTGTGCCACGTTTCTCTAAGATTTGGGAGGTATGGGATACTTCCCAATACTCCTAGGAGCGACTTTGCACACCAACCTCGGAGCACGATTCTGATGGGATATAGTATCTCTTATATGGCGTCTTGTTCATGATATGATACCTAGCACTGTCCCCAGTCCTATGTTTTCTAAGTGCATAGACCTTGATATCCATAGTGCTATTACCTTTTATATACCTTTTCATATATAGTTAACCACTTAAGGACCGGAAGGATTTCCAGCTTTAGGACCGGAGCCCTTATGCGATTCGGCACTGAGTCGCTTTAACTGAAAATTGCGCGGTCGTACGATGTTGTACCCAAACAAAATTTGCGTCCTTTTTTTTCCCACAAATAGAGCTTTCTTTTGGTGGTATTTGATCACCGCTGCGCCATTTCTGATCGCCGCTATAAACAAAAGAAGAGCGACAATTTTGCAAAAAAACCCAAATTTCTTACTTTTTGCTAAAATACAAATCCAAAAAAAAATTATAAAATAACATTTTTTTCATCGGTTTTGGCCGATTTATATTCTTCCTCATATTTGTGATAAAAAAAATCGCAATCGGCGTTTATTGATTGGTTTGCGCAAAAGTGGCCGCGTTTACGGATGATGAGAATTAATTTCTGGGGTTTTTATTTTTTTTTTTATTTTTTACTAGTAATGGTGGCGATCTGCGATTTTTAGTGGTACTGCGATATTTCAGCGGACATGTCGGAACATTTTGACACTTTTTTGGGACCATTGGCATTTATACAGCGATCAGTGCTATAAAAATGCACTGATTACTGTGTAAATGCCATTGGCAGTGAAGGGGTTAACCTGCAGGGGGCGCTCTAAGGGTTAACTGTGTTACCTGGGCGTGTTCTAACTGTGGGGGACTGCCCTGGCTGGGGAAGGGAAGTGATCACACCTTCCATGTAGAGGAAGGCTGCGATCACAGCCCTTCCCCCCTCACAGAACGGAGGTCCGTGTTTACTTACACGGACCTCTGTTCTTTCACTCCGGGGGGGGCATCGCGGGTGGCCGGCGGAGATCGAATCTGCCGCACCCGCTCCCTGGCCCTCCCCGGACACAGTGAGCGCACTGGCGCGCCTCTGGCGATGCGCGCGATCACTGGGCTCAATCTCGCGGCCGCCGTCATATGACGGCGATCCGCGCTATCGAGCCACACTGTCGCCGTCAATTGCCGATCAGCCGACGGCAAGCGGTTAAACATGTATTTACTGTTTATATTCTCTCCTCTTTTTTCTGTTCATGTGTTGTGTATACTGAGCTCACCGACCTAGAGACCGACATTAAAGTGGCCATTCTGCGGTGGCACTCCTGTATACCCGCTTTTTTATTTTCAGGTTATTTTGAAAAAGAAAAATGTTGTACTATCATCATTGTATGCATAAACTGTTGGATTCCTTGTATTGTACAACTATGAAAAATGTTATAAATAAACAATAAAAAAAAAAAGAAATAAAGCAAGATTCTTATAAACATGAGTGCATAATAACATTTACATCAACCTGTTCTCTTTAATATGCTTATTTAAACAATTTAAAGGACATGTTCCCTCAAATATATCTCCATATGAAATATACTTAAAGTGATATTTGTGCATATTGTTTTATTCACAGATAGTCACACTAAAGTAGCTGCTAACCATGAAGAATTGGCAGAATCTAAAGTGTAACAGTTAAATGACATTTAATTCCCCATGGCTTTTTATATTTCCAGCAGTACCATACGGTGTTGAAAGTATCAAGTCTGTCTATTTTATACACTATTCTTCATCAAAAAATATATTCTTTTAATGAAGTGATTTGAGTGGAGCTCCAGTGTCTGGGGATGATGACCCTGGCCACATTGATTAATTACCTGTGGAAAGATTTATGAGATGTGGAGCTGGGGTGGGCAGTAATATTAAAAAACAGAATGTTGGTAAATATGGAAAGGTAAACCCCAAGACCTTAAGGCTGGATTCACACCAGTCCGGTGCGAATTCCAGCCTGTCTGCTGCCAAGAAGGGGCAGAGCCTCCGTTTGGTGGCTCCTGTCCGTCCTCACAGCGCAGCAGCTGCGGGGGGGGGAGGAGGGGCCGCGTGAACAGGGGAAAATATCCCCGTTCAGTGTGGAACACATCTCCGTACTAGATGCGTTCCCATTGAACTTAATAGGCTGGGAATTCGCACTGCATTGCACAGAAAACCCACGTGTTTTCTGTGCAATGCAGAGTGCGAATGCACCGCACCTATGGGAACCTGACACATTGAAAACAATGTGTTTTCAAGTGTCATGCGAATTGGATGCAGTGTAAGCCGCATCCAATTCACATTGGTGTGAGCCCAGCCTAAGTAAAATGCTATGTAATTTTTCCAAAATGTTCAATGTCCTAGCAAAACCATTATATGTGTGAACTTGTGCCTTTGTCCTTTTGACATATCAGGTATTTGTCTGTTTATCTTGTGAAGAAAATTTGGTACTCTGTACACATGTGTTATAATCTTGGATTTGGTCTCCTGAACATGGCTGCTGAAGGAGCTGATATGAGTCATGTGCCATCTGATATTGTGAGGATAACTTTTCTTTCCCAATTTAATTTTATAATAGTCCTAGTATATATACAGGAGATAAGGTGTTCTACCAGGCATGCATTCTTAAAGGAGTGTCTGGTGTTGTAAAGCAGGATATTTTGTGAGGATCATTTAGCTAGTGGTGTATATGGAGATATATGCACTATGGAGTAAAGCTGTGGCAGGAATAAGTTGTAATATTGGTTTTGTCTAGAAACTTGCCATTTAAAAAAAAAGTCTTAACTATTAATGGGTCTGTCTGAGACCAATGTCTGTTAAACTATTGCCTGGAAGGAACTCTGGATTTCCTCTCAGAGGTGTGAGAGAGCAGTATGTAGAAGACATTTTCAATAACTTTGGCTGAGAGCCATGATTTTGTATTCAAATGCCTAAAGTGAAATATTAAAAAAGCCCATTTCTTTTAACCACATTTTTTTTAAAATTATTATTATTATTTTTTAACATTCTGTCACCAGTCAGTGTTCCTGATCACTGCCACGCCAGTCATATTATAATGATGTGCTGCGCTGGTGACAGCATGTAAAAAAAATGTGAAAAAAAAACTTTTATTTAAGTTCTTTACTTTCCAAAATTTGTGACAAAAAATACAACTTCAGAAAACTTGCCATGCCTCTTACTGAATACCTCAGACTATCTTATTTCCAAAAAGGAGTGATTTTGGGGTTATTTGTACTGTTCTGGCATCTTAAGGGTCTCAAGAATTGAGTGAGGCCACCAGTACATCAGGGTTGATCAATTTTCATATATATACCATAGTTTGTAGACATGGGGTTTATTTACTAAAGCTAGTGAGGGCAAAATTAGTCACAATTCTGCAGAGAAACCAATCAGCCTCCAGGTTTTATTGCTAATGCTAAATTAAACAAGCTGAGGTTAAACGCTGATTGGTTTCTCTGCGGAATTGTGACTACTTTTTCCCTCTCTAGCTTTAGTAAATAAACCGTATAACTTTCACACAAACCAATTAATAAACACTTTTTTTTTTTTTACCAAAGAAATGTGGCAGAATTTGCAGAAACATTATTACATATGTTTTATAACAGAAAATAGAAAATATTTTTCTTTCATCATTTTCAGTCTTTTTCATTTATGGAATACTTTTTTTAAAAAAACAGTGGCGATCTAATACCAACAAAAGAAAGATTTATATGTTTAGCTAAATATAAAGAGGGTGTGTGGTGTGGCGCTGTTCCTAATGGAATTGTGTGTAAAAATTCAGGCTGCTGCCCCCACTACTACTAGAAATAAATCTAATATTTAGATATGAGTAGAGAGTATGCATGGGAATTGGCGCTGCCTCCTGAAAACTCTAATAATCCTTAAAAGAATATATAAAGTGCTAACGTGCAAAAAGGTGCTAATGAACCAAAGTACATATATATGTGCTTGTGCAAATAGAAAATTAATTAAGCAGTGATTATATCTCAAAGAACAGTAAATAAGTAAAAAAATGCATAATAAATATATCCCAGGTGACAATAAAAATATATATATATATAAAAATGTATAATAGATAAATCAAAAGTGACAGATAAACATAAGCAATAGTCCACAATCAATAGATGATATTTTAGGTGCTATCTGAAAATTATTAAATAATAAGTGAACCAATGTGCTATGCACCATCTAGTGTTTCAAACTCATATACCTATGCTAGGTATGTATAAGGGGCTTAGAGATCCATCCACATATTTGTGCAGCTGTGATACACTTAAACCATAGACCTCTCAGGCAAACAGTGCATAAACTAAGCCGTGATGGCTGGTGCCAGGTGATGTGAGGGAAGTGAGGAGATGGAGCAAAACCACAAACAAACGTGCTCCCCTCCTACAAACTTCCCCACTCACCGCTCCTCACTGGTTTCCGAGAATTACTCTGCAGGTCCTATACTCAGCCCGCGGGTCCTTCCGTAGGTCCTCACGTGGTTATGCAAGCAGAGGGTGAACGGCGATTAGGGATAAAATTGTATGTTCTGTTGAAAAATTCCAAGCACACTTACATGTGAGGTAGGAGAAGTCAGACACAGATGTTTCTGAAAACCGGAACTTCCTTGCGTTCCAACGACCGGAAGTGTGTAGCGACGCAAACCAAGGCTCCAACTGACGCATTTTGTCACACGGACATCATCGGAGGTGCCTCCGATGAGATCTTGAGGAGCTGTTACTTCCTTATTTACATGTAAGTGTTTTTAGCTTGTTCTATGGATAATAAAATCATGTTACTGAGTGGCGCTTCTCTGTGCTTCCTTCCTTCACATGGCGGTTCCCCGCTCTGTCAGGCAGCATGTAACAGATCTACTGATCCCTGTCATTGGGATCAGTTAGATCTCTTATGCCCCTGGCCACCCAGCCCCCTCACAGTTAGCCCCTTCACTGCCAATGACATTTACACAGTAATCAGTGGATATTTAAATTTCTGATCACTGTATAAATGCCATTGGTCCCAAAAAAGTGTCAAAAACGTCCAACATGTCCACCCCAATATCGCAGATCGACGCCACTACTAGTAAAAAAAAAATTGTAAAAATGTCAGAAATGAATTCTCATGGTTTGTAAACACGGCAACTTTCGCGCAAACCAATCAATAAATGCCGATTTGCGATTTTTTTTACCAAAAATATGAGGAAGAATATAAATCGGCCAAAACTGATGAATACATTTGTTTTTTTATATTTTTTTGGATTTGTATTTTAGCAAAAAGTAAGAAATATTGTTTCTTTTAAAAAATTGTCACTCTTTTTTCAAATACCACCAAGAGAAAGCTCTATTTGTGGGAAAAAAGGACGCACATTTTGTTTGGGTACAAAGGCGTACGAACGCGCAATTGTCAATTAAAGTGACGCAGTGCCGAATCGCAAAAAGTGCTCTGGTCCTAATGTGGGAAATCCTTCAGGGCTGAAGTGGTCAAAATAATTGTATACATTTCATTTGGGTACAGTGTTGCTTGATGACGCAATTGTGAGTTAAAGTAGTGCAGTGCCGAATAGCAAAAAGTGCCCTGGTCATGAAGGGGGTAAAACATTTTTAAGCTGAAATGGTTAACACCTTTATCTCATACTGGGTGGATGTCATATGACGTCCTCCCAGAACATGCCTCTCGTATGATAACGCTGTACTGCACTGGTGACAGTATGTAAAAAAAAAAAATTGTGAAACAAAAATAATTTTTAAATTTCTTCATTTTTCAAATAGTTGTGAAGTAAAACTTACAACTTCAAAAAACTCACCATGCTTCTTATTAAATACCTTGGACTGTCTACTTTCCAAAAGGGGGTCATTTTGGGATATTTGACTGTCCTGGCATTTATGGGCCTCAAGAAATGAGTTGGGTGTCAGTACATCGGGATTGATCAATTTTCAGATATACTGTATATACCATAGTTTGTGGACTCTATAACTTTCCTACAGAATAAATAATATATACACTGATTTGAGTTATTTTCACCAAAGAAATGTAGCAGAATACATTTTGCTCTAAACTTATGAAGAAAGATGATTTATTTGCAAAATTTTATAACAAAAACTAAGAAAAACGCATTTGATTTTTTTTGTTTATTTAGCAAAAAATAAAGAACCCAGTGGAAACTAAAAAACACCAAAAGAAAGCTCTATTTGTGTGAAAGAAATTATAGGTATTATGGGTACAGTGTTGCATGGTCACACAAGTACGATTGTCATTCAAAGTGGAGAACTATTACAGTATAGTGCTAGAGTGTAGCCATCATCCCTAAAGTTTATAGCACAAAAAACACCCTCTAAACCACCAGGGGAGGACTATTATAGGCTACCTTCGGGGTATACAATAACACATAATGATAAAAAAATACAATTTTATTAATACAGAAATTCTAAAAACAAATGGGGCTCAAGTATAATAAACATATGATGTGTAGTATAATAACATGCCAGGGCACCCCATGCGTTTCAAAGTCACCTTCTTCCTCAGGGGTGCCATATACAAATATACAAAATGAACTATAATTGAAAAATACATAAAATTAATATTTAATACAACACATAGGACACATAGGAAGGTAGATAATCTTAAAAATAGCATATAAGAGAATAGATACTCGTTGATGTAACACAAGTGGGTGATATCATATAACAAGATCAATACTGAACACCTAAATGTGCAGAAAAGTATACAAGTACAGCCGCTGATTAAGAGCATTAAAAACAATTCAGTGCCATTCCGCTGGTCTAGCAAAGAGTGGAGTGTGGGGGGCACCTAGCAACCCCTGCTTTCCCACCACTGGAGCTGCAATAGGGCAGCCAAGGCAAGGATCACATGTAACTGATGGAAAATGTAAAAACATATATATAATTAATATATATTCTACAATAGATGACAAAGCAAATATAGTTGTAAGAAGGGACTATATTAATTGGAAAGGCCTGGGAGGTACACTTACATTGCCTAAAACTATTGAGGGTAGAAGCAGCCCGCTCAGTCAGAATGGATAGTGAAAAAGAGGCATGTATAATGCATAAGGGATCCTCTGGCTGCCACCCATTATACAAAAGGCATGTCTCAAAAAAGATTAAACCTTGTATAGACACTTAGGTAAATAAAAGCCAAGCATACCGTATGCAAGGTAGAAGAAAGTAGTGGATATAAGAGCAGAGGAATCTATCAAGAGCGTTCACTTACCTCCTGCTGGAGGATGACACCCTCCACTGGCTCATATTTAGTTACCCCCCCCCCCCACACACACACACACACACATCCAACAAATAAACTTTTGTTAAAAAATAATAATAATTTATTAATAATTTA